>OY804597.1:62724932-63324932 GCA_963680895.1 Fragum sueziense
AGTTAATCGCCGATCTGACCTGACTAGCTGCTCTACATGTGCCGTAGTACCCTGCGTAACAGAAGATTTCGGTCTACCTGGCCTGTCATCATCACGAATCGACGTCCTGCCTGTCTTAAATCGTCCATGCCATTTAAATACAAATGTTTTTCCACATACCGGCAAAGTATCTGAATCTTCTAGCTTTCTAAATGTTTCTGTGGGTGATAACTTTAGTCCTACACAGAACTTCACGACGGAACGCAACTCGAGCTCATCAGATGACGTCAGTTTTCTTTGACGATTTTCCAGCGACATGATTTTGAAAACGTTGTGCACAAGGTAACTTTCAGAACAAAAACGGCAAATTTTCAGGAAATGACGTCACAACGTTAACTAAACGTTGTGTAAATTCCCGCCGTTTTGCCGTACATAGTTATAGCGCTTTTGTACAATTATCATTAGTCCAAATGATTAAAAACCGACCAAAGGCAACCTCGCGTATCTTGGTTGCTATGGAGACAGAAAAAGGGCTTTCTGTTGGGCGCATTTCAATATCATGAAAGACCAACATTTATAATATGTTGTTTTATATCTGTATGAAATTTCGTGATCTTTTGCCGAAAAATAAAAAAAATAAGAAAGAAATTCCGCGAATTTATCAAACAACCCGTACATGTACCGAACAGGCTCAAATATCGTATGCTAAATCAACATGTTTAATATGATGGTGATAAATCGAGGGCTTGGTGAAAAACTATTGTAACTCCATTTTATAAAACCACATCAAATTCACCACCATCACAACAACATCATTATCACCACCTATATAACAACAACAACAACAACAACAACAGAAAGCTGCAGAAGCAGAAAGCAGCAGAAACACCACCACCACCACCACCACCACAAACAACAACAACAACAACAACTACAACCACCAGAACAACAGACGCTGCAACAACAACAGCAGCAGCAACAACAACAACATAAACAACAACAACATAAACAACAACAACAACAACAGCAAAACATCAGTAGCAGAAACCACAACAAAAGCGACATCAGCAATATCAACAGGAACAACATAAACAACAACAAGAACAACAGCAATATCGTCAACAACAACATCAACAACAACAACAACAGCAGTAAAAACAACAAAACAACAACAATTCCAACAACACCGACAATAGCAGCAATAACAAAAACAGCAACAACAACAACAAAAACAGCAACAACAGGAACAACGACAAAAGAAGCAAAAACAACAGCAGCAGCAACTGCTTAAATGTGGTGACCGGACGAGAACCGGTGTATTCTGACGAATATGATTGGACTAATAGTTATTAATAACATGTATTATTACAAATTAGAAATTATTGTGTCACGCGATTCCCCGCCGCGAACATGGAATTTTGTTCAAAAGCCTGTACCTGCTGTGCTCTATATTTCCTCGTGTATAAATAGAGCTCAGTAAAGTAGCAATTTTCCCAACATTTAGCTGGATGTTAAGTTTTAACAAAACAATTGACGAATAACTGAAATTATTGTGCCACGTGATTCCCCGCCACGAAAATGGTCATTTGTTCAAAGCCCTGTACTTGTTGCGGTATTTTGTCATGTATGAATGGAGCTCAATATAGCAGCAATTTCATCTACATTTGGCTGGGCGTTAAGTTTAAAGAAAACCATTGACGATTTTCCGAGACTATTGTGCCACGTTATTCCCCGCCGCGAAGAAGGCATTGTTCTTGTTGTGCTATTTACTCACGTATGAATAGAGCTCAGTTCAGCAGCAATTTTCTCTACTTTCGGCTTGGTGTCAAGTTTTGACCAAACAATTGACGAGTTTCTGAAATCATAGGACCACGCAATTCCCAGCTGCACATATATAAAGAGATTTGTTCAAAGCTCTGTACTTGTGCCATTTTCTCAGGTACGAATCGAGCTCAGTAAACTAGCAATTTTCTCTACATCTGGCTGGGTGTCAAGTTTTTAACATAATCACTGACGAGTTTCTGGAATTATTGTGCCACAACGCGATTCCCCGCCGCGAATATGGACTTTTGTTCAAAGCTCTGTACTTGTTGTGTCATTTTCTCATGTATAAATGGACCTCGGTACAGTCATTCACTTCTGATAATACTGTGACGTTATTTCGGACTAACAATAGTATTTTGTAGGTGTTGTTATAAAATCACGTAACTACGGCTTGAATCAAGCCGTTGTTACGTGATTTCATCACAGCACCGACGGTTTATCAAAATATAACGGTAAATCAAGTCTATATTCTACAAAAAATTCACTGCCACTGCCCATGTCCGTGTTGCAATAAAACACACATTCAAATCTCATTTATCTTTTGAATCAAGCTCTAAATTCAAGGTCAATTGTGCAGGTCGAAGAAGAAGAAGAAGAAGAAGAAGAAGAAGAAGAAGAAGGAGGAGAAGAAGAAGAAGAAGAAGAAGAAGGAGAAGAAGAAGAAGAAGAAGAAGAAGAAGAAGAAGAAGAAGAAGAAGAAGAAGAAGAAGAAGAAGAAGAAGAAGATGAAGAAGAAGAAGAAGAAGAAGAAGAAGAAGAAGAAGAAGAAGAAGAAGAAGAAGAAGAAGAAGAAGAAGAAGAAGAAGAAGAAGAAGAAGAAGAAGAAGAAGAAGAAGAAGAAGAAGAAGAAGAAGAAGAAGAAGAAGAAGAAGAAGAAGAAGAAGAAGATTCTTATGGCATTATCAACGAATGAAATTGTGACAGAGTGAAAGAAAATCCGACAAAACGAAAAATAAAGAAGTCTACAGCACCCGGACCTACCAGGCGGTCACCCATCCAAGAACTAACCGTGATGGACGTTGCTTAAAGGGGGAATGACACTTAAAATCATGCAAATTTTCCGAGAACTTCGTACAAAATAAATATGTATTATGAAAATATGGCCTTTAAATTGCATCTATGCCAAATCTTAGATTTCTATCTTGTGTATTGGCTAGGATGTCGACGGATTTAAACCCTATATGTTCCATTATTGTAAATATTATCCCCGGGACAAAAAATCATGGGGTTTTAAATCCGTCGACATCTAAGCCAATACACAAGGTAGAAAGCTAGGTTTTGGCATATATGTAATTTAAAGACCATATTTTAATAATATTTATTTATTTTTTTGTACGAAGTTCTCGGAAAATTTGCAAGATGTTAAGTGTTATTCCCCCTTTAACTTGGGCAAAATGCAATGAACCGGCGTGGTAAATGGGATATAGTTGTATACGTGAGAGTGTCACTTTTTAGGCTTTATAAACTTTAACATGCGTTATGTTCTCTATTTTTAGAACTAGATACAACGACTCTTCTGTTCAAAAATAACTGCAGGAATAATTCTGAAAACATCTGATATGTACTAAGGAAAAGATTCGAGAAAAAAATTGAGGCAAAAGGACAAAAAACAATATTCGATTTAGAACTTGTTCCGCAGCCGAATGCCGCAATTCACTAATCGATTAGTACAAAGTATCGTCTAAATCACGTAAAAAAATATCTATGGAACTGGAAGATGGACTAAATTAACTCTTTTTGCTCACTGTAATTTTCAAACAGAAGAGTATCTTTTTTAAAAGGTTACTCATTTTTAGGTCATTCGCAATATAGACCAACCAGCGCTCATTCCATTTATATATCCGGACATTCCACTGACAAAATCGCCTTCCGCCTCGCTTGATTAAAACTACACATTACACCCGCTCCTCCACCTTCTGAACATATTCTCCTTCAATATGAACCTCGTAACTGTACCTTGTTTTACGCTGCAGTTACGAGTGACTTTTAGTTTCGTAGTTCTTGCAAAAACATGTCTCTTTTCACGAGTTTGATAGATTTAAAGAAAGAGGATCATTCCAGACCTTCAAATCTGTCGCCAAAACTCACCATTTCCATGCCAAGAAATTCGCTCCGGAATAAGCTTGCATTGTCAGGAAGGACAACTCTGCACGGAAGAAAACTATGGTTGACGCACTTATCCCCCTTGACTATATGACGCCACTGTTTTCATAAATGACGTCATATTTTTAGATCAATTCTTAGAACTCGGCCGGGTACATGTATACGCGCTCTACACAGTACGATCTAAAAATAGCAATTATCGATTTCTCTGTCGCTTCGCTTATACCGGAGTTTGAGTGCGTGGATTTCTCGGCATGTGAAAAAATGTTTCCCAAACGGTGTAAAACTGAATTCTTCTTATTTCAAAACTTCTTTTGGCTATGGACTGTATCGAAAAGAGGTTTTTGGTCAAGCATCCTCATAATACACGTATGTTACGGCATTGCAACACAAAAATACTTACCTGGAGGTTGTTCGTTGAAATATAGATTTTTTTGGAAAAATCTGTCCCGAACGGTGTAAAAACGTGTAAAATCAAGTGTCCTTATTTCAAATTCTCTTTTAGCCATGGAGTGTATCGAAAAGTGGTTTTTGGTCAAGCATCCCCATACGACACGTATGTTACGGCATTACAACACAAAAATACCATTCTGAAGGTTGTTCGTTGAAATATAGATTTTTTTTTTAAAAATCTGTCCCGAACGGTGTAAAAACGTGTAAAATCAAGTGTACTTAAATTCCAACTTCTCTTTTATAGTGTTTCTATAAGATTTGTACTTTTAGTGTTAAAATCATGAACATAGCTATCTACTTCACAAATTTTATACAAATTTATGTTCTCCAAATTGAAAATTGAAAAAAAAAAACACAAAACTTTACTCTTTGCCTTTGGAGTGAAATCATCAGACAAACAATTGTCATTTTGTGTCACTCCTCAACGAAACGGGCCTATTAACCCTTTCCCAAACGGCAAAATTTTAAGGTGGTCCACTTCAAAAACTGCCACAAATGACAAAATGGATGTTATTAAAGATAGAATTTGTGTAAAATATGGCACAGAAATATTGAGACAAAAGAAGAAACTGCTGGTTATCAGCAGTTTCTTCTTTTGTTTCAATGTTTTCCTAAGCCTTTTCTATTAGGGACGTCAAAAGCAGGTCTTGTTTGGGAAAGGGTTAAATATATAGGGTCCATTTGGTAGTTTCTAGCTTCTTTCAGAAGTATCTGTGGCACCTACGTATTACTTAGCCTGTCTGATATATCATTTCTTGGTCTTTAATTTACTACCAAGAAAGTGGTATCAAAGGCACCATCAGCTTCAATTACGCTCCCGTGAACACAGCCGCCCTTGCAATTTGCTATCTTTTTCGGGATCTGCATATGACACGCCCCCATGCAAGGTCACGACCGCGCAAGAAACTAGTTCCTGGGAAATTCATTGGAACACATCCTAGCAGTACATTGATCGTCTGCCAGTATAAGGAACCACATTTCATGCGTCTGCTTATTCTACAGACACAGAATCAAGGCAACAAAAGGAGCGAATCCATTTTTGACGGAACTATGTTTGTATACTACGACCCGGAAGCAT
Source organism: Fragum sueziense (assembly GCA_963680895.1). Classification (NCBI taxonomy): domain Eukaryota; kingdom Metazoa; phylum Mollusca; class Bivalvia; order Cardiida; family Cardiidae; genus Fragum; species Fragum sueziense. Next base: position 62,730,370 of record OY804597.1, read on the forward strand.
TTCCACCGTGGAATGTCTCAATTTTTAGAGTGTGCCAGACGTACTGAAATACATAGTACGACAGAGAACCAGACTAATAGGCCTATTAAAATTTATACAATATATGAATATGTAGGCCTAGATCTATGGCATCCAAAAAGAATATGTTATTCCTTTTAAATTCTCTTTTAGCAATGGAATGTATCGAAAAGTGGTTTTTGGTCAAGTATCCTGATAATACACGTATGTTACTGCATTACAACACAAAAATACCATTCTAAATCGAGTTTCTTGAAGAAAAGAACATTTTGAAAAAAAAAAATGTTTCCCAAACGGTGTTAAACTGATTTTGTCTTATTTCAAAACTTCATTTGGCTATGGACTGTATCGAAAAGTGGTTTTTGGTCAAACATCCTCATATCACACGTATGTTACGGCATTGCAACACAAAAATACTATTCTGGAGGTTGTTCGTTGAAAAATAGATTTTTTTGGAAAATCTGTCCCGAACGGCGAAAAAACGTGTAAAATCAAGTGTCCGTATTTTAATTTCTATTTTAGCCATGAAATGTAACGAAAAGTTTTGTTTTTTTCAGAGATCCTGATATTGCACCTTTGTACCAGCAATACAACACAAAAATACCATTTTAAATCGAGTTTCTTGAAGAAAAGAAAATTTTGAAAAAAATGTTTCCCAAACGGTGTTAAACGGAATTTTTCTTATTTCAAAACTTCCTTTGGCTATGGACTGTATCGAAAAGTGGTTTTTGTTCAAGTATCCTGATAATACACGTATGTTACGGCATTGCAACACAAAAATACTATTCTGGAGGTTGTTCGTTGAAAAATAGATTTTTTTCTGAAAATCTGTCCCGAACGGTGTAAAAACGTGCTAAATCAAGTGTCCTTATTTCGAATTCTCTTTTAGCCTTGGAATGTATCGAAAAGTGGTTTTGGTCAAGCATCCCCATACTACACGTATGTTACGGCATTACAACACAAAAATACCATTTTAAATCGAGTTTCTTGAAGAAAAGAACATTTCATATGCTATTTGAGACCAACATGGATCCTGATCAGCCTGCGTATACACGCAGTCTGATCAGGAACCCATTTTGTTCTCTGATAGGATCTTTATTATTTCATTACCTGTAGCAACTGCCAAAGAACAACATAGATCCTGATCGAATAGCATTTAAGCTTCCGCTGATCTGGATCCATGCTGGTCCCAAATGACTTAGGGTCCCCCTTTTTTCAAATCCCAGTTCATATTTGTGACCCGTCACGCCGAAAAGCACCGTCTGTACCCTCCCCACCCCACCCCAAACCAGGTGGCGCATTCGCAAAATGAAAATAATGAAAGGAATAGAGATAAAAACAAACCCAAACAAATTTATTGATACAGATAATGACCCTAGAGTGAAAAGAGTCGATCCTTTTCGACAAAAGGTCCATTATTTGCGTTCCTCCCAGAATGTCCCTTTTAGCGTGGCGGGTCACATTTTTCTACCTTACGAGACAGCTTCTTTAAGTAGAATCATTCAAAATCTCCCAAATTTTGTTGAATTGATTTTGCTGCAACTTTCACGCAGTGATTACCTTACATTTAATCGCTTTTCAACAAAAACCTCGCAACTACAGCTCGTTTTAGCTATATTTACCAGGCCCGTAGGAACAGGGAGGGGGGGGGGCTAGGGGCGGCTAAGCCCCCCCCCCCCCCAATGTTGGCCAAAATTGCAGAATTTTCTTAATTTTACACTGAAAATTTTGGCAAAATCCAAATTAGCCCCCCAATATTCAGGACAAGGGCTTTATCCCCCCCATATGAAATTGCTTCCTACGGGCCTGTTTACTAGTTGAAAAACAGCGATTTTTTTTCTATTTAGTCAAGGATAAGAGATCCCAGCATCCCGTCAACAACAACAACAACAACAACAACAACAACAAGATAAGCTTTATTGCATACTATTAATATCGTCGCTTTTCAATGTAAACCTCGTAACTGCAGCTTTATACAAGCTGCAGTTACGAGGTTTACATTGAAAAGCAGCGATGTTTTAAATATTCGATTTTCTCTATAACCGCTCCAACGATTTCCCTGATTTTTACAGAAATGTTGGCTGAAACCTCCGTTTAGAACTTAACATAGACGTTATAACTGTAAAAAAATTTTGCTCGTCATAATTATTTCCGAGAGTACATGTACCGAACAGGCTCAAATATCGTATGCTAAATCAACATGTTTAATATGATGGTGATAAATCGAGGGCTTGGTGAAAAACTATTGTAACTCCATTTTATAAAACCACATCAAATTCACGACCATCACAACAACACCATTATCACCACCTATATAACAACAACAACAACAACAACAACAACAACAACAACAACAACAGAAAGCTGCAGAAGCAGAAAGCAGCAGAAACACCACCACCACCACCAACAACAACAACAACAACAACAACAACAACAACAACAACCAGAACAACAGACGCTGCAACAACAACAGCAGCAGCAGCAACAACAACAACATAAACAACAACAACAACATAAACAACAACAGCAACAGCAAAACATCAGTAGCAGAAACAACAACAAAAGCGACATCAGCAATATCAACAGGAACAACATAAACAACAACAAGAACAACAGCAATATCGTCAACAACAACATCAACAACAACAACAACAACAGTAAAAACAACAAAACAACAACAATTCCAACAACACCGACAATAGCAGCAATAACAAAAACAGCAACAACAACAACAAAAACAGCAACAGCAGGAACAACGACAAAAGAAGCAAAAACAACAGCAGCAGCAACTGCTTAAATGTGGTGACCGGACGAGAACCGGTGTATTCTGACGAATATGATTGGACTAATAGTTATTAATAACATGTATTATTACAAATTAGAAATTATTGTGTCACGCGATTCCCCGCCGCGAACATGGAATTTTGTTCAAAAGCCTGTACCTGCTGTGCTCTATATTTCCTCGTGTATAAATAGAGCTCAGTAAAGTAGCAATTTTCCCAACATTTAGCTGGATGTTAAGTTTTAACAAAACAATTGACGAATAACTGAAATTATTGTGCCACGTGATTCCCCGCCACGAAAATGGTCATTTGTTCAAAGCCCTGTACTTGTTGCGGTATTTTGTCATGTATGAATGGAGCTCAATATAGCAGCAATTTCATCTACATTTGGCTGGGCGTTAAGTTTAAAGAAAACCATTGACGATTTTCCGAGACTATTGTGCCACGTTATTCCCCGCCGCGAAGAAGGCATTGTTCTTGTTGTGCTATTTACTCACGTATGAATAGAGCTCAGTTCAGCAGCAATTTTCTCTACTTTCGGCTGGGTGTCAAGTTTTGACCAAACCATTGACGAGTTTCTGAAATCATAGGACCACGCGATTCCCAGCCGCACATATATAAAGAGATTTGTTCAAAGCTCTGTACTTGTGCCATTTTCTCAGGTACGAATCGAGCTCAGTAAACTAGCAATTTTCTCTACATCTGGCTGGGTGTCAAGTTTTTAACATAATCACTGACGAGTTTCTGAAATTATTGTGCCACAACGCGATTCCCCGCCGCGAATATGGACTTTTGTTCAAAGCTCTGTACTTGTTGTGTCATTTTCTCATGTATAAATGGACCTCGGTACAGTCATTCACTTCTGATAATACTGTGACGTTATTTCGGACTAACAATAGTATTTTGTAGGTGTTGTTATAAAATCACGTAACTACGGCTTGAATCAAGCCGTTGTTACGTGATTTCATCACAACACCGACGGTTTATCAAAATATAACGGTAAATCAAGTCTATATTCTACAAAAAATTAACTGCCACTGCCCATGTCCGTGTTGCAATAAAACACACATTCAAATCTCATTTATCTTTTGAATCAAGCTCTAAATTCAAGGTCAATTGTGCAGGTAGAAGAAGAAGAAGAAGAAGAAGAAGAAGAAGAAGAAGAAGAAGAAGAAGAAGAAGAAGAAGAAGAAGAAGAAGAAGAAGAAGAAGAAGAAGAAGAAGAAGAAGAAGAAGAAGAAGAAGAAGAAGAGAAGGAGAAGAAGAAGAAGAAGAAGAAGGAGAAGAAGAAGAAGAAGAAGAAGAAGAAGAAGAAGAAGAAGAAGAAGAAGAAGAAGAAGAAGAAGAAGAAGAAGAAGAAGAAGAAGAAGAAGAAGAAGAAGAAGAAGAAGAAGATTCTTATGGCATTATCAACGAATGAAATTGTGACAGAGTGAAAGAAAATCCGACAAAACGAAAAATAAAGAAGTCTACTATGGCGCGCGAACAGGGTTTAAAGTCAATATAGCGCTAGACCGATAATTAAAATAGGGGTAGACCGGTAAAAATACCGGTCTACCCTTATATTTTTATCGGTCTACCGGTAAAAATACCGGTCTACCCTTAAAATAAGGGTAGACCGGTATTTCAAATAACGGTCTAGCGATAAATTACCGGTAGACCGATAGTTATTTTTGACCCTTCTGCTCGAAATCTCATTAGCCAATCAAATGGCTCGTTACATCCTCAACATACCGGAAATAAATGATATTTGCTGCGGGATTAGTATGTTTATAATGGCGACCGGAATGATGCAGTCGGTCAATTTTTTCGTGTGATTTCGGGCTTTACATGGTGCTACAGACGATGACAGGCGTTTGTTGGGAGAAATTCTTTATTCTTTCAAGTACTTGATGTCTGAACATACAGAACGGATATCGAAATGTTGCGTTCTTGGTAATTTTGTTACTTGAAATGAATTATTTTCTATTGAATAATTTTCCTCACAACTTTCTAGGCGGTTCAAAAGCTCATGTGAGCTTATGTTATTGTTATTCAGTCTTGCCGACTTTAAATAAAATTTACTTAGATCTACTTACACTCCTTCCCCTATTATCTGTTTTATTACCGTATTATTCTAATTTAGAATTTCTAATAAACAGCCGGTTTAATCAAGTTTGCAAAGTTTTGTTACAAGGAGTCCTTAGGACAGTCAAATAAGATTTTTGGATGTAATTCTTTCATTTTAAACAAATTGTCGGTCAGGAGATCCTCTCTTTCATTGCTTTTAGGAAGTGATATTTCAGCATTCCCATTCATGCAAGAACACACTTAAATTACGCAAATAAGTACAAGTGCGCGCTAGTTTTACTTCATATTGTGCACTTGCATGCAATGTTTTTTTTGTAAGGTCAGAGTCGAATTTGGACATGAAACTAATGATAAACTAGAAACTTAATACACCGCCGTAAATCTCTGTGTTATCATCCTTGTTTACGGGCATTTCGATTCTTGTAACAAACAACGCTCGTCTGCTGTATAGTCTGTCAAATAATTTCCACTCGGGTTGCTTATTCAAATGGTCGAACCCGCATGTATATATTGAAAAAGCGAATGCCGTCATCAGAATTTTCTTCTACATCTGCAGGGACTGCAATGTCAGGCTGCCAGTTGAAAAAATGAGAGTTTTCCCCCAATAGTAAGCTTGCAATTTAGATTTTATTGTATTGTCTGTCGGATATTGACAGCTTTTTAACTTTTTGTAACTTGAACATGTACAGTAGACCAAAACAAAAATGACCGACCGCGCCCTATTCGGTAGCGTGAACCAACAAGGAATGTCACTTGTCTAACACTAAATCAAGTTCAAAAAGAGTTGCCTATCATTGCCTGCATTAACCCTTTCCCAAACGAGACCTGGTTTTGAAGTCCCCATAAGAAATAACTGGGAAAAACATTGATGCAAAAGAAGAAAAAGCTGATGATCAACGATTCAACATATACTGGAACAAAAAAGATACGCAACCCCCAATTTTTTTTTAAATAATTTCGACCAAATATGTTTTAAATGGATATTGAGTACATTTTTGATATTCCTGCCTCCATACGCATAAATACAGTGTCGTTTCTTTCAGATGTCGTAAATTCATCACGTGATACATAATGAATTGTTAAAAACTGATTATCCCCCTGCCGTGGTTTCTGAATGACTACTATCAAAAAAAATTTCTTCAAACACAACCTTAAACATAGACCAAGAAGATGCCGAAGCATTCATACACTTCTCGCTACCCTACGCATAGCACGGCTACGCTAAACCCAGCGCCAAACTGCAGTACGGATGTTGTTTGTTTGAAAAGGTCAAATTGTTGTCGCAAGACATTGATGGGGCAACAAATCGAAACATGTTTGACTATTTACGCTGTTGGCTCTCAATGGGACCACAACCGATCGAGCACGGAGCGGACGTGCAAGAGGTATGACGTCAAGGCATGACCGTATCATCAGGTTAACCCCACCTACGGGATAGGTTTAAGACTGCAACGGAGACCGCTAATAAATCGCAAGGACTTCACAACATTCGAATATCGGACCAAACTAAACGAAACAGAATGTGTTTTTCGACCTGCATTCACTTTTTTTTGTCAAAATGTGTTGATGCCCGGTGTAAACTGGGTGTTTTCTTATTAATGGAATTTGCTACAAACAAGATTTTGTTGACTTTGTAAGGTGAAATGTTATTGCTTAAAATGCATCACATTTTGTTCAAATCTGATTTGATGTATTTGCGTAAAAAGGGATTGAAATGGAAGTTGCGTTTCTTTTTTGTTTCAGTATATTATACACAATGACATGTGCTTGAAATACATGGCCTCTGCAGTGTACCCATATATATGGGTCATGTACCCAGGTTTTACTTGGCATGTGGGTACATGTACCCAACTTCAAAAAATGTGGTGGGAATGCTGATATTTGTTTATGACTTACATTAATGATAATCTGGAATCAGGGGATTGGTGTTTATTAGAATCACCCTTTCCTGTTTAAATTATGCTTGAAATATGCATATGCATATTTTTAACTGAGATTTGTGGATGGGTGTTTATTAGAATAATTACGATGCTTTCCCCTGTGAGAAAATTTGTCCAGAGTCTTAGCATGGGAGATGGGTTGTAAGGGGAAATGAGTTATGATAGTTGTTTTAAATGACTGTTGCCACCAATTGTAAAGAATTGAGTGTATAGACAATCGTAATCCTTTTGAGTGAAAAGGATCCTGGTTTCATCCATCAATTTTTACTGCCATAATTGAGTAATTCAGGGTCATAATTTTTTATACGCCTGTCGAAGACGGGACGTATTATGGGATCACCCGTGACGTCCGGCGTCCGGGCGTCCGGCGGCGTCCACTTCTTTGTCCGGAGCATAACTCTGTCACCTTAAGTCCGATTGACTCTAAACTTGGCAGTTATATTCTTCTCATCATTACGGAGTGCAGTGCACAAGAACCATAACTCTACCTGGCTTATTTTTTGAGTTATTGCCCTTTGTTATTTTTCATACTTGAATCTTGTCCGTAGAATATCTCTAAAAGTATATTAGCTAGGATCATGAAACTTCATGGGTGTATAGATCTCACCAAGGGGGAGTGCAGTGTACAAGAACCATAACTCTACCTGGCTTATTTTTTGAGTTATTGCCCTTTGTTGTTTTTCATACTTGAATCTTGTCCGGAGTATATCTCTAAAAGTATAATAGCTAGGATCATGAAACTTCATGGGTGTATAGATCTCACCAAGGGAAAGTGCAGTGCACAAGAACCATAACTCTACCTGGCCTATTTTTTGAGTTATTACTCTTTGATGTTTTCATACTTGAATCTTGTCCGGAGTATATCTCTAAAAGTAAAATAGCTAGGATCATGAAACGTCATGGGTGTATAGATCTCATCAAAGGGGAGTGCAGTGCAAAAGAACCATAATTCTAGCTGGCCTGTTTTTTGAGTTATTGCCCTTTGTTATTTTTCATACTTCATTTTTGTCCAGGGCATATCTCTAAAAGTAAAATAGCTAGGACCATGAAACTTTTACCAATCTGCTCCCCCTGTCAACATAAGCAGTGTTACGGGCGTATCTTCAGACTTGTGACAGTTTGACACCTTGTTCCATGCTATTTTCCAACCTTTGACGTTGTGTAAACCTCTTGTCACAACTTGGTTATAAATGCCATGTTGTCAATAACCAAGTTGATAAGAACAACAGTAAATTGAATATTTCCAAAGATGAGTCCAATCCAATCTCTAAATGTCTTATTTTTAGAATGACATAAGGGTGTAAGACCAAATAATAGGTAATGCTGCATTACTTTTTATAGGCCCGAAGGGTCGTATTATGTTATGGCCCCGCTTGTCTGTCTGTCCGTCCGTCTGTCCGTCCATCTGTCTGTTTGTCTGTAAATCCGTCTGTTAGCAATTTCTTGTGTGCGCTACTCCTCCTACTGTTTTGAACGGAATTTGATCATTCAAACTTGCCACAATGAATCTCCATGGTGTCTAGTTGTGCATCCCGCTTACGGAATTCAATTAACTCTTTTCGATCTTGAATTATCTGCCCTTGATATTAAAAGAATGCCCATTTTCTTGTGTGCGCAATTCCTCCTACAGTGTTGATCAGAATTTGATTAAACTTGCCACAATGAATTTCCATGGTGTCTAGTTGTGCACACTGCTTACGGAATTAAGATAACTGTTTTCGTTCTTGAATTATCTGCCCTTGAGTTTAAGAAAAAAATGCCTATTTTCTCAAAAATGCCCATTTTCTCCTGTGCGCAACTCCCACAGTTTCAACAAAAATTTAATCAAACTAGCCACAATGAATCTCTTTGGTGTCTTGTTGTGCAAACAAAACTTTGATAACTTTTCATATTTGAATATCTGCCCTTGAATTGGAAAAATGGTCAATTTTACTGACAAGCCCCTCTGGGGTGTTTATGCGCCGCTCTGCGAAGCTCTTGTTCCTTATATTTAGTTCAAGCATGTCATACCAAGTTTTTAATGATCTCTTTGTAGCCTGTCAGACTCCCTTTTGTGGGCTCCAGGACTCATTCCATGACAGTCACACACATCTTTATCAACATTGTTTCCCACCAATGGATGGATAAATGTAAAACTTTGTGGGATAATCAACTGGGGACTTACAAGGATGTTGTTTTATTGTTTAGTGAAATACCATGTAGCAATGGGTAGGTGAACAAACTCTCATTATATGACTAGATAAAGAGATTTTTAATGGTTGAACAACATTCAAGCAAGCAAATTCTTACAGTCTGAGTAAGCCTGAGTTGTCATCTCATAACACCAGTTATATCAGAAATGCTGTTATGGCAATGGATGTTACACAAAGCCATGGCTTTCTGTTGTTTCAAGTCAAACACTAAGACTGTTGTAGGTGGATACATGTCGGATTTGGATTCCCTGGACTATTTTCTGTGGAGAAACATGTGGTCCAAAGTGTTATCCCCAAAGCAAGAGCATGTTCAATTGAACATGTACATTTGTGCTATGAAACGTTTAAAGAGAATGTATGAAACTTTATATGAACATGTGTTAGACAGTTATTAAAAGCTTTAGCACAAGAATAAAGCAAGGAAATCGACTGAAGGGACGTAATCTAGAGAACGCCATTTACTACCAAACTAACGGCATTGATGAAATATGGTGTGTTTGATTAATCATAGATAGAATATACAAATTTTATGATAATTTAATGAAATTTATTTCATTTATTTCTGCACATAACCTTCTGTACTGTCAGCGATAAGGAGAATACACAAATGATAAATTAGCCGAGATATATTAGATTTAGAGTGTTACCTTACTTTTGGGACACCTTGTATATGTTAATTAGAAAACAAAACAGATTTATTAGATAGTGACTCCGGCCAGAGAGGTCTCTGTAAACACTTCCGTACAGTCTGTTAAGAGGGTCAGTGTAAAACTAGTGTAACTACATATTTTCAAGAAATTCACATTTTTGCATTTTCTGAATCTTTAGGAAGGAATACATCATGTGTTCTAATATTAGGTTTCAAGTCTGAATACCTAAAAAGATGTTTGAATTTTAAAAACATTTTTTCCTCTCTAACTCTGAGAAAGTTTTTTCCATCACCTGTAAAATTTTACAAAATGTAGTTACAATAGTTTTGCACCAAGCCCTTGATTATAACTTTGGGATTCAGATACTTTGACTTGAATTTCTTTGGCATATGCTTTTTAATCCATGTTTGTGTACAGGCCAGTCAGAAAAGAGAGTTTGATACAAATAACTGATCCACCTATCACAAATAACACCACAAGTTGACTTATCGACATGACACGTATCCGCAATGTCCCCAAATAAAAGTCCCAATATAAATTGCATGAGAACGAAAAAGAATTTGTCGATTAATCTCAAACTTCAGGGCTGGCCCTTCATTCCATGTTGACGGCTTTTCTGTTCAAGTCTGTTGTTTGCTGATGGCCATCGTCCATTTCATCAAATAGACCCTCAAATATATTTGTTTGTTTGGAATCTGTGTATACATAAACATAAATTTTTGAACAGTTTGGTCACTAGTATGTTAAAACAGGCCTGTTACATTAGACTCAGGCATCAAGTTCAACAAATGTTAAACATCATTGAGTAGTTTCGTCACACATTTCGGTTTGGGTAGATACAGAACATGTTTCCCTTTGAACAGTTTGAGTTTCGATTGTCACGGAACGTCTATAAGTGAGCTCTGTTTGCTAGGCTTATCTAGAAGCTAAGAACAATCTTGCCACAGTAATCGTGAAGGTACAGTGATGACACTTCAAAGTACACTTGATGAATTCATACATATGGTTTCTTGTACTTCAGCGTATTGTTCATCTTCGTCTTGTTGTACGGTGGTTTGTGGTGGTGGTTGCATGTCATCTGTGTCACATGGGCTAATTGTCCTCAATCTGGAATAAAAAGTAACACTTAATCAATTGATTTTAGAGTTATGATTATTCTACTTCCATGCAGAAATCCTGAATTTTAGTATGAAAACGAAATAATCAGACTACAGGGGTGGGTTCGTTTATTTACCCACTGAACACCGTCTAGATCTGAAACTGTAACCAACACTCCTTTTGCCCCAATATTTTAGTCGCTATAATTCACAAATATTCTATCTATATAGATGTCATCACACATTTATATCTTCTGCGGCAGCTTTTAAATTGAACAGTCTGATATTTTGCAGATCGGGATTTATTCAATATTTATGGCAATATATCAGCTACACTGGCGTAGGAAGAGGGGGGGGCACCCCCCCCCCCCCCCCCAATAATTTAGAAAGGCCCCCCCCAATAATTCCGCCATAAAAAAAATAATTTCCTTCACGAAAGGTTTAGGTATAAAATGCTGTCTGAAAGTGCCCAGATTGAAGGAAATGGCTTCTTAGAATTCAAAATTTTCTGGGGTGGGGGTGCATGCCCCAGACCCCCTAGCAACGATACGCACGGTCGGTTTCCGTTCATTTAAACACCCCACCCCCCAAACCTTCCTACGAGCTTCTATGAGCTATAAACAACTATAAACAGATTCTGACTGTTGAAGATTTTTCACGAAGCAACCGTCGATGAAATGTTCTGAGCATAGACGAGTGTCGTTGTATCTGAAGCCTTTGTCCGCTAGTTTGATTCGACGAATCCAAGCAGACCTAATTTTCTCATGCGTTGGTAACCTATGCAAAGAAATTTGACGTCCATAAACTTACTTTTCCCGATAATTAGAGCAAACAGTGAAATAACTTTTGTCTTTGCGTACTTTGATTGATTTGGCTTCTCTTATCTCCAATCGATAGAGAGTGCGATAGGGGAGATAAATATTGTGATCGTAGACAGGGCTATAGTACGAGCTCTGTGATTGGCTATCGAAAAAAATAGGGGTCTACCGATAAAAATAGCGGTCTAGCGTTAATTTTACCGGTAGACCGATAATTGAAATAGTGGTCTACCCTTATTTTATTGGTAGACCGATATTTTTATCGGTAGACCGGTAAAAATATAAGGGTAGACCGGTATTTTTAAGGGTCTACCCCTATTTTAATTATCGGTCTAGCGCTATATTGACTTTAGACCCTTTTCGCGCGCCATAGTCTACAGCACCCGGACCTACCAGGCGGTCACCCATCCAAGAACTAACCGTGATGGACGTTGCTTAAAGGGGGAATGACACTTAAAATCATGCAAATTTTCCGAGAACTTCGTACAAAATAAATATGTATTATGAAAATATGGCCTTTAAATTGCATCTATGCCAAATCTTAGATTTCTATCTTGTGTATTGGCTAGGATGTCGACGGATTTAAACCCTATATGTTCCATTATTGTAAATATTATCCCCGGGACAAAAAATCATGGGGTTTTAAATCCGTCGACATCTAAGCCAATACACAAGGTAGAAAGCTAGGTTTTGGCATATATGTAATTTAAAGACCATATTTTAATAATATTTATTTATTTTTTTGTACGAAGTTCTCGGAAAATTTGCAAGATGTTAAGTGTTATTCCCCCTTTAACTTGGGCAAAATGCAATGAACCGGCGTGGTAAATGGGATATAGTTGTATACGTGAGAGTGTCACTTTTTAGGCTTTATAAACTTTAACATGCGTTATGTTCTCTATTTTTAGAACTAGATACAACGACTCTTCTGTTCAAAAATAACTGCAGGAATAATTCTGAAAACATCTGATATGTACTAAGGAAAAGATTCGAGAAAAAAATTGAGGCAAAAGGACAAAAACAATATTCGATTTAGAACTTGTTCCGCCGCCGAATGCCGCAATTCACTAATCGATTAGTACAAAGTATCGTCTAAATCACGTAAAAAAATATCTATGGAACTGGAAGATGGACTAAATTAACTCTTTTTGCTCACTGTAATTTTCAAACAGAAAAGTATCTTTTTTAAAAGGTTACTCATTTTTAGGTCATTCGCACTATAGACCAACCAGCGCTCATTCCATTTATATATCCGGACTTTCCACTGACAAAATCGCCTTCCGCCTCGCTTGATTAAAACTACACATTACACCCGCTCCTCCACCTTCTGAACATATTCTCCTTCAATATGAACCTCGTAACTGTACCTTGTTTTACGCTGCAGTTACGAGTGACTTTTAGTTTCGTAGTTCTTGCAAAAACATGTCTCTTTTCACGAGTTTGATAGATTTAAAGAAAGAGGATCATTCTAGACCTTCAAATCTGTCGCCAAAACTCACCATTTCCATGCCAAGAAATTCGCTCCGGAATAAGCTTGCATTGTCAGGAAGGACAACTCTGCACGGGAGAAAACTATGGTTGACGCACTTATCCCCCTTGACTATATGACGTCACTGTTTTCATAAATGACGTCATATTTTTGGATCAATTCTTAGAACTCGGCCGGGTACATGTATACGCGCTCTACACAGTACGATCTAAAAATAGCAATTATCGATTTTTCTGTCGCTTCGCTTATACCGGAGTTTGAGTGCGTGGATTTCTCGGCATGATTTTATGTATGAAATATAAAGGCTCTAGCTCTAATAGTGCCTAATAAAGAGGTTTATTAATAGTAGGTCAAACTCTAAGGTCAAGGTCACAAGGTCAAGGGTCATAGTTCCAAATGAAATATCTTGGAAGAAAGTACCCATATGTGAAATATCACGGCTGTATCTATAATAGTGCCTAAGATAGACAATGTTAAAGTGCTTCAGGTGACTTCGCCACGCCGCTGCGAGTCTGAAACTAGTGCTGTGACATTAGAGCTCCACGGACATAAAGCCCCGGCTCACTAAAAATGTAATATACTTTATCAAGTACAAAACACCTTATATGTTTTGAAAGTTAGGTGTAGATTCAAGCCACAGGTAGTTGACACTATATGTCTATATTCACTATATGTCTATAGAACACTATAATAGAGTAAAGGTAAATAACGGGGGGTCAACAGGCATGCTAAACAATCAACTCAAACTAAAGTAAAAGTCGACCAGATCGAGAATTTCCCTTTGCAGTCGCAAAGTCAAGTGTTTTTTCTAGCTGAAAAAAAGTTTTTACTTGAAGGAAATCCGTCAAATGACTGAAATATGGCTCTCCATTTAAAAAAATCTACCCCTTTTTTTACCGATGTAGATTTCGACGTCCATTTATTACGCACTGGATATTTCCCTGCTTATTGATTGGCTGATAGATCATTCGGAACCTCGGATATTATCCTTAGTCAATTTAATGACAGATGGCGGGAAACCTGTTGTGCACCCCTCGCCGCTTTCAATTCGTTTACTTGGTCAGAAAATTAACCGAATAAGCAATAAAGTTTTGTAAAAATCCAAACTCGAAAAATATCAAGCTGTATGTAAAAATAGAGTTCAGAGCGTATTTTCGTAATAATGACACAGTTTGATTTTCAACCAATGAGGTGGCTGCATTCCGTTTCTTCATTTTCCTTCAAAATGTTGGTTTGACATTTCAAAACAGAATCGTAGCGGTGAAATTTGACGGATGTGATCGTTGTAGGGCAAATCTTTGGACAAACAGTCTCGCAGAGGAAAAGAAAACAACAACGTCTATCGATAGCTATTGATGTTTAGGTTGGTAAACGGTTATTTATGTGGAAACCGACCAGGTTAGGCCTCTGATAGCGTCTTTGTAATGGACGTCCAAAACTGCAACGGTGAATTTTATTGTTGATTTTGGGAAATCGGGAGCCATATATCGGTTATCTGACGGATTTCCTTCAAATAAAAAGTTTTATCTGATAGAAAAACCATTTGACTTTGCGACTGCAAAGAGAAATTCTCGATCTGGTCGACTTTTACTTTAGTTTGAGTTGATTGTTTAGCATGCCTGTTGACCTTCCGTTATTTACCTTTACTCTATTGTAGTGTTCTATATAGACATATAGTGAATATAGGCATATAGTGTCAAATACCTGTGATTCAAGCGAAATGGGTTTTAAAATATGCTGACATTCGCTTTGTTTGGCAATAAGACCGTAACCAATGCGTTTTACCGTTATATGAAAATGCTGAGACGGCCCCCAATAAAGAGTCCACGTTCATTTCGAAGTCCACGTAAGACGCAAAACTCTATTATGGAAGGGAATATCCGTCAGGACATGCATGCGCATGAAGGTAAAAATCTACCGGTCTATTACTTCCCTTTATATTCATTATGAAGAAAATTTAATCAATAAACAGCTTTAACTTATTTTATAAGATAAATAATTAAACTATTCTATTTTTAATACAAAAAAAAAATCATTTTACATAAGTTTATTACTTAAAGTGCTTTTGTGAGATATAAAATATTTGAATTGAAAATTATTTTCAGAGTTTAATATGATAAAGTTTTTCGCCATCAGTCTGGGTAGATCCATATAGCTATTCGTTACACCACACGATGGACCCGATGGACCCTTCCAGACAACATAATGTGTGAGAAAGCTAGCGTCTACATTAGATTAGGGTTGTGAACATTAGGATAGAATGGAAGAAAATGCTTGAAGGAAAATTCACCCTCAACATTTTCTATATTACTGTAAAAACAAGTCAATACTTAAGCTATGGTCACACATAGCCGGTTTTACGATACGGGTCCACACGGATTCAAAACCGTGTCGACCCGTGTCGACCCGTTTCAACCCGTATTGACCCGTATCGCCACCCGTTTAGATTCCGTGTGCGGTTTGTGAGAACGATACGGCAGCGATCATGTTTTGACTTTGTGTGCGGCAACCCAGTTTATACCGCATCGACCCTTTTCAACCCGTATCTACCCCTATCGTATACCGTATCTCATTCTTGTACCGAATAATGACATCGTGTCTAGCGGTACAATGCACGTGAACTGCATGGAGTCCCACACACACTCCATTGCACCGGCAGTACGGCGCGGGCCGGTTTTTTGGTAATATTGACGAGATACGTCGTCGATATATCGACGCATCGGCCGACGTAAAAGCGATCTTTGCGTGACTGACAGGTTTTGGTAACATCGGGAAAATTTTTGGCAATTAGTTAAACAGACATTGTTGATTGATCGACGACTTTGCCGACGAAAGTAGTATTTTTGTATGATCCGTGAGGTGTCAGCCTTTCAAGTTACAATCAACCGATCAATCGGCGGCTTTCTCACGTTTGAAGATGTCGGTAAAGTGTCGATGATTACTCGACTTTTAGATATCGTCGAAGTGTTTCGACTCATTTACCCTGTCAGAACTTGTGTCGTAGACATCTCGCAGAGCCTTATTCGATATACTGCATAGTGTTCCCTGTCGGGTCTCGTTCGACGACGTGCATACCACCTGCTTACTCGCGGATACAAAGAAATGACCTACGCTTCTGCAAAGGCCTCATTTTTATGTGACTGATTGAAAAACAGTTAGATTTGAAAAATTCCGACGGAGGTAATGCGGAATCGTCGACATTTTGACAATTTTTAGCCTGTTGCACAATCTTATATCGATGTTTTCTCGACAGGCAAGGTATCTGCCACAACACGCTGTCGCGTCACTGGCATAGCAACGTCTTAACATCAAATTGTATTTTATAGTGATAAAATCCTGTAAATCACCGACAGAAGAAGAAGAAGAAGAACATCAATAATAATAATAATAATGATAATAATAATAATAATAATAATAATAATAATAATAATAATAATAATAATAATAATAATAATAATAATAATAATAATAATAAAAATAATAATAATAATAATAATAATAATAATAATAATAATAATAATAATAATAATAATAATATTTAATGGTATCAAAGGCAATACTATACACGATAAGGGTAGATACGGCTTTTGTTTCTAGCTGAAAGGGGTCCGTGCGGGTCAATACGGTGAGACACGGGTCCTCCGGGCGGTGATACGGTTTCGAAATCCGTTTGGATTTTTGAACAAGACCAAAAATTTTATGAAACCGTATCATCGCCACGAAATTCACACGGAATTGATATGGGTTACGATACGGGTCAATAAGGGTTGAAACGGGTCGAGACGGTTTTTAATTCCGTGTGGACCCGTGTCGAAAACCGGCTGTGTGTGAGTGCGATTTTTATGATTTTGCCAGCACGTTGATTTCAATATCCGTGCACGGAAGTGTCACATTCCGTGTCGACCCGTGTACCTAATCCGTATCGACCCTTATTGACCCGCAGCTGCACATATCTATAATATTCAGTCCTACCCGTGTCGACCCGTATCGACCCTTACCAACCCGTACCTTGCTTTCTGAAATCCGTATTGAAAAACCTTATCTTGCCGTATCAACCCGTCGAGTATGCAAATCACCCCCAAATTCCGTAGCAAAACCGTGTACGGTTTATGAGAACTAAAACCGGTTCGTCACCCGGCTATGTGTGACCATAGCATTAAAGTGACATTTCACATTAATTTTCACATGAATTTTACTTTTATTTCATCTGAATATTCCAGTCAATAAACCCGAAAAATAGGCCAAACCTCAAACTAATTGCAATAGAATTGTTTCTTTCATTTTTATAACGTTAAATATCTGTAGAATCACTGTCTAAAAATCTACCAAAATCTATCGGGCGGAAATTGGTGAAAATTTGCTTCAAATAGGGTGACCCAAAATTGTTGCATGTCTAATTTTCGTGGCAGGCTGGACACAAATACCATAAAATCACCTAATGAACCTATATATTCCACCTTTTCTCGTTGTTTTGCTGAAATGAACATAGATTAGAGTAAAAGAAATGCAATGAAACACCATTTTCATTGTCTCTCACCATTTTATGATTTTTTTACTATTACATTTTCGTGAAGGATTACCCCACCCACCACATTTAAATGTATTGGAATGCCACAAAAAATAAAATTTGCAGTTGTACATAATACTTTGCTATTTTTATGATGCTAAATATATGTAGAATTACTGATTAAAAATCTACAAAAATCAAAGATACAGAAATTGGTAAAATGTGGTTTAAAAAGAGAGACCCAAATGTTTGCATGTCTAATTATCTAGGCAGGCTGGACACAAAATGCCATTAAATCCCCAAATTGACCAATCTATTTCACCCTTTCTCATTTTTTTTTCAAGGGGACAAAGATAAGAGCCTAGAAATGCAAAGAATCTCTATTTTCGTAATTTCCTGCGATTCTATGATTTGCCTAATAGTAGGTTTCCGTGCAGGATTACCCCACCCACCACATTTACATGTATAGAAATGTCACAAAAAATAACTTTGCAGTTAAACAAAATCTTTTGATATTTTATATTGTTCATAATCTGTAAAATCGGCATTTCAAGATCTAACAAAATCAGATAGAAGGAAATTGGTGAAAATATGGTTCATAAGGAGAGACCCAAAATTTTGCATGTCTAATTTTCATGGCAGGCTGGACGAAAAATACCATAATAATCAACCAATCTATTTCACATTTGCTCACTGTTTTGTTGATTAGAACAAATATAAGAGTCTAAACATGCAATAGAACACTATTTTCATTGTCTTTCACGATTTTATGATTTGCTTATTATCAAGTTTCCGTGAAAGATTACCCCACCCACCACGTTTACACATGTCAAAATGACAATTTTCTTTTCAGTATATCATAATGTTTTGCTATTCTTTTTTTAAATTCTATATCTACTCATTATTTCAATATCAGTTTCTTGAAGTTTGATTAGTAGAAATGGTTTTATAGTCAGAGTATTAGTTTGTGTGTTTGCAGCAATTTAGACATAAATTATTTTGAACAACATTCCAATATCAAATTTTGCACATTAAGAGTATGTCTGTTTGAATTTTAGATAATTCCTATATCTATTTAGTAAGAAACAGTGCAAAGTTGATTAAATACATCTTGTGACATTTCCTTTCACTTAAAATACCTCGAGATATTACATAGTGGTAAAACGAGATACCCTTTAGGCCATGCTCTGCTCTTCTTTGTAGATAATTATCAAATCATCGGGTCATTGTTTTTGTGTGTGTTCCGTTTTCCTTTACATGAAATAAACTTATATAAATATAGATTTTTCTATGTTTAAAACTATTCACACACGACTGGTACCAGCGAATTGTTGGATAGTAGCTCTCGAACACCCAAAACTATTGTTTAGCATGCAGTACCTGGCAAAGCTCTATTGTGAAAAACCCGAGTGGCAGCAATGTCCGAAATGTCTTCTGTAAGGCTTCAATAGAGTGCATCATTTAGTGTACAAATGCACAAATGTTGCAGTTTTTGAAGCAAGGACCGAATATATGACAAATATACTATGCACAAAAAGTTTAGCACACTTGGAAAATGTCCTTTCCTAGTCAAAAACTATTCCAAAATCCATAAAAACAAAACTCTAATGTGTTTGAAAATTCAATTTTCTGGCGCTTCCTGAAAATTTTGTTTCAAAATTCTTAAGCGTTAGTTAGGTATCTTACGTTAAAGTGCACAGGGGTCAGATATCGAAAGTCAAGCAAATTTCAATGACACGAATGTCAAGCATAAGCAGCTAGGACCGCCATTCAATGTCTTCCCATGTTGCAGAGAAGCTTCCTGACCACACAGAAAGGAATTTTGCCCATTCATACAGCAGATGACGCTCATTGCCATTGACGTTACAGACGTCATTACTTTCTCTAGCCTGACGTCCAACAATGTTCTTTGTGTGTTCTTTTGCTGGTGATTAAGCAGTTCAGGCGTAGATCATTCTGTGTGTTCCTTGGAGTAAGTGGGTGATGATTATCTTATTGAAATATCACGACGTTAGTCGTTGTAAGACGGTCCTGTGAAAAGGTTGGATAATTTCATTGCAGTGCCCTTGTACCGTTTGGTTGCCAATAACTGAAATGGGGTCTGTTTAACTGTTTTCATCTATTCCTGCCTAAAAACGACGCTGCACTCGACGTAACAGTCTAAATGATGACGTTATTGGTATCAAGCCTTACGCATCTTCTCCAACCACATATCCTGCCGTCAGTTAATGACACGTAAAATGAGATTCGTCCAGACATCAGTCCAATGTCTCCTGAATCAATATCGATGTGTCAATACCCACTGACGCCTTGCCTCTCGATGCTTAACGTCATTGGCGTAAGATCGGAGGACCCTGATGCAAGTTGTGTGGAGCCTGTTCCGGACAGTCTTGTCACTAACGGTATACCTTGTTACGTCCTGGAGGAGTAGCACTAAATTCTTACTAGACAGGAATTCGAAACTTCGTCAAGACGTCGCTGTGAAACGATCCTCCCTGCACGTCGTTTTACACGGTCTACAAGATTTAGGTCGGTCGTTGGTGGCTAAAGTTGCATTAACCAAGTGCCGTAGGCGCGTAATTGTCAATTGGAGACATTTGAAACGCAAAGCGACATCTCTAACAGACATACCTGCTTGGAGCATGCAAAGTGCTCTCTGACGTCGAACTTACGTCATCATTTCTCGCCTTCCCATAATCAATTTCAAAGAATTTGTAACAGTTAAATTGATTCTGCTAACAGATCTGTGTAATCGTGTGTTTTTGGACAAGCTAGACATTATCGATGTCAGTGTACACGTGCCGCACGTGACTTTAGCTTATCTGGACTTTGTCCAATACACTGAATGTTCACTCTACACATGCACTGTATGCGTAATGGTTGTCGATCGGGATAACTGAACAGCACAAAGCAATGTTCATTTAAGTATCGTAAACTGAAAAAATAATGTGTTAAAAAACGTGCTAAACTTTTTTTGCTCAGTATATTACGCAGCAGTTTTTAGTCTCTCTGAAGTTGATTTTTTATTGCAGAAAAACTCTGGGCCCCGTTTTATTAACGATCTTACGATCATGTTTTCGTGTAAACTGTGTAACAAGGCATCTGATTGCACGAAAAATCGAATAAAGCAAATTTTATGAAACACATTTCAAGTGCAACAACTTTCAGTTGATAATCAGCAGTTTCTCCCTTTTCCCCTCAATATTATATAATGTAACATGAACCCTCTCTATTTCAATCACCAATCATTTTGTCGTCTGCAGCAACTTTCAAATTTCAATGCTTACAGCATTTCCAGTAACTTAACTTGTCCTTTGTTGAATTTGACTGTTCAAAGAAAGAGCCAATGTGTTCTTGAAGAAAGTCATAAGAGTTATAAAAAGCGCAAAGCTTGCTTATCTATTTTTAAGAGCTTCACGCATGTATGTTTGATCTAACCGTAAATTTATCGTGATGCACGTTTAGATCGTGCAACTGAAAGTCTATAAAACGAGACGCTGTTCTATAAATAGAACTACTCGGTTTGCATTTTTTAGCTCGACTTTTCGAAGAAAATGAGAGCTTATACTGTCATCCGGGCGTCGGCGTCGGCGTTGGCGTTGCAACCAAGGTTAAATTTTTTTCAAACATCAATAACTTCCATACTATATAAGGGATTCAACCCAAACTTGGAGTACTTATTCACCATCACACCCTCTACCTTACTATCAGGGCCCATGACCCTGGGACCACTCTATTTGGAGTTATGCCCCCTTTATACTAAGCAACTTAGAAAGTCGAGCGCGCTGTCTTCGGACAGCTCTTGTTACATTCAAGATGCACGTGCAGATCGTGCAATTGTAGTCGATAGCAAGACGCTCTGTTCTAAAAATAGAAAATCTGGGTGTGCTATTTTAATTTAGATTCACATGCAAATCAATTTTGTGCTAAGAATAGACTTGGTTTACTGTCATTTCTAGATAAACCGTAGAGGTCTTTTTTTATAACATATCATAACTACGGCTTGAATCTTGTGTAAGATATAAAATGTCTTTGTATACTGTTAATTTCATTCTTTTCCCACATAACAAAATTTTCGTCTTATTTGATATAAATTGATTAACCTATGTGGGAGATCACCTAGACTCTCCGCGGATGCAGAATTCTGTGAAGGGAGAAGGTTGAAAATACAAATAGGAAAATGAAATAATAAGTTTCACAGTGTTCGTTTGAAACCCATAACCCCCTCTGGATCCGCCCTTTTAGTCGAGAAATACAGTTGACACTAGTTATGTCGATATTGGATAATTTGAAATTTTCCACTTAGGTTGGAAGGGGACTATAGCACCTTTTATAAAAAAAATGTAAAGAACCCAACAGAAAGAGGTACCAAAGTAAACATTGACTTACGGTGCTTTCAAAGTCATATCTTTTTAAACGTTTTCTTTGTTGATAACGTTACCATGGCGTCAGAAATATGACGTCTTCGCGCCTTCTTTAGAAATGACCCTGGGCGACATTAATCATACATTACAGGTGTATTTGTGACAATTAAAAAGCACAATTTGCACTTGAATAAAGAGAAATGAATAGTGAATGTTATGTAGTGTATATTGTCTTGATGCGTTCGAACATTAATGAACGCGGCGTCATTTTTCGAATTTTTACGCGTTTTTCCTTTTAAACAGAAGGCAAAAAATCGGACGTTTCGCGGATATAAAAAAAAAAATTGCCCGATGATATTTTTTCGTTTTTTGATATATCATTATTTTTATGATTTATAAGTAAGATTTTGTCATTTTTTTTTTGAAAATCTATCGCACAGTTTTTAAGTAACGAGGGATTAAATTCAAGATCTGTAACGTCGTTTTTTAACGTTTACGGGCTTTCCAGCGCGCGCTACTACTTAGACATTGAATTTAATGGGGTTTTACGCCGTTTTCAACTACCAGGGTCATATCGCGGCGGCTGGAGCACCTATCCATAGATTCCTGTTGTTTCTCAAACCAGTACTACCACAACACCCTTACCGAGCCTCCAGATGCTCGCCCACTTAGGTTCACGATTTTAAACCCATTGGTGGGTGACAATTTTGTCAGAAAGGGTATTAGCCGCGGCCGGGTATCGAACCCGGGACCTCTCGAATGAGGGTCAGATGCGCTACCAACTGCGCTAAGGCCGGCTACTACTTAGACATTGTTCAGATTTTATACAATGGTTGCATGTAGTTGTTATCGTACCATTAAGGTCAAATGGAGACGGGAACTCGGCCTCACACAAAAAGACTAGAATCGCCGGGTTTTAGACCGGCAGATACTGGCATAGGTTATTAACCCATTACAATTAGGAGACGACAATATTTTAGACTGGTCATAGATGTTGCAGACGACATTACATATATAATGATGTTTAACATTCATTTGTATCTCTGAAAAGAAAGTAGTATGGGAATTGATGAGATTGATTGTCACAAGCAAAAAATTATATTTTTCAAAGGCACTACCTTTAATACCGCATCTTTGTGTTGAATTCCCACTATCAGGATCCTTGACCAGAAACCACTTTTCTGCTTAATGCATGGCTAAAAGACGGTTTGAAAATACGACAATTGATTTTACATTGCTTGGGACAGATTTTGGCAAAAAATTCTATTTTTCAAAATACTACCTTAGCGATAGTATTTTCGTGTTCCGTTGGTGTTACATACATACAACACATATACACGTGGCTAAAAATCCACTTTTTGGTACATTCCATTGCTAAAAAAATTGAAATTCGGAAAATTCATTTTTACACCGTTTTGGAAACATTTTTCAAAAAATTCTATTTTTCCAATGCACTAACTTTAATACCGCATCTTTGTGTTGTATTCCTGTTACATACGTACACTATTAGGATCCTTGACCAGAAACCACTTTTAGGTACATTCCATGGATAAAAGACAGTTTCAAATAAAGACAATTGATTTTACACTGCTTGGGAAAGAATTTGGGTAAAAAAATACTATTTTTCAAAGAACTGCCTTAGCAATGGTATTTTGGTTTTGCGTTTGTGTTACATACATACAACATATGGACACGTGGCTAAAAATGCACATTTTGGTACATTCCATGGCTAAAAGAAATTTTGAACTTCGGAAAATTCATTTTTACACCGTTTGGGAAACATTTTTCAAAAAGTTATATTTTTCCAAGGCATTACCTTTAATACCGCAGCTGTGTGTTGTATTCCTGTTACATACGTACACTATCAGGATCCTTGACCAGAAACCACTTTTCAGTACATTCCATAGATAAAAGACGGTTTGAAATAAAGAAAATTTATTTTACACCGCTTGGGACAGATTTTGGTAAAACATTCTATTTTTCAAAAAACTACCTTAGCAATGCTATTTTGGTATTGCGTTGGTTTTCATACATACAACATGTGGACGCGTGGCTAAAAATCCACTTTTTGGTACATTCTATGGCTAAAAGAAATTTTGAAATTCGGAAAATTCATTTTTACACCTTTTGGGAAACATTTTTCAAAAAATTCTATTTTTTCATGGCACCACCTTTAATACCGCATCTTTGTGTTGTATTCCTGTTACATACGTACACTATCAGGATCCATAACCAGAAACCACTTTTCGGTACATTCCATGGCTAAAATACGGTTTGAAATAAAGACAGTTGATTTTACACTGCTTGGGACAGATTTTCGTAAAAAAATCTATTTTTCAAAGTGCTACCTTAGCAATGAATGAATGAATGAATAGCGTTTTAAGGCCCGTCGACTACTAAGGTCATATTGGGCGCAACAGCAACACATACCTGGATGTATACAAAATTAGTGATATGTATATAGTTACATAAACATCCAGAAAGGTACATTATAGTGACTTTATATCTAATTCAAGAATAGATAATGTTACCTTGTATAAAATTAATTAATACTAGTATTATAACACAATATTAAAACTAGACAAAAACAACCATGAACCATGAATAATCCGATGTGAGGACGAATAGACATGGGCTCCTCCCAGATCAGAGAACACCCATGTCCGAGTCCACCCGACCGGAAAATCCACAGAACAAATAAATATAGAATATTAAACGTAACTAAAGTATCACAGATCAAATATCACAGACTATAATAAAAAGAGCTAAATCTTTCTAAAGAGATTACACTCTTTAAGAAAATTAAAAATCGACTCAGGCCTCACGGTATCAAATAACGATTTCAAATTATCAACGTTAAAGTGCCTGTTTCTTATGATGGCAAGATCTACACAATCAATGAGTAGATGTTGGACAGTAAGTGTCTCATTACAAGGAATACACTGCGGTTCTACCTCGTTCTTTAATAGGTGCGAATGGGTCAAATGAGTATGACCGATTCGCAATCTGGCCAAAACTAACTCTTCGCGGCGGTCAGACCGAAGACCTGGCAGCCATTCACCAAGTGAAGGTTTAATCGAAAACAATTTATTTCGTTGATTTGCCTGGTCACTCCAACAGTTCTGCCATACATTGTGGATAAAAATATTAATTAGAGGTTTAAAATCAGTAAAAGGAACTTTAAAAGGTAAAACATCTAGTGACAACGCGTCCTTGGCAGCCCTATCTGCCTCTTCGTTGCCACGTAGACCACAATGGCTTGGAAGCCAGCAAAAGACAATATCAGTATCTTCATCAGCAGCATAGATACGAGACAGCTTTTCAAGAAGTTTAACTATGATAGGGTTGTCCGTTTTCTCGTGTTCCAGCGCTTGCATACTAGATAAAGAGTCAGTGAAAATAATGTAACGCCAATAACCATTTTCAATAATGTGCTCAAGCGCAAGGTCAATAGCCTTGAGCTCGGCAGAGAAAATGGATGAATTATCAGGCAGACGATACTGATATTTGTAACCATCCAAGATGGCAGCTGAAGCAACTTTTTCTTCATTTTTAGACCCGTCTGTATAAATTTGAAAGTGCATAATGTGTTTTTCCTGTATTTCAAGGAATTTAGTTTTAAATACAACTTGATCAGTTTCAGATTTTTTAGTTGAAGCTAGATCATAAATAAAGGTGGGACTTTTAGACGACCACAAAGGAACATCTGGAACTTTATGTTCGGCCACGTCATCTAGATCGAAATCTAGAGATTCTATGTCAGCTTTACAACGTAAACTAAAGGGTGGAATTTCTGATTCCTTCTTTTTGAAGTCCTCTTCGTAAAGAGGTTCAAAAACAGAATCATGTGTAGGATTATCTGGATTTGATTTCAATTTCAAATAGTAATCCATAGACAATTTCTTTCGACGTAAGTTTAAAGATGGTTCGTTTGCTTCAGCATAGAGACTATTAATTGGTGATGTTTTAAATGCACCCAACGCAATACGTAGACCTTGATTGTGTATTGAATCAAGTTTGCGCAAGTAAGATTGACGGGCAGAGCCGTAAACAACGCATCCATAGTCTAATTTAGATCTCACAAGAGATCTATAAAGGCGTAATAAAACTTTTTTGTCTGCTCCCCAGTCCATACTGGAGACTACACGTAAAAGATTTAGAGCTTTCTTACATTTATTGCTCAGATATTCAATGTGCGGGATGAACGATAATTTAGAGTCAAATAAAAGACCCAGAAATTTAAATTCTGGGACAACTTCGATTCGGATCCCGTCCAAAGTGAGTTCTGGATCGGGATGGAGTTTTCTCGATTTACAGAAATGCATACATTTTGTCTTGGTTTTAGAAAATTTAAAACCATTTTCATTCGACCATTTACTCAGGTTATTTAAAACCTGTTGTAACTGTCGTTCGATGGTATGCATATGTTTCGAACGATAACAAATACAAAAGTCATCAACGTAAAGAAAATATTCAATACCAGGGCAAGTAGCCTTAATAATATTGTTGATTTTAACACTAAAAAGTGTAACAGAAAGAATGGAGCCCTGGGGAACGCCCATCTCCTGTTTATGAGGATCAGAGAGCGTATCTCCAACCCTGACTCTAAATTGCCGTTCATCCAAAAATGCAGAAATAAAATAAGCAAGGCGACCTCGTATACCGAAATCATGGAGGTCATTCATGATTCCATACTTCCATGTGGTATCATATGCACTCTCTAAATCAAAAAAGACTGAAACAACGTGTTCTTTCTTAATAAAAGCTTCTCGTATAAAAGTCTCGAAGCGAACTAAATGATCGAGGGTGCTTCTTTGCTTACGAAAGCCACTTTGGGCCGACGTAATAAGTTTGTTTTTCTCAAGAAACCATACAAGACGGTCATTGACCATTCTTTCCATGGTTTTACAAACACAACTTGTTAAGGCTATAGGCCGGTAATTTGAAGGATTATCTGAATCCTTGCCAGGTTTGGGTATTGGAATGACAATAGCTTCCCGCCACGAGGCTGGAAGTATTCCCGTTTTCCAAACACTGTTAAAGATATCAAGTAAACACTGAAGGGACTGGTACGGTAAATGTTTAAGAAACTGATAGTGGATATCATCAGATCCGACTGCAGTGTCATGGCACTTCTTTAGAGCTGTTTTAAGCTCTTTGATGGTAAAGTCTTTATTATATTGTTCTGTGTTTTTAGATTTAAAATTCAATTTAACTTTTTCTTTTTGTTCTTGATATTTTTGAAATTCTGAGGAATAATTTGTAGAAGAGGATTTCTTTGCAAAGGTATCTGCTAAAACATTTGCGATATCGGGTTTAGATGAAACTACGCCATTGTCAGTGTTCAAATGCCCAACACTGAGCGAAGAGTTCTTGCCACTAATTTTTCTTACCATATCCCAAGTCTTTTTGACAGATGATCTAGAATTTAGTCTAGATACATACTGTCTCCAAGAAATACGTTTACTGCGTTTAATAGTGCGTCGTGCTCTTGCACGTGCAACTTTAAACTTTATGAGATTTTCCTTAGTCGGTCTTAGATCAAACTCTCTAAGAACCGACTTTTGTTGTGCTATAGCCTTCTTACAATCATCGTTGAACCACGGCTTATTTGGATGTTTTGGATTTTTAGACGTTCTTGGAATTGCCTTTTCTGCAGATGCATATAACAATGATGTAAAAAATTCTGCAGGATTCTCGCAATCTTCAAAAGATTGCGGTGTAATGGACTGTTCACAAACAGTTTTGAATAAGTTCCAGTTTGCTTTATGGAGTTTCCACCGTTGTGGTCGCTCCTGTACTGATGGCCCAATTTCCGATACAAGAATCGGAAAATGGTCACTACCATGCAGGTCGTCATCAACTTTCCAGTTAAAATCTGGAAAAATTTGAGGACTGCAAACTGTCAAATCTAATGATGAGTACGAACCAGTAGCAGGGTGTAGATAAGTAGATGACTTATCGTTTAAAAGAGAAAGATCGTGCCTCGAAATAAAGTCTTCAACAATATAGCCTTTGTTGTCTGTCTTTGAACATCCCCATAAAGAATGGTGAGAATTAAAATCTCCCATTAAAACAAAGGGTTTGGGTAATTGTTCAATAAGACGATCTAGTTTCCTGCTGTCAACAGGATAACTAGGGGGTAGATAAATGGAACAAAGGGTAATGGTTTTGTTGAGAGAAATGCTAACGGCAACTGCTTGAAGATTTGTGTCCAGATGAACAGGACGGTGAGGAACATTGTTATTTACGATGATTCCAACACCTCCTGAAGCTCTTTCACTTTCCGTAAAGTTTTTAAGATAGCAGGAGTGATACTTTAGCGTAAACTTGTCAGTATCTTTAAGGAAAGTTTCCTGCAAACAAACTGCTACTGGTTTTTCTTTGGAAACTAAGAGGTTAAGTTCCTCAAAGTTTGATTTAACACTGCGGCAATTCCATTGTATAATAGTATTCGCCATAATGAAAAAAGTTGTTAATAATATACCAACAAGTATTGGAAGGATGGAATTATTCATCTCTAATTTAATTTGATGATTGTGTTTCCTTGCTTATTTTTACTGGAATCTGCATTATCAAAATCATCGGTTACCATATCTTCGTCAAGACAATGGTACCGATTAAATTGTCTTATCGGATCCTCGGATCCTTTAGGCTGGCGGTCAGAGACCACCGTTTTTGAAGGTTTAGACCTTCGAGCTTGACTTACATTATCATTTGATGCACTACTTGTTTCGGATTTGGACTCGGAAGTCAAATTTTGTTTCTGTCGAGATTCTATAACTGGCGAAGAATTAGTCGTTTTACGTACGGAAGTCTTCGGGTCGGGGTTTTGAGGTTTAACGTTATCAGCTTTCGGAGGTGCAGAAGGTACAGATGCAGGAGGTAAAGGTGTTTTAGGGGAAAACAATTTTGCTATTTCCTCCTTCTTTTCGGGAAACAACAAAATTAGTTTTCCAAACAGGTCTTTACAATTTTGGCACCCATTTTCATCCTTATTAACGTTTGAATTTCCTTTAGCTGTGTTAGCGTACGAAGGGATATTAGTGCGACTGTCAACTATTTTACGTGCCTCATAGAAAGAGAGGCCTTCCCTGTATTTAACAGTTACAATATCCTTTTCCCTCTTCCAGTGTGAACATTCACGAGAGTTTGAAGGATGTGCCTCACCGCAGTTGTGACACTTTGGTGTATTACTGCACATGCCGAAGTCGTGAGTCTCAGTTGACTCACAACAACGACCACATACAATTTCCTTTTGACAATTCTTCTCGTGATGTCCGTATTTATAGCAGTTGTAACACTGGAGAGGGTTAGGTATGTAAACACCAACCTTCACCCTCAAATATCCAACCTTTAAACTTTTAGGAAGTATAGCCGTACTGAATGTCAAGATGATGGTATTCGTTGGTGTTTTAACTCCTTTTTTGAAAATAGAAATTCTTTTTGCAGCAGTAACGTTCTGCAATGCCAGCTCTGATACAATTTCCTCCTCAGACACGCCCTGAAGATCAGGGCAACGAATGAGGCCTTTTGAACTGTTCAGAGTAGGATGTGTAGAACACTTTACCGGGGTTTCAAAGAACTTTCTGACTTTGAGTAAATTATCTGCGTGTGATTTCCTGTCTACTTCAACTAGGAGAGCACCAGATCTTAATTTCTTAATCGATCTGGGTTCACCAGCATAAGACAAAATGCATTTATTAATCACAAAGGGCGACAATGTTGCCAACGATTTATCATCATCTTGCGATTCAATTATCAAAAACCTAGGGAAATTCGTGTTGCATTGAGTGTTTTCCGAGTCCGAGTCAATTTCACTGCGCGTTCTTTTTAGCTTTTGTGTATCCATGTTTGAGGTTTAAAAGTTCATCATCCGGGCCCCCACCCGCCACAGAGTCCAACAAGGGGACATGGAAAATGGAGCGGATATCCAGCTCCCCATGCCAGGGATACCCAGATGGTATACTCAAGCCAATCAAACAAACAAAAGCGGCAAAGACATACATGGCCAATCTCTGAAATAAAGACTCATCATGTATTTCAACGCCGATCAAGCCATTCAATCAACTCAATTAACCCATAAGCCTATATAGACAAGAACAAATCATATCAAGTATGAAAATGAGTACAGCAACAATTGCTATTACGATTACAGTATAAAATGTAGTGTTATACATGTATGAAATGACATAAATGTACAAAAAAGTCCAAGTCTAAAGCGACCAGCCGATTGCCTAGACCGGGTCCATCTAAGCTCCCGTTTACACCGAAGCCGAGGCCAAAGCCAGCGTGTTGGGAAGCTGGAGAGCCCTGAGCTTCCCTCAACTGACCAGGATCCCCTTTTCCGGCTTACGAGTATCCACTCACGGCCAACAAGCGGGTCCGTTACAGACACACTGTCCTTTGCTTGGGGTCTTACCATTTGCTACAGGACACGGCAGCCGGGATATTTCTAATCCCCCTCCTGAGCTGGGGGTGGCTACCTTAGCAATGGTATTTTGGTGTTGCGTTGGTGTTACATACATACGTACACTATCGGGATCCTTGAGCAGACACCACTTTTAGGTACATTCCATGGCTAAAAGACGATTTGAAATAAAGAAAATTGATTTACACCGCTTGGGACAGATTTTGGTAAAAAAATCTATTTTTCAAAGTGCTACCTTAGCAATGGTATTTTGGTGTTGCGTTGGTGTTACATACATATAAAATATGAGTTTGAGTTTATTGGGGATTTACGCCGTTTTTCAACTACCAGGGTCAAATCGCGGCGGCTGGAGCACCTACCCATGGATTCCTGTTGTTTCTCAAACCAGTACTACCACAACACCCTTACCGAGCCTCCAGCTGCTCGCCCACTTAGGTTCACGATTTTAAACCCATTGGTGGGTGACAATTTTGTCAGAAAGGGTATTAGCCGCGGCCGGGTATCGAACCCGGGACCTCTCGAATGAGGGTCAGATGCGCTACCAACTGCGCTAAGGCCGTGGCCCATACAACATATGGACATGTGGCTAAAAATCCACTTGTTTGTACATTCCATGGCTAAAAGAAATTTCAAAATTCGGAAAATTCATTTTACACCGTTTGGGAATTATTTTTCAAACAATTCTATTTTTCAAGGCACTACCTTTAATACCGCATCTTTGTGTTGTATTCTTGTTACACGTAACAGAATTAGTCACACTTTGAGAGATTCTTCTACCCAGGATACAACGTCAAAAGTAAATGTCGGTTTGTGAAACAGAATTAGTGGCAAAGAGAGGTATTCTTCTACCCAGGATACAACGTCAAAAGCAACTGTCGGTTAGTGTTACAGAATAAGTCACACTTTGAGAGATTCTTCTTCCCAGGATACAACGTCAAAAGCAACTGTCGGTTTGTGAAACAGAATTAGTCACACTTTGTGGGATTCTTCTTCCCAGAATACAACGTCAAAAGCAACTGTCGGTTTGTGTAACAAAATTAGTCACACTTTTAGTGATTCTTCTACACGGGATACAACGTCAAAAACAACTGTCAGTTTGTGTACCAGAATATGTCACACTTTTAGTGAATCTTCTACCTAGGATACAACATCAAAAGCAACTGTCGGTTTGTGTAACAGAATTAGTGACAATGCTACATTGTCATGTACATCAATCATATTTTCACACCAAAAACTTTGAAAGCCCTACAGTTAAGAAGAAACATATATGGGAGAACATTACAGCAAACCAGAACGAACACTTTACAATAAACAATTTACAATAGAGGGGGTGGAGGGCCGATGGAAAACATTTGTTTCAGCATACAAAAAACACAAGAAAAAACAAAATTGTACTGGCAGAGAAAGAAAAGACTTTTTTTGAATGAAACCCAGTTCGACATAATTTTTTAGGGTAGACACGACATTGAGCCTGAGTATTCCATGTCGTCAATGGTACATATAAAAAGGAAACTCCCATTACAGGAAATCGTTTTAAATGACAAAGAAGATGATTCAAATGGAAGAGATGAGGACAATATCCTCCCTAGTGAAAAACGGTCCAAAAAAGATCCAGACTCCAGGGTGAATAACACAAGTTATTCAATTTCTAGAAGACTTTTCCCAAAAGCAAGAAGAAAGAGAACCAAAAAAGATAAGAGCGTGAAGAAAATATGAACAAAGAAAGAATGTTTTTCTAAATAGGTTCCTAGAAATTATGAAGGATAAAAAAGACCTGATTTCACATTCCTAATCGGCTAGAACAAGGTATTGAAACAAAGTGTCTCACCAGGTTATTTCACCCTTCTAGCTTTCTTGGCATAAAAAAGATTCCAATATTAAAAGTTCATTACTTGCATCATTAAAACTGATGTGTGAATAGTTTCTGCAGACATAAGTGAAAAGAATTTTAAACTCGTTTTAAAATACAAAATTGATCTGATTTTTTACTCAGATATTTTGCTTTATTCTAATTTCTGTAGTGTCCGTAACCCTTTACAGTGCAATAAAAAGTCCCGAGCTTATGTTAACATGAAACAGATTATTTAATTTAGGCTGCCATATTGAGAGCTGTAATATTCTAGACTACTGAATTTTACACAAGTTTGCTTGGCTTGAGGATGGGAGACGCGACATTTCAAAGATTATACATATGCTCGAAAAAGATGAACGTTATAAAAGAACAAATACAAAATGGTTAAAACTGATGTGTTGATAAAGATGAAATATTAATGGTCTGCAAGAAAACTGTATTTGTAGAAACTTAAAAAAACTAAGTGTTTGGTGGTATCCAAGTTATTCTGTCCGGGGATTTTTACCAGTTGCCTACAATCAAGGATGAACTGTATGGTGATAGCGGGTCATGTTGTTTTAATTCTCACTTTTTTGTTAATTTTTTCAAACATGTCATCATTTTGCACCAAGTTTTCAGACAGGAGGAAAACGACCTTGTTAAATATGTCAGTGAATTAGAGAGAGGGTGTCTAAGTGAGCAAACACATGTATACATAAAATCTCTTTCAAGGCAATTGGAAGTTGATAAGAAAGAAATAATTACAGTTTTTTGCACGAAATATAGATGCGGATATACACAATTATAAAGAACTATGTACAGCTCCAGGCGAACTTTTTACTTTCAAGGCCGAATATGAAGGAGATACAATATATCTAAATGGGTTAATTGCACCAAAATACTTGCCATAAAACATAAATGCAAAAGTAATGCTACTCAGAAACGTAAATGACGAGTATGAAAACGGTCCTTCAGATCGACTTATAAGTGTCAGTCGTGAGTCTATTAATATTGAATTCGATGGAAAAATTTTGAAAGTGAAGAAAATGTTATTTACTAAATATGATCCAGTGAAAGGTGTTATGTTAGCTAAGAGGTACCAATTCCCCTTGCATCCTGCCTATGGGATGACAATTCACAAAGCTCAATGCATGACCTTTCCCTGGCTAGAAATCAATTGCAGCCACGCATATAATCCTGGGCAACTAGGAGTTGCAGTTGGAAGGACAGTCACATCAAGCCAAACAAGAGTGGTAAACTATTACACGCATAAATGTAAAATACATACCGGAGAGTATTGCAAAAAATACTGTTGCCAACGATCTGGACGGGAACCATCGGAGAGTGATATAACTGGTGGCTGCAATGTTCTTTTCGAGAACGAGGTAACAAGTCAATACACTGAGTCCCCAAATGCGATACAGTACAGGTAATTTAAACAAGAGCTGTCCGAAGACAGCGCGCTCGACTTTCTAAGTTGCTTAGTACAAAGGGGGCATAACTCCAAATATAGTGGAGCCAGGGTCATGGGCCCTAATAGTAAGGTAGAGGGTGTGATGGTGAATAAGTATTCCAAGTTTGGGTTGAATCCCTTTGATAGTATGGAAGTTATTGATGATTGAAAAAAAACTTTAACCTTGGTTGCAACGCCAACGCCGACGCCAACGCCTGGGTGACAGTATAAGCTCTCATTTTCTTCGAAAAGTCGAGCTAAAAATCATAATTCTCTTATAGGAAGGTAGATTTATAAAACTAGTAAAGTGTGTAAAGTTTTGACCCTAGTCAGTTGGATATTCTTATTTATCAGTATTAATGACACATTAAATATGAACACTATGTCAAAATTTCAAGTCAAACCTTTCAACTTCGTAAAAGTTGTTTTAATTCTTTTCTTCACCTTTGAAATTTTCTATAAAATGAGATACGAAATTTTGCATTTACACCGACGATTTATGTTTTCTTTTCATTTTTAGAGAAGGGACCATGACGCTATAAGTTCAATGAATGAATGAATGGAGTTTTAAGGCCCGTCGACTACTAAGGTCATATTGGGCGCACTCACTGAAATTATACCTCACTACAAGATGTATAGGAATATGTATTAGTTACATAAACATCTAGAGGAGAAATGATAAAAATACGATATTCTATAACAGATAAAATTCTATGCAAATTTATAAAACACCATGAATAATCCGACGTGAGCACGAAAGGACATGGGCTCCTCCCAGATCAGAGGTCACCAATGTCCGAGTCCACCCGACCGGAAAATCATATAAAAAAATACAATGCACCTCGCCGAATAATCCGACGTGAGCACGAATGGACATGGGCTCCTCCCAGATCAGAGGTCACCCGCTATAAGTTCAGCCGGACAAATAATGCACCAAGTTAGTGAATCCATTCACGGACAGAGGAATTTGTTCCACCCAAGGGGATTTGGACAAGTACGGCCTACCAAAAAAAAAATAGATTCACAGGTTGGACTGCGACATTTTACTGCCTGAGCAGTACGTCAACGAATTCTGTACCTACTTCACCGGAAAAGGAAGTGCTTAGGAAAGCAGGGTTAGGATTAAAAAGAATCAGACTTGAAAACTGTGACACTGAACAAACAGTACTAGTAAATATAATAAGCTCTATTAAAAAATAAAGAAAGTAGTGGGATTCCCACAATTGACTGAAGCTGTTGGAATTGAGTTAATGAGATCATCCCAGAATTGTAGGGCTCTCAAAGTCATTGGCTGTAAGTGGAACTCCAAAGAAATAGGATTTACACACGCACAATTCAGAACTCACTTCAATTGCAGCCTACGGTTACTGAATCTTTTGATGAGGGCCAGTACTTCGGTACGTGTTAAATCTGCCAAAAACAGTTCCCCATGAGTAAACTAAGACAACACACTGATACTTGCCAAAGTGCCGAATCACTTTCGAATGAACATATCTTATCATTAAGCCCACAGTATACCGAGACGAAGTACGTGCCATTAGACCATTTAAGCATGAATGAAACAAATGACCAGTATGCTGCATTTGGACTATCAGTAATACAAAACACAACAAACACAACAGGCCAGATACAAATCGTAAATCACTCGAATGACCAATTTTCCGCCTTTGTTCCATCACAACTTCCCCACATCATCACTACAGTACAGACCCCTGATGTAACCACGGAATTGTTCCCATACCAAACAGTCACAGATACAGATATGCAACATGCAAACTAGACAGACTTACCATCCCTGGAACAGTTATTGATGCATGAAAATGAATACTTTTATGACAAAATGACAGCTAGACAAACTAAGAAAATTTCATACGTGTTTCAACATCAGACTATGGTATCGCATACCTTGACTAATTAGTTCCTGGGACAGAGGATTAAAATTGAGGTCAAAGACTTTCATAGACATATTTTCTAGTTCGAAATTATTTTGTGAATTTGAATTTGTTTTAGGTTACCCATCAAAGGCAAAAAGACGGGTGTCATGTGATGAGGGCCTTGGTGAAGACGAATATCAAGATTTCCTCCACGGCTTATATCCACACATCGACCAGAGTGTGAGTTTCAATGTGTGCAGGATGACTAAAAGCGAACAACTAGAGGAGGTCCACCCATGTGTGCCAGCATCCCTATACAAGTTCAACGGAACAGTTGCTCTGACATAGAAGGTATTTAAAGTCACTGATATTCTCTGTATGCCTGGAGACAATGTTGGTCATAATACTGAACCTGTTTGGAACGAGCAAAAAGACTGTTAAATTTTTTATGATAATTTGGGCAACAGGGATCTGTCTGCCTAAGCCCCCCCCCTCCCGGTCTGAATTTACACAAGCTAATGAATTACGTATGCTAATGTGAAAAAAAATGAGATTTACAGTGTTGGTGCTTCCAAATTTCCCGCCATTTTTGTAAAATGGGGTCATTAACTAAAATAGATATAAAATTCAAATATATCTGTCAAAAATGTTTATAGTTTCATTTCAACTCCGTCTTGTATCATAGAAATAATATATAACAATACTTTTTATGCCCCCGATAGGGAGGCATCATAAATTTGACTTGTCCGTCCGTCCGTCCGTCTGTCCGTCCGTCATTCCGTCCAAAAACTTTAACATTGGCCATAACTCCCTTATTACTTAACATATTCGCTTCATACTTTACCACATCATTCCTTGGTACATTACCTTTCTGAAGGCACATACTTTGGTGACCTTGACCCCTGGATTACCTTGACCTTGAACATAGATTGGCCATAATTTAAAATCAAAGCGGTGTCGGGTGCATTGTCATCTTACAGTGACAGCTCTTGTTGTATTTGCAAGTGTCTATTATGGTTCCAGATCGTTAACGATGAATAAATTTTAGAAACAATTCTCATGGAAATAAGAGGCAAAACAATTTCTTACTCATCTTATAAAAAGCGACAAATAAAAAATCGCGAACAGAAATTAATGTCAGAGAAAACTAGGATTACCGGAAGTTTTTTGCGGATACGAACTAAAACATAAATGAACGGATTCTATTCCATTTTATTTCTGTAATGCTTAAAAAATTTAAGTCGTCTGGTTAAGAGTAAATACATGTGTATCTAAGTTCCGAATGTTTACGAAAATACTGATGCCCGTGAGTATCATTAGAGGTTGATTGCCTTAAGTGTTGTAAAATTCTATTCGTGTTTCATCACGTATTTTCAGAACGTTATGTTTAGGAATTAAGCATTCCAATTTTTCCCTGGTGAAATATTCTAATTTTGGATATACTTGTGCAATCGAATTTAATTTGCAACAAGCAAAGAACAAGAACTATTTGTTTAAATGATAGTTATATAAAATTATTTAGTGTTATTAATAAGTCAAAGTGATAATTCGATTTTTGGTGATTTTTCTTCTGTTTAACTGTTCTACACATGAAGCTGATGGACGATATAAGAAAGACTGAGATATCTGTCAATTCCAAAGCAACAGAGTCGCAACTGTCTTCCCTGCCGAGACAACAACAACATCATGGAGATCAACAACAGGAACATAAAACAAAGAGAGCAGTGGCAACAACTTATACAAGAACACCGACGTCGTCTGAACCAGCAGCATGAGCAACAGTCGGGCTCATCTGGACAGTCTACTCAACGGGCCGCACGAGGTAGTTAAGGTCGAGACAGGCGCCAAAAGTTTGATAACGCAATGTCATCCTCTTCTGAAAATAGTCCTCCGCGTCCGCCTTGAAGACGACGACGTCCTCTCAGTGATATCATACGTGAGAACCAGTCGATATATAATAAATCTATCAAAAAGAAAGTTCGTAAATTACTTTGGTCAGTCAGTGTGAGTAGTTCTAGTTCTGAAAGCGAGCAACAGAATTAGTCACAATTTGAGGGATTCTTCTACCCAGAATACAACGTCAAAACCAACTGTTGGTTTGTGTATCAGAATTAGTCACACTTTGAGGGATTCTTCTTCCCAGAATACAACGTCAAAATCAACTGTCGGTTTGTGTAACAGAATCAGTCACAATTGGAGGAATTCTTCTACCCATGATACAACGTCAAAATCAACTGTTGGTCTGTGTAACAGAATTAGTCACACTTTGAACGATTCTTCTACCCAGGATACAACGTCAAAATCAACTGTCAGTTTGTGTAACAGAATTAGTCACACTTTGAGCGATTCTTCTTCCCAGAATACAACGTCAAAACCAACTGTCAGTTTGTGTAACAGAATTAGTCACACTTTGAGCGATTCTTCTTCCCAGAATACAACGTCAAAACCAACTGTCAGTTTGTGTAACAGAATCAGTCACACTTTGTGGGATTCTTCTACACGGGATACAACATCAAAAGCAACTGTCGGTCTTTGTTACAGATTTAGTGACAATGCAACATCGTCATGTACATCAATTATATACTAACCCAAAGAGCCAACGCAACACGAACTTTAAATTACAATATTTTGATAATTGAAAATGTGAATTCATTGATATTGACTTCATTTTGAACGCTGGCCATTATGAGACCACAAGGAAAAAACAAATGGGTCTAAATCGATTCCGTAACGCAAATAACGTTACAAACGTAATGCCGGGGTGTGTTTCAAAAATGAAACCAAGATCAGTGTATCGTATGTCCTCCTGCAGCATTGAACACAGCACAACATCTCTGTGACATCGAACGTAACTAACGTCGACAAACGTTTAAAGGAATTTCTTTCACTCTTGAAGTAATATTTGCCCTATTTGATACATGGTCTGTGGTTGGACTGGGCGTTGACGTAAATGCATGTCAAGCAGGTTCCATATTTACTCAGGTGGTCAGATTACCACTTTTTTGGGTGTTGCAACACTGGAGACAGACTCGTGTGTGCAAAGGTAGTAAATTTGGACCCGCATAAGGACGTCGAGGTCGGAACCCATGTTTACGTAACCTGTTACGTGTCTGTGCACTTATACGGCGACCGTGGTCCCCGACAGTTGCAGCAGCCTTTTTGTTGCTAGCCGAAACCGGCTATCTGAGGTTCTCAACCAACCTATTGCCCTGTACCTTGGTACAGTTGAGAACATCATGAAATTGACAATGTGAATGGAATGGATTTGATGAATGAATGGATAATCATTTGAGCGGAATTGAGCGGATTGAATGGATATACCATTCAGTGAATGGAAATACCATTCAGTGAATGGTAATACCATTAAGATTAGATAAATTTCGAAAATAAAAATTAAACGAAAATATTATTGTTTACTTATTATTCTTATTGTGTTTTCCTAATTATTTTAATTTTTAATTTATTTTTCGAGACGACCACAACCGGAAAACCCAGTTATTTTACCCACATCGCTATGACAAACATGGCGCCGAAAACGTGTTTTCTCATTTTGACAAGTCGTTTTCGCCTCGAAAGGACAATAAAAAGCATAAATTAAGACAAATCAACTTGTCAGATCGGTATGGCAGATGTCGATGCCCGATGTAACATCCCACTGGCTTCGTAAAAGAGGTGTAAAACCTTTGCTTCGACAGTCAAAAGGTGAATTTTACGTTTTTTCTTTTTTTTCTTCAGACATTCCTTTGAACGTATTTATTTTACATCGATGGGAAGCAAGTTTTTTCAACTTGTTTTAATCCCTCTCGATACAACCATTTCCCAAACAAGACAGTTTACAATTAACTTTGATATCCTTGATAGAAGATTATGAAGATAAAAAGCATTGGGACATAACACTGTCGTAGGAAGGGGGGGGGGGGCAGGCCCCCAATAATTTAGAAGGGGGCCAGCTAATCCGAGTCTTCTCTGACGTAAATACGCTCTTTGATATTTTGATTTTTTGCTATTTACGTGTGAGCGAGCTGCCCTTTGAAAAAATCAAGAAGTTCTCAACTCGATGTTGTATAAGACTCGGATTAGGGGCCAGAATATCCTATAGCCTCCCCAAATACACCCATAGCATTTGCCCCCCCCCATGTTATGAAGCAAAGCTTTTCTACGCCTATGCACAAGGAAATTATACTGAGAACCAGAATTATCTTTTTAGGCCTGAATATTTTCTGCACTTTGATGCTTAATCCGAGTCTTCTCTGATGTAAATACACTCTTGATATTTTGATTTTCCGCTATTTACATCAGAGCGAGTTGCTCTTTGAAAACAGCGGAAAGTTTGGTACAAGTAGCGAGGCTTTGTTTTTGTGTATCATATCCAATCACTCTGTAAAAAAACACTCACTGTAAGGTGTAGATCAATAAATCATTTTTTGTCATACCTGACCAAAAATTTCATTTCAAATCGGCCTGCTGGAAGAGTATAACCTTTCGAAACTCAACAACCCCCTATTTCCAGTCGATTTCGTCGGCATTGTTATTGCAGATCAAGTGACCAGATCTCGTTCAACAATAGAATGGAATTTACTGCCATGTGACTATCACATGATCGCCTTTGATTACGAATTTCTTTCAAGTCGCGTGACCGCCTTTGTTTAGAAATTATGGAGTGTTCTTGTTGCAGAGATCAATTTTAGTCGATCTGTTCAGCTTGCAACTTGAATGGTATTGCTTTTCCTGTGAAATTCCGTTTACGAGGTATAGTCAAAAAGTTCCCGGACTGCCTTGGAAATGTATTTTTTCCGACGTATTTGGTTCAAGTCTTTATTCAATAAGTAATTTCGAAATGTAAACTACCACTTTGATAAGTGTTTGTGGTATTAAATTGTTAAAAACCAAAATTTTCTAGGACGTAAGAACATAGTGTTCAAGAGTATGGATCACTTTGAAATGACGCTTTTTCCCAATATTCTTACTATTATTCAAAGGACCATATCTTAAAAATTACAGGCGCTTTTACATGCAGCCTCGATATGGCATCACATCAACATATTTTCTGAACAATTTCAAAATTTTAACGTCGTGGCATAAAATTTCTGCGTTTCATACATATTTCTGATAGCAATGGATGAAAGGCACCTGAAATCAATGCGACGTCATCACAGCGTACGGAACAAATCTCCGCTATTAACGTCTATGTGAAGGCCAGAATGACGCCTATGGAAATTTAGAATTTCTTTAAATCAAGCAACGGCTTCAGTGCATATTCTAGGACAACTTTGTTTAATTGACACAAGAAATTTTGGAATTAACGAGCGAAAATAAGCGATGATCTTAGCAATGAGCGGCCTA
The DNA here is from genome assembly GCA_963680895.1 of Fragum sueziense. Taxonomy (NCBI): domain Eukaryota; kingdom Metazoa; phylum Mollusca; class Bivalvia; order Cardiida; family Cardiidae; genus Fragum; species Fragum sueziense. Next base: position 62,771,230 of record OY804597.1, read on the forward strand.
AAACGTGCTTATTTAGACATGAAGACCGACATTCTCACCGACCGATGGAAATCATTCGGCGATGTAGCTAATATTGTTGGAATATTTGTCGTGGTGCAATTCCTAGAATAATTTCGATAAAATAAAACAGGTCTAAACTGTACACATGATGGGAGGCACGGCTTTAGACGGACGATGAGCAAAACACCCGCGTCTTTGAACGTTTCCTAAGAAGCGTCTCAACGCTGATTTTACAAGGATAATGTACCTTACCAACCTAATGCAATAATCGTGCCGATATTAAAATAAGAACCACATTATGTTCTAAGCTATGAAAGACTGTCTGTCCCACACGCAATGCAGCCCGGAATCAGTAAAATGTCATTTCAGCATTTCTCTAAAATTGTTTATTGAAATTTCCCCGATGTTGCAGGTTTGAGTCAAACAAGGACCTTTGGCCTGCGACCAGGTCAGCTGTGAAATGTTATGACACAGAATTCATTCGTTTGCTCCATATGTGTATCGCAATGTGAAGTGCGGTATCTAGATCAGAATCGGTATCTAGATCATTCTGATAAATAATTTGAAAAGTTGTGAACTAACCCGAAATCATTGATTTTCGCTCTGTAAAATACGACGTTATGTAGACGTCGCCGTGCGACGTCAAAGTGATCCGTACATTGTTTATGTATGTTTTTGCGACTGTAAAATAATATATTATATGTATTGTATCAATATAAATGAAATATGTACTTATCGGACATGATTTCCTCTTTTTATGTATATAAGTTTTAGAAATATCAGAATGCATATAATTTACGTACGAAGGCAGTCCGGGAACTTTCTGACTGTACCTCGTATTTCGTCCTCCATGCTCGTAAGTTATGGAATTGACCCAACATAGTAGCAAACATTATTGGTGCGAATACTAGCTTTAAAAAGTTGGCCGGACGTTTCTGATCTATATTTCATGTATTTATTTATTCATATTATCAGTGTTTTTTTAAACTCGTTATTGTTATATTATTTCAGCAGGGCCGTCAATTTGAAAAATAAAATAATCTTATTTTTTTTTCAAATTCTTATATTTAGACCGTTACGTCATAATCTGGGAAAACGCGCATTCCATGTGCGAGATTTCGCATTGATCACATGGTTTTTATGCTCCCCGAAGGGAGAGCATATAGTCGCCGCTTTGTCTGTCCGTCCGTCGGTCATTCCGTCTGTCTGTCCGTCCAGAGTGATTTCTCCATAACCCTAAGGCCAAATCAAATGAAACTTTACCATGTGAACTTCCTATGACATAATGCCGATGTACTTTTCCGGGTTTTTGGATTTGAGGCCTCGTCATAGGAAAAGGGGACTTAAGGTAAAATACAGTTTTTCTCTAATTTCTCCTAGTCTAATGGTCAGAAATTGATGAAATTTCATATTTGAGTAGTGAATCAGATGCCCTTGACAATAAACTATTTGAAATTTGGGTATAAAAATTATGCCATGCAAAAAGGGGTCTTAACATTTGTTAGCTTTATGTTTGCTATGCATGACATACATTTATTGTGACATTATGCCTTATTCGGGGAGCATTGTCCGTCTCTGACGGCTCTTGTAAATGGAAGGTCATGGTAAACAAAGGCTGCTCAGATGAGGGTTGTTGCAAAATATTGCAATGATAAACCTTTTAGAAATACTTTTTGGTCGTAAATTTTTCAACAGGTATGACAATAAATGGTTCATTGATCGATATCATCAGGGGTTTTAACGAATGCGTTTAAGATCGGACGGTGAACGATGCAACACAACTTGTGGAGAACTTCTTGATTTTTTCGAAGTGCAACGCTCTCTGATGTAAATGGCGAAAAATCAAAATATCAAAGAGCGTATTTACATCAGAGAAGACTCGGATTATTTGATGCTGTTTCTAAACAGCACAATTTTAGACTTATTCTAATTCAAAGATTTACCCGTATGCGGTTAACATGTTCCCCAGAAGATAATAGGTAGATGACCAATTTAATTACATGACTGTGGTGGACCTAGGATGTCTGTAAGGGGGTTTGTATATATGCAAATATGGGGGTTCATTTTTCAAGTATTATACAATTTTGACTGAATTTCTGCTTGAAAATGAAATAATCAGGCTACAGAGGTGGGTTCGTTCGAACCCTCCCGGATCTGCCACTGCATGAAGAATTGCGGTCTATCATTGCGCATGTTTAACCCAGGGAAATTTCATCGGATATGTCTGACGGTCCGATGGTCTTAACCATTCCTGGGATAAGCTCATTGTCAGAGAATAAACTTAAATATGGTGTTATTTTCAGACATGGAGAGAAACTAGCATTGGTGTTATTCGAAACACAGAAACTTGGAGACTACGAATGTTTGATTGAAAAAGAGCTCTAGGGACATGTCTATTTTTCTTTTGGAATGTCGAGTTCAAACGTGAAGTTCTGAAATATTCAGGTAGGTTTCTTGTGATTTCCTTGCGTTTGCGTTCGTCTATCGTTTCTCGCGCACGGCAAAAACAAAATGACATTATAGATGACATTTTGTTTTTGCTGTGCGCGAGAAACGATAGACGCATGACCTTATTAGATGTGTGTAAGTGGGTTTGCATGTCTTAAGTATTGGTCTGGCAATATCTCATTTTAACCCATTCCTGCACATACTGACCCCATACCAGGGCTTTTTTTCAGGAATTGGGGAAGACACAGGACGCTGGTAGACAGGGGAAAAATCACATGCCGCGTCCTAGTTCTGGGGAAAATTGTATGATATATAAATGCTTACTTAATAGGCTAAAACCCTCTCATACCCAGTTCTAGACTTGAGAACCACCAGGGCTAGTTTGTAAAGCTGTAGAAGTTGTGGGAAAAGTTTCCTTTTCTTTTCATTTGGGTTTTTAGTGTGATTTGTAAAATATTTCCAGAGGGGAAAATTTATTTTTGGGGAAAAAAGTGTGTCATTTCTGGAGGGGAAGACGCTGGAAACCAGTGTCACTTTCTTAAGGGGAAAAACCCCTGCATACTGACGCCTTTTGACTCCCTAACAAGAAAAGGTTTAGAAAAACATTGTGAAAATTGATGAAATTGCTTGTCACATACACACAATTTCTTCATTTTCCACAATGTTTTCTAACCCAAAATAGAAACATTTCTAAAATTTCATCAATTTAAAATTGTCATCTACAAAATCATTCAAATATTATTTTCAATGTTTTTAACCCTGAAAGACCAAAATTTGTAAAATTTCAATTTCAGTGTCGTCTGCGTCATCTTTGAATTTCGGGACACATCTAAATTTTGTCCTTTGGTAATAGTTTGGTGTATACAATTTTCATTACATACTTGCTAGCACAGAAAATATCAAAGTAAAAGGAATAAAATGCTGATTAAGCTTTCAATCTTTTCTTGCTGGCAGGAGCTTTCAAATTTGACCACTCTTAACTCAGACAGAATTATATATAACTTTATTTAGAATTACTGTCTTTATCTCTCAAAATTTTGCATGAATACCCGTAATTTGGCAATTTTGAGATAACTAAAATATGGATGTTTTCGAGTGGCGTTGTTGCATATCTGAACCTATTCGGACGCGGTCGTACACATTCGGCGGTGGAAAGTTCCACCGCCGAATGTTTTCGACCGCGCCCGAATACTTCCGACGTTGCACTCTCATTAGGGGTACACTACCCTAAGAAAATGAAATTAGCAATTGAATTATGCACAATTCATGGTTTGATGATTTGATATTGCTGTAAATACATATTACAAAATAGCCTAATAATTGTATTATTTTGCTTTCAGACTCAAGACCAGTATTACAGAACCTTTTTGAAGTTCCTTGCACTTGGCCTGGCAACATGGATGGCAGATAATGGAAAGAATATTTCATCCGCAAGATCTTATGGGGAAAACGACTTTGGAATGCAGGGAAAGCAAACGCTTTCCCCAAACGAGACATCATGCAATAGAGCATGTTTCTTCAAACAAGTTTCAGTGTTCTCCCCAGCCTAATAAGCTGTATCGGCCCCACTAGAGCTTCATGGAAATCAGTGTAATGCCACTACAGCTTCAAAAGTACCCCACAGCTTAATTTCTTCAAAATGGTCACCAAAGAGAGACATTTAGAGATATTTCATGTCAAAAACTGATTAATGGGGCATTCTTTTAAACTAAAAACTACTAATTCTGTATAAAAGCATTATGGGAAAAGAAGAAATTGCTCAAATTGAGCAATAAGAAATTGCTCAAATTGAGCAATTTCTTCTTTTCCCATTATGTTTTTATTCACAATTATTTGCATGAACACTATGTGTCCCAAGGTTTACCAATGCCACTACCGCTTCAAAATATTCTGCGGAGAACCCTGACTACTGTTTTGTGCCAGGGATGAATGCATGCATTTTGAACATGTAGACCATTGTTCCCTTTAGGCTTTACAGACACATCATTAAATTACAAGTGTTTGATAAGTGCATATTCTCTTTGTGGTGCATCAGAAACAAGGGCGGATCTAGAGGGGGTGTGGTGGAATCCAGACACCCCTGGCATTGGCCTAAAATAAATTTTGACTGTATAACGTTAGTATAACTTTACATATTAACACTTTTAAAGCCATCATTTTGGCTTTGACCCCCCTTCCCTTGAAAAAATCCTGGATCCGTCCTTGAGAAAGACATTTGGAAATCTTTTAGGGAAAAGAAGTAAATGCTGATGACCAGCATTTTCTTCATTTCTGTAGGTGTTTTTTAATGCAGTTTTATAATGTGTTTTTGCTAGTTTGTTAAAGGGGCACATGCTAGGTTCTTCAGGGATAAGAGCAACATGGGGACAGTAAGAGTTTGCATTATTGTGTGGTGGATTTCATTATCTAGGACCAAAATGAAAGCAATTTTAGCACTGGAACTAAGCTCCCATTTGCTATCAAGGTCCAGTTTCCCATAAATCTTACTATAGATATAAAGTGTGGGTAGGGTAATTATATGCAGACTTGATTTAGAAGGACTAAATGAACTTTATTTGAAATTTCCTTGAATAGAAATAATCTAGGTATGCAGTTTGACAATTTCATATGAATATGATATTGTCTGAATATATATTTTTAACATGTTTCCGTGTCCGACAACCTAGCATGGGCCCCTTTAACATCTAGACATCTCATTTCCAATTGACCAAACGCCAATCGACAGATCGCTCCGCCCAACATAAATTTAAGACAAACAATGGGGATGTGATAGTTAATAGGGACCGATTTTATCCATTCAGTCGTGACGTTAATTCGGACAAACAAAATAGTATTTCGTAGGTGTTGTTATAAAATCTCGTAACTACGGCTTGATTAAAGCCGTAGTTACGAGATTTTATAACAACACCGACGGTTTATCAAAACATAATGGTAAACCTAGTCTATTGTTAGCACAAAATTATTTGCCATTGGCATGTCGATTGTTTTGATTGTCAGTCGATAAATCGATACAATAACACGTGCAACGAATAACAATTGGGGCATGACATTTTTTCTGATCGTCCATTGGCTAATCAATGTTTTTGATTGACAGTCGGCGTTTGGTCAATTTAGACACAGCAATAATGAGATAAGATAGAGTAATAGGATTTTAAATTTACTTCAAATCCAAACCCTTTGTTGTGGGTACACAGTCACATTGAATCATTTTTAGAAGAGGATTCAAATGAGTACCCACAACATAGAATTGGGAGAATTATGAAAAGAATTGTGAAAGATATTTTGCATCAGGAAAAGCTATTACCCTCTCTCATCAATAGATTTGTAGACTAGCCAAACTTTTGCCTTTTAGAAAAGTTTGAGGTAGTCCACTCCTTATGAGATTTTCACAACATCGGAATTATTCCAGCAACATCGAAAAGCATGGGTCCCTTTAACATCTAGACATCTCATTTCAAATTTAGACACAGCAATAATAAGATAATATACGGTGATAGGATTTTAAATTTACTTCAATCCAAACCCTTTGTTGTGGGTACATAGTCACATTGAATCCTTTTTAGAAGAGGACATAGAATTGGGAGAATTATGACAGATATTTTTCATCAGGAAAAGATATTACCCTCTTTCATCAATAGATTTGTAGACTAGCCAAACTTTTGCCTTATAGAAAAGTTTAAGGTAGTCCACTCCTAATGAGATTTGCACAACATCGGAATTATTCGGGCGACATCGAAAACATTCGGTAGTGGAACTTTCCACCGCCAAATGTTTACGACTATGCCCAAATAGGTTTCGATACCTAAAGACGCTGCTCGAAAAAATCTGATGTTTTATGAATCTCAAAATGGCCACATTATGGGCATTCCACCTTATCGGCCTAGATAAGAGAAAGACCTAATACGTGCAGACTTATGAAGATCTATCCATGCTATTCTCAAATGAAATTCATAAAATCTTGTAAAAATCACCTAAAAACAGAATACAATATCAAATACATGGGGAAGCATTGAGGCAAGAGAAGAAAATGCTGAGGACCAGCATTTTCTCCTTATGCCTTTATATCACCTGTGTTATATGAACACAAATCTACATATACATTATGTCATCTCAAGCAGCTTTTGAATTGCATCATCCTAAATTTTTGTTATTTTGGAAATGTTTAAGTTCAACAAAAAATCTTAAGGTAGTCAACCCCTAATGAGATTCATGTGACATCGGAATTTTTCGTGCGATGTGATTGACATTTGTCATGTAGCCAAACTTTACTACCGGGATATTGTTTCATGAATTTTCAAAACACTGCAAAATCAGATGTGTCTCACACTTCTGATATTTTGAGGTAATACAATGTCCCTTGTGGCCTGCATACATCCAGAGTGTCAACTGTATATGCATGAACTGAATAATGAATACTATACATGGACATATTATTGATAATTAAAACTACATTAAATGAATATTGGGTGACCAGTTCTCTTATCTAGACCTGCTTTTATGCAAAGTAATATGATACATTCCCAAAGCAGCGGTCATAGCCCAGTTGGCGGCCCATCTGACTCTCACTTATGAAGTCCCAGGTATGATCTTCGGCCGAAGCAAACATAGATTCTGGCAAAAAAGTGTTAAACCCCAATCAATTTACAAAGCAAATCTGCTGTATCAAGGCCTAATGTCACTCATGGCATCAGTATTCCATCATAGCTAGATTTATAAAAATATTAAGAGAAAAGATAATGCTGATAACCAGTATTTTCTCCTTTTCCCTCAATATTTTCCATATAGCCCTTTCACAAATGACAGAGTGCATCAAACTCAATTATGAGGTCCAGTGCTTCAACTTGATTATGACGCCCAAGCTCTCCAGCCAGGGTTAAAGTAGTCCACCCCTAATGAGATTCGCACGACATCGGAATTATTCAAGCAAAGTCGAAAAACATTCAGCGATGGAACTTTCCTCCGCTGAATATTTACAACCGCGCCTGAATAGGTTCGTCTACGTTACGATGCTGCTTGGAAAATCTGATATTTTAAGAATCTAAAAATGGCTACATTACGGGTATTCTACCTTAATATCCTGTTTTGTCTGCCACTAATTGGTGGATAACTGTAAAACCTAAATGGTTGAGTAGCTGTAGGCTAGGGAAGGATGTTGTAATTCTTGTGAGAGAAACAACCAAAATCCACAGGTAGATGCTCCACCTGCCAGGATATGACCAAGAAATCTCTTAAGAGAGGAGTTGCGCTACATTTATTTACTCAACCGACACAATTTCAGACTGTTCCAATTTTAGTCCACCCTAATGAGATTCTTGTGACGTCGGAATTATTCGGGCGAAGTCGAAAGCATTCGGCGGTCAAACTACCACTACCGAATGTTTACGGTTGGTCTAATTAACGACTCTGTTCGGAAAAATCTGATGCTTTAAGAATCTCAAAATGGCCACATTACGTGTATTCTACCTTAATATATTGTTTTTTCTGCCACTAATTGGTGGATAATTGTAAAACCTTTATGGTTGAATAGCTGTAGGCTAGGGAAGGATGTTGTGAGAGAAGCAACCAAATTCCATAGGCAGATGCTCCACATACTATGATATAACCCAGAAATATGTTGAGAGATTTGTACAAACAACACAATTTCAGACTGACCCAATCTTTAACCAGGTGCAGATGACAAAAGGGATTTATAAATAAAGAATTATCTATAGAAAATATTGTAAGAAGGTAAAAATGCTGGTTATTAGCATTTTCTTTGTACAATGTTTTCCAAATTTTATGTCCTAATCAGGGCTGTAGAAAACAATTTCGCATTGAGGGGCTTGTCTGAATATTTTGGGCGGGGGGGGGGGTTATTATGATTTCCCCTAAAATTTTATTGTAGGGGGGCTTAGCCCCCTACCCACCCCCTGTTCCTACGGGCATGTTGATTACTAGGTGTCCTGTTTGGGAAAGGTTTTTAAACGTATGTACAGTAAATCATTTTTGTATGCACCAATTTCGTTGGCTGTCGATACTTTCGAGTTTGAGGGGTCAAATATTTTGTTGTTTGGGAAAGGGAACTTACATAACACAAAGTATTCAGATTATCAATATAATAACTTCTTTTCTCTCAATGTTTTACCAAACCTTTTGTAATGACTATTTGAAAATCAAGGCTTATTGGAGAGAAGTACAATTCTTACAGTCAGTATTGTCTCTGGAATAAAAACGAATTTTGGAGATAGGGTAAAACCTATTTCATCGGTCGAAAACCTATTTTTTTCCGGAACAGACTAGCGATTTTTTACATCCGTTTTAATTAATTGACATCAAGTGCAGTATATCTCTGTACAGATGGTTATGTAGTAGAATTTAGATGAGGATTTCGCTGGAATCTTCTTCTTTTCTCGTAGTTATTGTGTGTCGTGATATTCTATGCACGAAATCAGCATTTCCGATCATCATACAACAAAAAGTTGGTAAAATTATTAGTCCAATATTGAAGAGAGATATTGTTAAATTCGTCACAGTCGGTTCGCCCGGTAGTAAATTTTTGCTCGTTATTTTACGGCGGGCACCTGACTATTTCGAACAAAAACTGCTTTTAAAACAGTGTATTTTAAAATAGTCATTGGAGATTGAAAAGTTGAATGTTTTCGTGGATAATCAATTTTGTTCATTTAGAATGCAATGTGAAATAAGGATGACTTGTTGTTAGAAATGCATTTCACTGCGATCCCTTTCACCACCGTGTGACTGCTGTTACGTTACGAAATTATGCCGGGCCCTCAAAATCCTCGGAATGGCCACCGCAGTGTCACCCCTCGCATAGTATGATTCCACCTTTGCTCGAATTTGTAACGTTCATTGATTTCCTCTTTAATCATTTTCCATCTTCCCTTTCCGATATGAATCTACTTTCACTTCTACTTAATCGATATATTATTGTTGTTATTAACTCCGAATTAGGTCAAACGGGTTGCATAAATTTCCGAATTATTTTAAACGAAATCAAAAATTTCAGCCAATCGCGTTTAACCATTTAAAATATCAGCCAATCAGACGATGGAATGTTATAAACGTTCTGAGCGTTCTGAGTGAATGGTTTGAATGTTTTTATGGAATGGAAAGAGCGGATTGGTGAATGAATGATAAATCAGATGAGCGGAATGGAATTGAATGGAATTGAATGGAATGAATGTCAATTTCATGATGTTCCCAACTGTAGTTAGACGACTTCTGATGACTCTTGGCATGTCATAAACATTACCGTAAACGTCAAAACAAACGTAAGCAAGAAACGTAAATGGCCTAGAAAATAACAAAAAATGGATTTTTTTAACCAAAATGGAACTTCCAACACATTCAGACATGATTAAGGAGTAAGATTAATTTAAAATACTGGTTTGCTGAAACTTCCGCTATAGTCATGCAATCGTAGACAACGCACAGTCCAATAACCGGGTAACCACAGTCAGCCAGGAGCAATCCAATGACATGCGCCTTTCGGGACAATGCTTAATTGTGGCATTTTTTGTCTATCGCCAGACAGATTTTTTACCTAATCTTATCGGGTTATCTTGTGTCTTTCCAAAAATGCACGTGCGCTGGTTTATTACACACACTTTTGCACATGCATAGCGGATATAGGGTTTTGAATCAAGGACTCTGTGTTCAGCGAAGCATAGCAATTCGTACATTCTTTTTATGTAGACAATAAAATCACTATATAGAATAATGAAATCTGAAGTTTCGTTGTTTTATCATATCTCATTATAAAGTTACAACAAAAAATCTTGTTGCGTTGGTAGTTTGGGTTAGTATATTTTCACACCAAAAAACTCTTATTTCTGATAGATCAGTTTTCTGAAAACAAAACTCACTTTGAAAGCAATACAGAAACATATATAGGAGAACATTAAAGCAAACCTGAACGAACACTTCAATAAGCAATTTACAAAAGAGCAGGTGGAGGGTAGATGGAAAACTTTTGTTTCCGCATACAAAAAACACAAGAAAACCCAGAATTGTACTGACAGATAAAGAAAAGATGTATGCAACCCAGTTCGACATAGTTTTTGAGGGTAGAACGTTCACATATGCACGTGCAACGCAAAGATCACGTTTATCAGGTTTATAAGCCAAGATAAAGTAACTGGACCGTGCGCATTTACACAATTATGAACCTAGACGATAGCCAAATAATAAAGAGGGACTATTTAAGTATATATCCCAGCGATAACTGAATTATTGTTAAAATATAAATGTAAAGAAACCTTTTGGGGTCAGTGTAGTTCTGATTGTGGTAAAAATATTGTTCATGGAACAATGTCCGAAAACCGGAAAAAATATTGCTTCTATTTGGCCAAATACTTAGGCCAAAACCGTCACTCCGTCAGCCGAAGAATATTCAAAACGGGTTAAAGAAAATCCGCAATTCGGACTTTTAGATACAACAAATGTCAGGAAAAATTTCAAAACGCTTTTCTCGAAAGGGTAGTAAAAAAGAGTTGTTTTTGTGAATTTAGCAAGACGAGAAAATTTGTCGGATCCTCAAATTTGGTAAAGCGATATACTGAAAAACAGAGAATGGTTCACTGCAAAAACTTTAATCCAGCGCATAACCCAATATAAAAAGAGCAACGCAGTTTCCAAACGATCCAAAAAAGAAAAAAAAAGAATTCGTTGTCTGATATATCTGTAATTCAACGAAAAGAAAAGCAAGAAAGGCAAGGAGTTAAGAAATTCACATCCGAATCCAAAGGCACAGGACTTATAGCAACCATTATAATAAATCCTGGTGCGATCGTTTGTGACCACCATGGTGGTCTCCTATCGTACGAGGAAGGACATGAGAAGTATTCGAATAATGGAACAGATGAAAACGTGTACATGTTTGCTTTTCACTTCAATGGTAAATAATACTATATTGATGCAAATAACAAACATCCATCCACAACGATCTCCGACTGTACAGGATCCACGACCATCTTCGACTGCGATCCATCCACAAGGATCCCCGACTGCGATCCACAACCTTCTTTGCCTGCGATCCATCCACGACCATCTTTGCCTGCGATCCATCTACGACCCTCTCCGACTGCGATCCACAACACTCTTTGACAGCGATTCATCCACTGCAATCTTCGACTGCGATCCATCCACAAGGATCTCCGACTGCGATCCACAAACCTCTTTGACTGCGATCCATCCACAAGGATCTCCAACTGCGATCCATCCACAAGGATCTCCCACTGCGATCCACAAACCTCTTTGACTGCGATCCATCCACAAGGATCTCCGACTGCGATCCATCCACAAGGATCTCCGACTGCGATCCACAACACTCTTTGACAGCGATTCATCCACTGCAATCTTCGACTGCGATTTATTCACGACCGTCTTTGACTGCGATCCATCCAACTTGGACGGTTGATCATTTACTGTACAGAAAATTCAGATTTGAAATCAATTGATGAACGGATTCTTTCCATTTACTGGAACTTGCTCATCCACTGTGTGCGTCAAATTTGCGGTTACAGCAAGGAAAGTCATATATATGATACATCCTCATTGGCACTTTAAATTGGACAGAGCTTGCAGAAATGTGCAAATTACTTGAAATATATTTAGAAAATTACATAGGAGTCAAACTTTTTTTACAGTTTAATACTGTTCAATTTTTTACAGTGTAAAAAAGACACGAATGGACAAATGCAGAAAAAGATGCTTTCAAAAGACAGTTCCACCAACACCTGATCATAAAGGCGAAGACTCCAGGGCACCGTCTTAATCCAACCAAAAAGGAAACATGTCTGTCTAAGTTCAATTAGAAACAAATCAAGTTTGCTGTTAAAAATAAATTAACTGCAAACAAAAGGCATACCCAAATAAACGTGTTCTAAAAATATGCTCTGTAGTTATACTGTGTCCATGGTCGATAAAATATTCTGCACAAAAAATACTCTTATTAGAGGCAAGATCAGGCGAAAACTTGGGGAAGAGACATTCTCCTATTTTAAGGGACTAAAGATATTGTCAATGAAATTGATGATGGGAGAAACTATGAAACATCAAGTGATATCAGCAAAGTGTTTCCAGAACTAGATTGAAGTGAAAGTAAGATCGTGCTTAAAATGGCTAGACAACAGTGGCGGATCAAGAGGAGGTTCAGTGTGTTCAGAAAAACTAAAAAATGTGGCATGATAATGATACTTCTTATTTTATTGTGAAATAAAGTGAAACAATGGTGAAATAAGAATATCCCCCTTTTTTCGAACTCGGTTCGGAAATGTAGGTTTCGGAAATGGGATAAAAAACACCGTTTATTTCTATTCTCTTGTTCACATACTAACAGTAATTTTACAGTCACCGTAGCAACATAATCCGAGTTTACTCTGATGAAATTCGCTCTTTGATATGTGGATGTCGCTCATTTAAATGAGCGACATCAACATATCAAAGAGCGAATTTCATCAGAGAAAACTCGGATTACGTAGCAACAATGCTTCACGGGCATATCATCAATACTCAAATCCCATAAAAATGCCGACAAATGCAACGACAACTCTGATGTGTTTACAATATTCTACTCCCTGGATACTGATTTATTGTTTGGTGTTTTAAGCGACTTCCGGTTTCCGTCGCTTATATAAAAAATAATTGGCAAAACGTATATTGTACACCAGGCCCCGGTTTCTCGGAAAACTTGAGTACAAACTCAAGAGAACATGCTCAACTTCAAAGGAATACTCTCCAACGTTGAAGGGTATTCGATTGAAGTTCACGCGGACTTCGTGCGATTTGAGCACGGTGCTCAGATTTGAGCATGAGAACGCACTGAAGTATTTTCGACACATAGCAGAAATGTCTAGAGCACGTGACATGATGTCAATACCAGAACAATGTCATTCATGCTACAGAATCAATTAAGTGTTCATGCTACTTGGCCTGGTAATTATGGATGGCAGAAAGTCTAACTTATTTCCATGCCGCAAGAACTAGTGGGGAGAAAATACTATGGATCTCATCGAAAGCAACCAGTATCCTAGGCGACGACATACTATGGAACATATTTTGGCTGACAAGTTCAAACTCAATCAAGATTTAATGAGAAAAGCTGTGTCAAGGATAAACACAAGGATGCGGAACAGTATGGGATCACGGCAGCAACGTAGAATAAATGATTTAAGTGATTTTAGGCCCGTCGACTAGCAAGGTCATATTGGGCGCGATAGCAACACAGCCAAAGTAGTTAACAAAAGTAGGCAAATTGAAAATGGAGAAGCTAAACCTACAAAGAGACAGAAATACAGAGTGTCGAGATGGATCTTCCGAAAATCAAACGGGAACCTACAACGCAGAAAACTCCATCGGTGACGTATTCTCAAATACCGATGGCTCCTCTAGTACCTTTGGAGTGTTCTAATATGACTGACACCTGATCAGACTTAATTGCTGCATTACTGAACATATTGAACATTCGGGAGATCAGCTAAGAATCGCAATATACCACCTATCTCAAATTTAGGGACATAAGGCTAAATTGAATTTGGAAACACTTAAGAAATTGAACAGATGTCGCCAACAAAAAATTGACTGGCGTATTCACCGTCTTAATAAAAGCGCTTGTAATCGAACTAGTAATGGAGATTCCTTCCGGATATCATTGATCAAACAGGAACACAAAACAGATGACACTAACAAAATATCGGAAAGCAACGCCTGTGAATCAACTCAGACAAGGAATCGGAAAGCAAGAAGAGAAGTCCTGCAATGCTAATTAAGCTTCAGAGGTACTTCATATCTTCATACTGGTCACAGAAAGGGCAGTTTCAAGGTATTTCATGTCAAAGAATTATTCATATCTATTAATTCTCCCCTTACTGCCTTGAACTTTCATTTCGAACATCGATGTTGGAGTTTGACCTATTTCTTTAACCTTTAAACATGGCATATTCAGATAAAGGAATTTGCCTTTATGTTTAAAAAACAATATATCCGTTATTGTTCATTTAATCCTTTATTGTGGGGATTCGTTAGAAACGTCTCAATGAGACGATTATAATGAGGCACCACAAAATAGGGTTAAGATTTGACAAACAAACCTTGAATGTCTTCACCCTGTCTTAGACATATATTTCAGGGACTTAACACATTTCCAAACAGTGAAGCCTATTGACGCCCAAGATGAAGGCTTTGGAAAATATTGAGTTAAAAGAAAATGCTGTACCTCAGTATTGTATAAGCTATATTGTAAGCAAATTCCATCTCCTCATTATCTTAGTCGTCTGTGGCAGCTTTTGATTGGGCTATCCTCAATTTTTGCTGCTGAGGAAACGGTTTAGTCTCACAAATTTATTCATTGACAAATTGCAGGTGGCCGTTAGAAAGAAACTAGTGGACAGCCTAACAAAGATCGACAACGAAAACAACGTGAACGTAAAGCTGCCTATGATTATTTGAGCCCTGGTAGAAACCTTTCAATAAGCCCAGAACAAGAATGTTTAAATCAAGAACAACAACTACAAAACAGTCACTAAGTTTAAGCATGACTTATTAAATGCAATATTTTTTGCCCCCTTGCGAAGAAAATGAGGATATATTTTGCAAGTGTCGGTCGGTAGGTTGGTCCGTTGATCAAACCTTGTCCGGAGAACAAGGTAACGCAAAAGGTATGTAACTTCGTAGGTGGATAGATCTCATTATGGAGAGGTGCAGTACACAACAACCGTTTCTCATATTTTTGGAATTGCGATTTGTTGATATTCAAACTTAATTCTCATCCGGCGTACAAGTCAAAAGGTATGTATGGTAGAATCATGAAACTTCATAAGTGGATACATCTCATTATGGAGAGGTACAGTGCAAAGTTTTTGATGAAATAATATTTCCTGTATATTTCTTACAGATTTAGCGGATTAATGCTGAAAATCATTATTGTGATACAAACCGTTTTTTACTTGTTTGTTACAACAATTAATGTGCTTTTATCGTCTGCCTTGCATTTCCCGAAAAGATTGTATATCAAGCTCGTAGAGTGGAGACCCAGTATTTTTATGTTTATTTGCGTTTAGTTTTGTTTGTATATATTGTTTACTTTTTCATAAGGTATTGAGTGGAAATTATGGCTTCCGAACTAAGAATATTCCTTTGTAAGCCCCGCCTCCATCTTGTTCAGTCCCAATTTTTCCATTAGGAGCCTTTATGGGTATCAGTCCGATTTAAATCCATTTTTAAGAAATTATATCCAAAATATGTCAATGCGACCACGCTACGTCTGATTTTAGATACTACGTCATTCCTTTCGGCTGAAAAGGAAAAATCATCCCCGCTCACTCCGATAAAATTACGTCTATTTATTAAAATATATTTTGAAAAATAAACCGGGAAGTCACGTGGGTTACCCACCGTGGATTTTCAAGTGCATCTTGATTTGAGACTTTAGTTGCACAATCGGCACGTGAGAATTCAAATGAGCACCAACAACATAGAATTTGAAGAATTATGAAAAACATTCTGCATCAGGAAAAGCTATTATCCTCTCTCATCAATAGATTTGTAGACTAGCCAAACTTTGGCCTTTTAGAAAAGTTTAAGGTAGTCCATCCCTGATGACATTTGCGCGACATCGGAATCATTCGGGCGACAAAGAAAATAGTCGGTAGTGGATCTTTCAACAATCGGTTTTTTACGACCATGCCCGAATTGGTTCGAAAACCTAACGACGCTGCTCGAAAAAAAATCCGATGTTTTATTAATCTAAAAATGGCCACATTATAGGCATTCCACCTTAACAGCATAGATAACAGAAAACCCCGGTCCCACTGAGTACGATTTCCAAAATAATCGTAGTGCCTCGGGAGAGCGCATTGTCACCGATTTACTACGAATTTGAGCAGATTTTATCCGTTCATCCATGGATGGGGTGCATTTTCTTTTAAGACCAGTTTGTTCCGTCGCCGTATTTCATTTGCGAGAATCGGGAGTATTCGTACTACATCGCTGTTATTCGTTGTTCATCGCCGTAGTTTGTATGGCAAAACAGGCAGAATCTGTCGCCAATAAACCCCGATTTACTAACCCGAACAACTACGATTTAGTACGAGTTGTACCGATTTTACCACGATTTTCAAAATCGGGGGAAACATTTTCGCATTGTTGAAATTTTTGCCCTGATTTATTTTTCATCCTAATTTGTTGCCGATTTCAATCAGGATAAATTACGTTTCTCCCGAAGTAACTCGATTTCCTTCCGACTTCGAACTTTTTGAAATCGGCATCAAATCGGGCTCAGTGGGATGCTGATAATCAGCATTTCTCCTTTTGCCTTTATATTATGGAAGGGAATATCCGCCATTATATTATGGAAGGGAATATCCGCCAGGATATGCATGCTTCTTTATAAACAGTATGAAGGTAAAAAATCTACCGGTCTATTACTTCCCTTTATATTCCTTATGAGGAAAACTAAGCAATACATAGCTATTACTCATTTTATAAGCTAAAAATTTAAAAAACTGTAGTTTTTTTTATGCAAAATATTACAGTTTACATTAGCTTATATCTACTTAAAGTGCTTCTGTGAGATATAAAATATTTAAATTAAAAATTAATTTCAGAATTTAATATAAAAAAGTTCTTTGCCATATATTTGTTGATTGATCCCATAAGTCTGCACCAGAGCAAGATCCCAATTTTCCGAAACTAAAATTAGGTGACACGGTTATCGAATATAATAAATCTGCTACATTTCTCGGACTCACTTTTGATAAATACCTTACATGGCAGGAACATGTAAACAATATCATAAAAAGGACAGAAAAAGACATCAATCTTTTAAGGTCAATCAAAGGTTATAGCTGGGGGTCTGATAAAAAATCCCTCTACAATGTTTACCAAAGTTTGATAAAGTCAAAAATCAACTATGGTTAAATTGTTTACAACTCCGCCAACAACAGTGTTCTTGATAAGTTACAGAAGGTTCAAAATAAGGCCCTAAGGATCATTACGAATTGTCCGAAATACACACCTGTCACACCTCTCATAGCAGAATGCGGTGACTTACCCCTTCAACTTCAAAGGGAGATGAATATGTTGAAGTATTGGGCAAGATCTATTGGTCATGGGGAAAACTTGCCTATTAACGAAAAAATTTATATAGATCCAGTATTTGTATTAAATTCGAAAAAAGTACGCTCAGTTAAAAATCCTTACTCACAAGAAATTCAAAATCTTACAGCAAAACACAACTTGAACAAATCAGACATAGTTAAACCCCATCACAAGGATTTGCTTGAAATATGTAAACCAATTGTAGATATTGAGCTTAACAAATCAAATTTCAAAAAAAGAGGAAGAAACAGATATTCTCTTTCGCAAAGCAAAAGAATACATTTCAAAGTTCAATAACTCCACGAAAGTTTACACAGATGGTAGCAAAGACCCAGAAAGAGAACAAGCGGGGGCTGGAATAGTCATGTTCGATGAAAATAACTCTGTATTACTGAATAAAGGGATTAAAATTGATCACAGAGTGTCGATTTATACATGCGAGATAATAGCAATTGATTATGCCATTGATTGGCTCTCAAAAAGAGAAAGGAATGAGTTCAAAACAGCCAAAATCACAATTTTCACAGATTCATTGAGTACATTACAGTCAATTCAATCTGGCAGATCACAAACAAGGCCTGAAATTTTGTACAATATTCTGCGAAATACTAAGCTAC
The DNA here is from genome assembly GCA_963680895.1 of Fragum sueziense. Classification (NCBI taxonomy): domain Eukaryota; kingdom Metazoa; phylum Mollusca; class Bivalvia; order Cardiida; family Cardiidae; genus Fragum; species Fragum sueziense. The sequence continues at coordinate 62,789,391 of OY804597.1, forward strand.
TAAGCGATAGTGGTCTAGACGCCATGCTAGTTTGGATCCCTAGTCACGTGGGTATAATTGGAAATGAGATAGCAGATCACACAGCTAAGAAAGGGTCAATATCTGGGGAATATGTCGAAATCAAAATGAGCGTAAAAGAAACATATGGAATAATAGAACAGAAAATCAAAAATGAATTTAGGGCGAAAGACCTCGCTAGATATAAATATTATGAAAATCCCTCTAAAATCTCAGTATACAGTAATATAAAGGTTCAAGACACAGTATATACAAAATTAAGATTAGGGGTTAGCCGGCTTGGAGCTGAAAGGTTTCCCTAAACATGCTGTGAACATTGTACTGTTGCGCAAACTTTCGAGCATGTTTTCTTTGATTGTCCACTGTACAAACAAGAAAGGCAATGTTTTAAGAATGAAGTAATGCAGTTGGATATTCCCGTGATAAACCGAAAAACTTTTCTCTTCCCAGACAGCAAAACAGCCCAACGTACTAGAGACGCAATCTTCAAATTTCTTACAAAAACTAAAATGATGAATAAGCTATAATAAGGAAACAACATTTAACATGCTCTGTGTAGGATGAGGCAATAGAGAACGATATTGTCCGGTTGGTCGTGACGTGGTTTTGGGCAAGCAATTGCATTTCCTAGGGTGTTGTTGGAGAATCTCGTAACTACGACTTGGTTCAAGGCACGATTACGAGTTTTTATTACAACACCAACAGTTTATCAAAATATGGTTATGCAGTTTGTCTATTTTTAGCACGAAATTCATTGCTATTGCAGGTCAAATAAGCAACGGTCTTTTTTCCATATTTTGCAGTGTTTTCTGCTATAAACGCAATAACCAGGTATTCTGGATTCAATCATCTTGAAACAAATACCTAAATTCTTATGATTTGGCCAGTCTGAAATGCTGTCGTTTAGTAATGGATGGAAATATTGGCACCACTTCTCTCTTTCATTTTCTCGCCTATTAACCTGTTCTCGCATGACAAACCTAAAGAATCATACTCATTGTGATTAAGTCATCGCCGGGTGGCAGCGTTTTAAACTTATCAATTAAAAAAAAAAGAAAACATGAAAATACAGACAACAAATTTAACCATTCATTCGAAAACAGCAACTAAATAGCTATTTTGGTTCCGGAGATATATGGCAATGAAAATATTGGGGCAAGAGTAGGAATCAACTTTTCTCCTCTTGCCTCAATGTTTCCTTAAATTGATTTTATGCCGGAAGCCAAAACTTGATATTTTTTGAAATGATTAAGTAAATGTATTCTTATTTCTCGTTACGGGTAGAAATCGTGGTGAATTGAGGGAATTGTTTATCATAAATAATTTCTTCATTCCCCGCAATTTTTCTCTAAAAACAAAAGACCCGGGGCCTTATCGTGCGGGAGTAGGTTAAAAACTCTCATCTCACCCAGGTAAAGGTCTGAATCAGATCTGTCAAGTCAGATCACCAATCAATGTGTTGGGGGATGCATAATCACACTGTTTTAGGCGGGTGATGAATGTATCACGCAATGATAAAGTCAGCATTAGGTTGCTTCTTCATATAACAATTAAAATATAAACTAGGCCTACGCATTGACATTCTTGCAAATAAATAAAGCCATAATGTAAAGAAGGTCAGAATTTGTCTGCTTCTTTTTCTTAAATATATCCAGAAGTTAAAATCAGATAGAAAAATGGCAAAATCTATGCTATAAAGAATGCAATTCCAAAATAAAAACCATAACCCCTTCCCAAATGGTAAAATCATAGGATGGACCAATTTGAAAACTTCTGCATGCAGACGACAAAATGGATATTAATCAAGGTAGAATTTATGAATAACATAGCGCAGAAAATATGGGGGCAGGGGCAGAGGGTGCTGATTATTAAGAGGAATTCTCTGTAAGGACCAGAAAATTTACATAGGGGTCCGGCACGGCATCTCATGGATTTTTCTTAAATTTTGCATGTGAACCCCCTTATGCATAATTGATACTTAGGTTTTGAAAATTGTGCATGGTTGCCATGGAAACGAGGAAAATTCATTTTTTGCATATTTTTCTCATTTTTGGGGTAAAAATGGCACATATTTGAGTTTACAATACATCAAGTATAACCACAAGACTTTTATTTCGGTACAAATGTATGAAACGTCTGTTATTCGAACTTTGTTCGCTGCTAATCTGATATCTGTACATCTTTCATAGAACTCACACACGTCATCAGAAAATGACCCATTTTGCATAATTTGAAAAAAGGGCAAAATTGGCAATTTTTAGAGAAATATTCCAAATGAGTCAACACTTTTTGCAACTAAACTTCTATTAGAGTTGAAAGATGTATCTTAGTAGAATTGATACATGCAAAAATTTGAGTGGGCAAAAATATTTCAATTAATGAAAAATGTATGGAAAATTGGCACAGTGCCAAAAAAGGACAAAAATCAAAATCCTCTCCCCCAGAGCATACATTTTAGCTTTTTTAATGATTTCGATATCAAATCACCTTAGAATTACTCCAAACACCCTAAGGAAACTATATTTTATCTTTTTATCCTCAAAATAATCATTTGTTGGAAAATTCCAAAGGTTTTACCATGAACAGTTGCATTTGTATGCAATTTCTACCATTCAAATCAGTGTTTTCCAAATGATTTTTATCAAAAACAACATAAACTTGTGGATATTTCTTACTAAATCCAAATGCAATACTAATATAAATTAGTTAAAGGCAAAACTTACATGGAGTTGTGGTGATTTAATTTGATGCAAGGCTAAAAAAGTGGGTGGGGTAAGTAAGTACAGAAAAACCGTACCTTTTCTCTTTTTCTTTTTTTCTTGTAGATTGATAGAATAGAGTATTTTATGGCATAAACTGTTAAAATATTGTAAAATTGAATGATAAATATGTAAATATTATACAATTTATAGCCAAAAAATAAAAGAAATGCCCCAAAATGACCCATGAAAGTACAAAATAGCTAATCTTAGACATAAACGTTGAAAGTGAAAGTTGCCGGGTAACATATAACATATTTAGGTATCATTGATGAAAATACGAGTCAGATGTCCTGTAAAATAGGAAATAAGGGCAGACAGACGCACACATACACAAGGATGGATAGGCCCATGATAGACACACCGCCATGACAAAAGCTCACTGGTCTGACAGTCAGTGGAGCTAACAAAACAAAACTCCTGGACAGAGCTTATGGCTCCTTCTATATTGTTTAACTGTACATATACATTTCATTCTTTAAAAAAAGCCTTTGAAAGCATTGGGGAAAAGAAGGTTGCAAGTATTTTCTACTTCTTTCTCATATCATGAAAAGCATGGTATTTTTCTGAAACCTTTTCCCAAACATGATCTGGTTTAGACATTCACTTATACATAAAACTAATGCTTGGAAAAACAGAAAGAAATGATGATGACCATCATTTTCTCACTTTCTCGCAATATTTATGGTTTCAATGTACACAAATTGTATTCTTTTAAATCTTTTTACAGCAAAAACTTTCATAATTGATATATAATACAAGTCAAAATTTTAGATTTTGTCTGAGAAGGGAGTAAATTAACATAATAGCCATGTTTTAGTTTTATAAATCATTATACTGTACATTGTTCTTGTTGATATTTAATAGAAGACACATAACATTAAATAAATGTTTTTGATGAGCAACTCTTAGTTATTTATATAAACAATTTTTCATTTCTTTTTTGTTTAAAATCATCCATTACAAGTTCATTTATTTGAGGATAATAAAAACTAAAGATAAATGTTAAATTCACAATCAGCATTTCAGTCATTCTTCAAACCATTGTCTGGTCATCTACATCTCTGAAAATGGACTGTGATTTCTAAATTTCTGTGGGGATATTTATTCTTTACCAGCCAAATCTGAAATGTAAGAACTAAAAACTTTAAGACAAGAAGATAGATGAAAAACAGAAAATATACAAGTTGAGAGAAATGAAGACATTCTATCATTTACTTTATATATAAAACTCCTCTACCCTTTATAACCTTGTGTTAAAGACTTTTCAAAGTTAGACAAATGTAAAAGTTCTTAAAAGGGTTTCCAAATCTTTAGTTGGACTTTTCCACTTTTAAAGCAGCCACAGATGACAAAATACATGGTTTAATGAGAAGAAAAAATAAAGCACAGAAAAAATGAGGCAAAAGGAGAAAATGCTGGTTATAAACATTTTCTTCTTTTGCCACAATGTTTTCCCAAGATTTTTTCTAATACTCCTTTTCTAATCAAGCCCGATTTTGATGTTACTGATAATATTTACATAATAAAAAGTAGCTAGTATAAAGATCTATATTCATTTATGACCTGAAAAACATACCAGTTCAGAGTTGGTTAACCCATGGTACATACATTGGACTATCTCAAATTATTGTATATGCAGCCACTGTTCCCCTACAATCATCTGAAATTAAAACAACAAATCCTATATTCAACCATGTACAGCAATTTTTACTGCTTGCCTCTAATTTACTTGAATTGAACACTAATCAATCCTTTCCCAAATGACAAATTCTAGATGGGTCTGGGTAAAATGTGCTGGAGACCACAGAGTGTATGTTAATAATAAATCTGATAGAATTAATTGGTGTTCAATATAGCAAAGAGAATATTGAGACAAAAGCATTGAAGGCAAGGAAATCTCCATTTTTGTCACATCAGTCTTTTTTCAAGCTGTCATTTCCTTCTTTAGCATCAATGTTTTCTCAGGCCTGGGGCCTCAGTTTATTGACCCTTTTGTAAACAGCAAATTTTTAGCCTGGACCAAATTCAAACAATTGTTGCAGACGAAAAATGAATTTTAAGTGAATGCAATTCCACTTTCTTGGTCCTTCATGGAAGAAAACATTTTTGGAAATGAAGAGATTGCTTATTACAACTTTACAAGCATTTTTTTCATTTTCCGCAATGTTTTCAAAGCCTACACTGAAGCGCTTTTGCGACAGCTTGTAAAATCACTTAATTTGCACATAAAGTAGGTCATGGGTCAATATTTAGAATTTGTATCATTGCAAGCTGGTATATACATTTTGTACTGTGTTTGTACAAGCAAATTTTCTTACAGCATTTTGAATACTTTTGTTTTTCTGTTGGATAATATTTCTGATTTAACTTATCCCACCTTTAACCCATTACCACACAGTGACTCGTTTTGACTCCCCACAAGATGTTTTTTATGTAAAAAGACCAAAAAATTCAAAATTTTATTCACTTTAAATTGTCGTCTGCATCATCTTTGAATTTGGACTAGTCTCAAAATATGTCGTTTGGTAATGGGTTAATGCAAAATCATTGAAATCTGCATGCAAAATTCATAGAAAGTCATTACTCAGGGGTTCTTTTTATGGTTAGGGCAAGGGGTAAGGGGCCCAAAATTTGGGGAAAAATGCATCAAATGAGGTATTATAAGTAATGATTTTCCAGCAATTAATGTGCTGAATCCTAAACATGCTTCTAAATATTTCAAAAACACAAAGAAAAAAGATTTTAAAAGCTATATTAATAAGCTGATGAACTCAAGATCTTTGACATTGTCTTATGAGGGGAAAATTGCAATTTAGTGGAAATATTCCCAGAGGGGAAGGGTGAAAGTTCATATCAATGAGAGATTATGATATCAATCATATGTACTTTTGTTTTTCTTGTTTACCGGTAATTTGGCAACATAAAATGATTAAAACTTACCAGCCTTTTGCATAGCAGCAGCTTTCAACATTCCAACATTACATTTCGACCCTACATATCAGTTGGATGATGATGATGATAACTGTTGATAATTATGATGATGACTTTTCTGATGGATCCTTATAGTAAGACAGATCACATTTATCTGCAGCTCAACTGAAATTTACAATAAGTTCATGCAGTTATTGGAGAATCAATGTCTTAATAATTATATTGATCAATTCATTTCAATACTACAGTCATATTGTCTTAAAATCATTTTTAATCTACTTGAATTTCAAAATTAAATGTACCAACAACATGGATACAAAATCAGAGCACAATACCGAGGGATAGCTCTGTGGGTAAAATCAGAGACACAGCAAGGCTGGATCCAGGATTTTTTCCAGGGGAGGGGGGGGTGGATTAAATAGTTACAATTTCTTTTGGCCAAAGCAACAGGGGAACAGGCATCCCGACCCTCTCCCCTGCTAGATCCGCCCTTACAAATTGCAGGTTTGGTTTTTTGGGGTTAAACCTGTTTTCAACTTTATACTAAGGTCATAACGCACAACTGGAGCACCTAACCATGGATTCCTGTCATTTCTCATACCAGTACTACAGTACCACAACACCCTTACCGAGCCGAGCTGCTCCCCCACATAGGTTCAAGATTTCAAACCATTGATTGGTGACATTTTTGTCAGAGAGCGTATAATTTGCCGCGGCTGGGACCAGGGTAGTGGCCGGGTATCGAACCCAGGATCTCTCGAATGAGAGGAAGATGCCCTACCAACTATGTCATGGCCATAATCCGAGTCTTCTCTGATGTAAATACGCTCTTTGATATTTTGATTTTTCGCTATTTACATCAGAGAGCGTTGCAACAGAGGAAACAGAGGAAAGTTCGGTAACGTTACAAGTAACTTGAAGCTTTGTTTTTGTGTATCATATCGAATCACTCGGTAAAACACTGTAGGGTATAGATCAATAAATCATTTTTTGTCATACCTGACCAAAAAATTCATTTCAAATCGGCCTGCTGGATGAGTATAACCTTTGGTTTTGAATGGAAGGTCAAGGTAAACAAAGGCTGCTCAGGTGAGGGTTGTTGAAAAACATTGCCTATTAACCTTTTAGAAATACTTTTTGGTCGTAATTTTTTCAGCAGCCACAACAATAAATGGTTCATTTATCGATATCATCAGGGGTTTTAACGATAGCGTTTAAGATCGGACGGTGAACGATGCGCAACAATTTGTTGCGAACTTCTTGATTTTTTCAAAGAGCAACGCTCTCTGATGTAAATAGCGAAAAATCAAAATATCAAAGAGCGTATTTACATCAGAGAAGACTCGGATTAGCCATGGCCAAAGCTCTTACAAAGTGCAGAGGTTGTGAAATAAGCTATGTTTAACCAGATAAGCAAACACATTTACCAAAATATTTAGTTTATTTCACTCTTGGGGAAGTTTCTAGTTAGCCGGTCCCCAAACTAAATGGTTGCCAGTAAAGTGACAAAATAGAGTAATTTTTCATCAATAAAGAAGAAAATAAGCGGGGGTGTGGGGGCAGCAGCCCCCATAAATAATTTCAAAATAAAATAAAGCGGTGGTGTGGGGGTAGCAGCCCCCAAAAATACTTCTTAGTAAATAGGGACCGGTATATTGGATGTGTTCCCACTCTTGCCCAGGTTACAGAACTGTCAGAAGTTTTTCCAATAAAAATACAATGCAACAAACCTTTATCTAGTTGAATCATGATTATTTACTGGTTGTGTGGGCCTAAATCCATTCCATTTGTACTCAAATGAATATTTTCACCTTGAAAACATGACCCAAATTGACAGAGGCAGCCATGACAGTTGTTGTTGTTCAGCTGTAGGTTGGGTATAAAGCGATGAACGGGTCGGATTTTTCAAAGGGGGGTAACAAAGGGAGGTAATTTGAAGGTCAAAATTGCACTTTTGCTTGATTTCAATCCCTCATCAGAAAAAAGTCACATGTTTGCCCACGAAGATTTTGCTTTATATGAATAACATTTTAAGTCATCTACTGAAAAATATCACATATTTTGTTAAAAGACTGTTGACTTGTCGGAATAATGAGTTTGAACAAGACCACTATTTTGCTCCCTTTTTTGTGTTTCAAACCCTGATGATTGACACACAATCCATAAATGTCTTACATTTAATAAATTTTAGAATCTATAACCATTCACCTTTACAATGGTATACAACTTTTATGAAAACGCGTGATATTGTAGAAATGATATGCGATTGAAAGAGCAAGGGGCCAAATCTAAAAATTGCCAAAATTTTGACGAATTTTATCGCGTTGCTATGGAAACAAAAGAGAATGATTCAAAACTAAGGTCATTTTTCTTCATCATTCATAATACTCTTTGACATATGGCAATATGAAAAAAATCCATGACTATGCGTGCCGAAGTTTTCTGGTCCTTACAGAGAATTCCTCTTAATACCTTGCGCCCTTGTCTTAATGTTTTCAAAAGCCCATTACAATTGGGACGTCGAAACCATGTCTTGTTTGGGAAAGGGTTAAAATAAATGTCTTCTAATACTATTTGACCATACTGACAGGGGCGGTTGGTCTTGTAAACTCATTAATACCGATAAGTGAAACGCTCTAAAAAGATATCCACACTGACTAAAGCAGGTGGAAACTAGAAAAGAAGGCCAGTAAAAGGCTGCTTCTTAGACCTGAATTTTAATGTGCATTGAATGAATAAATATACGCTTACCACACTGACTAAAGCAGGTGGCTAAAAGGGTTTAACTTGGGGACCAGGGTGCCTGATAATATTGCCCATTTAAATTTTATTGGAATGTTAAACATCTGTGTTTAATTGACCAGACAAGCCCGATAAAGATCAATGGCAAATAAAGTGACGGAATAATAACTTCCTTATCAAATCCTCTTAATAACATCAGGGCCTAGATAAAAGGTAACAAAAAGGTGATTGATTTGCATATTTACTTTCCTTCTCAACAGATTGAGAAATAAAAACATATGCCTTAATCTCTGCTTGTTATATCCTTTCTTAAAATCATTAGTATACAAAGAAACAGGAAAATCTTAAACAATCAACAATTTTAGCAGGATCTTGTTTTGAAATTCTTAACCCTTTTCAAATAAGAAAAAATACAACTGACAGATTCTGTAGCTGCTGCAAACGACAGAGTACATGTCGGTGCACGTGTATAAAGAACATGTGTATGAAATAGTACAAAGAATGTTGAGGCAAAGGGAGAGAGTGCTGATAACAATTACCTTCCTTTGCCTCAATAACTCCCAAACTTCATCCAATTATGGATATCGGGATCAGGTCGTATTTTGAAAATGCCTAATAGAGTGAGAATTTGAAGGCATAAGTGGAAAAGATGATATATTTTTAAACCGTTTTATCCTTGTTATGTCATAACACTTTCTTGGCTAGTTCATATTTCAAAAACTCTGTCATCCAAAACAATTCTCTACTTTTTTTTTCGGAGGAGTGGTTGACGAAATTTTACTAGACTGTTATATGCGGCTAGTAAAACTGTAAATAATAATAATAATAGAAAAACTTATGTAAATAGAACCTTTATTGGGGATAATGGGGCAACATGAAGTAATAAAAATAACAAAACGAGTAGTAATAACAAAAAAGATTTAAAAAAAAAACTAATAAAAAAATATATAAATAAATAAATAAATAAATATATAAAAAAAGTGAATAAAAACAATGATATCTAAATGATAAAAAGAAACATACATACATAAATTGATTAAAAAAAACGTATTAAAAATAAAAAATATATAGCATATGTATGTTCTATATAACATATTTGTACAAAGAATGTGTTGGAAAATTTGGCAATGTAGCAATGTAATCAAACAGCATACACGTTCACATAATCATGATGATCCGATAAAAAGAACTATTATTAATTTGCTATTTTCACCACACCAAAGGCTTATCAGAGAGAGAGAGAGAAACAAACACCATGAAAAAGACCAATAGAGGCAATTAGCAAAACGGAATAGGGACAAACTCCGACTTCTGTAACAAAACAAACTGCGATGATGGGTACAAAGCGAGGCTGAATTAGCATAATGTGCCTATCTATTTGGCTTAAAAATTTAACTATTTTGAGTAAATGAAGAAGAAAGATCAATCTCCAGGAAAAACAAATCAACCATTTTGGAAAAAAAATAATAAAAATTAACGGAATGTAGGGTTGCATTCTGGGGTCCGCACGCTATCTGCTTTGAGCAGGGAGGGACATTATAATACTACAAATACATATTTGTTGATTGATTGTGGGGCGTCCGTGGCCGAGTGGTTAGAGTCGCTGACTCAGGATCACCTGCCCCTCACCTCTGTTGGTTCGAATCCCGCCAGGGACGTATGAACTTTCATGTGAGGAAGCTATCCAGCTGGCTTGCGGAACGTCGGTGGTTCTACCCAGGTGCTCACTTGGGGTCTTCCTCCACCATTCAAAGCTGGAAACAGGTCAAAAGAAGGGAGTTCCTTCCTGGCACGCCCAGTCTACTACTCGGTCAAATGGGCAACCGGCAACCGAGGATTAATAACCTAAAACAATACAATAGATTGATTGATCTTAAGGACAGATCCTCCATTTATTTCCTACGGTAAGATTTTTTTATTTTTTCTGTACTGATATTTAAATATATGAGAAGTAAAAAAATGGCTTAAAAACTATAGGTCACCAAGCGAATTAAAAAGTTATTGGATTTCAAGGGAGACTACTCTTGTCTAAAATTGCAAAAATGAGGTGTCACTTAAATACCCACAAAAAATGTGTTCGAAATTACTAGGATTACATAAATAAGTCTTTATTGTGTTCAATATGTTTTATTCTGTCTAAATGAGTTTCAATTTGGGAAAAATTAGTGATGATTTTGAAATTTTTAGTAAAACATTCTTTAAAAAGTAGCTGAAATTCCTCTTTTTTCGCAACGTTTCTGATAATAAAAAATATTCCAGCGGTAAGAATTTTTTCTTTTTTGGTATAGACGTAGTGCTTGGTCATACCTACAAAAACAAAAAAAGAAAAATATATCAAACCAAGCGTTTTTCTTAGTTAGAAGTAAAATTTGGTTTACTTTTTGCAGCTTTGTCCGAAATTGTTTCACTATTTTTATCCATTTCCTTCCTTATTACCAGCTTTAGATAATAAAAAGTGTCATCTGTTGTGTCCATCCGAAGCAGACTAGCTCATAAAGACATCACTTTGTCCTTTTTTGCTCCGTTTCCTATCGCTAACGCCACATGATGAACGCGTAACAGAAAGCGAAATGTACCATCCGAGTACTATTACACTTTAATTGGCCAAACAGAGAAAATTGAAATAACCGAAAAGGATCTTGTCATTTATCAACCAAACATTAACTAAATGTAAAAAAAATACATTTGCTGAAAAGGCCAATTACTGAAACAACTTAATTTGGTTATTTAGTATATGCGCAGTAAGTTGCGCAGTAACAACTGGAGAGTCTGTCCTTAATTGCCTTACAATGCAACATACATAACGGCTACATAAACCCCTGTACCCACTGTCACGGTGTTGCTCCCGGACACCCACGGTACCTCCCGGTGGGGAAAGAGCCGGTATTTCGGGATGATCCGGGATCTTTTCTCTAAAAAATTATTCATATTCCCGACATTGCCACGGTGTACCCCCGGTTTATTAATAGCAGAATCTTCCCGTTCTACCCCGGACTATACCGATTTGTTCCCGGTTTGCCACGGTGTATTTACGGTGCAGGGGCCGGCGTGATCCCGGTACGACCCGGTGTAACCTCGGTCGTCGCCGGTAGTGCACCTGTGGCCGCCGGTAACGCCCATTCATATCACGGTTGTGCGCCGGTGACAAGCCGATGTTTCCCGCTTGTCACTCGTGGATCAGCATCAGTTCTCTTTCGTCTCTTGAAGTTTTGGTTTATGAGATAATTCATCTTGCTTGCATCAGAAAATGAAACGACATTGGTTAAGCTGAAAATGTCCACGGATCATCAGGGACTACCTAGGTTGAGCCAGGGTAGAGAACCGGACTTGCCCCGGAATATGCCGGTGTTTCCCCGGATAAAGCCGATTCTTGACATCCTCCCGGTGAGTTCCGGTGACTGCCGGTTGTATTAAACATTTTAAAACATCCGGGGTCGGTTGCCGGATCAACAAGGTTCATCCCGGATGGTCCAGGATATTCACGGTGCCGCCACGGTTGTACTCCCTGTTTGTCACGGTTTCCCCCGGACCACTAATCCGGGGGTCCAAACCGTGACAGTGGGAACGGGGCTTAATATCGGTTTCTCCCAAACGATATATGTGAGGGAACTTGCGTATAGCACTCAGTCTGACTTAGACCTCGGCTTTGGAGAGTATCCCTCATAGGACGTCTTGCGTTTCTCCATTTGGCATTTTGAAAAGCATGTGCATTTTGTGAATTGAAAATAGCGCATGACATAAATGACAATGTTTTTGTCCGATATTTAACTTCAAGGACAGCAAAAACACTGACCATTGACGTGTTGGAATAATTTAAAAGGCCTAGAATTTATCTTTTACAGACTTGAAAGTATCCTGAACCTCTCCTGTACATTTGTATACTGTACAGTCCAAATATCCCAGACTAAAAACATTGTAGACAAAACAATACATTTAAATGCATTTTTTCTTTTTATTGCATTTTTTCTGTCACATATCCAGTTCGCTCAATTTTTCATGATTAACCTATTACCATACAGCAAAATTTGAGACAGGTCAAAATTCAAAGATGGTGCTAACAATTTAAAGTGAAGGAATCTTACATCTTTGCACAAGCAATTTCTTGTTTCCACTATGCTTTAAAAAGCCATAATCTTTGGATTGTCAAAAAGAGCCAACTAGTGCGATTGGATTATTTCAAATTGAAACAGTCTTTAAATTTTTGAACATGTTTATACCTTTACTATCTTCGCTGTAATGCTGCTTCTCGCATGCGATCCTAAGGCTCGGGCAAGATATCTCTTTTGTCCTGAAGGTGGCTCTTCTTCCTGCAGATTCGGTACTATACTCCTCACAAAAAGTTAAGCAAAAAAAGTAATTCTCTCAATATTCTATTTATACACGCGAGAATTTTTGCACAGATTTGTTATTTGGACAGCCATATCTATGCTTAAACACACTTAAAAGAATACTGAATGTTATCGTCTCCAAAAACAGCTATCACGTGATTAGAACACACTCACCCCCAAAACATGCATGCAAAATGTGTCGCATATACGGATTTCAAACTTGGCATTAGCTCCGTATGTGCTTAAAATGCGTCAATTTGACAAATTTGATGTCATCAACATTTGAATCATGCTAATACGTCACTTGACTCCAATTGAAGTGGTTCAAATTATTGGAAAGCGGGGCAACCAAGACTGCTGCTGCATTTCACTTTAAATTTCATCGCAGTATTGACTGAAGAGCAATAACCCGATACAATCAAACTGGACAGATGTCAGAGAGACCACGTTCAGGCCGTCTAAGAGTAACAACACCTTGTGAAGACCGTTATGTTGCAACCTTAGTCCGTAGGAACTGGCTTACAACGGCCAGATCGCTGGAAAATGACCTTCAGAGGATGTCAGGAAACCGACTTTCAATCCAAACCGTGAGGAACACGTTTCACACAGAAGGTGCAAGGTCCAGGATGCCACTTCAACGGATCCAACTTCCCCCAAAACATCGATGACACAGATTAATATTGAAACATCAACATCAAAACTGAGGGTCACTCGTTGGCGTCACTAACTCTTAACTGACTCGTCAAGATTCTGTCTTGATTCTAATGATGGCATGACACGTGTGTGGAGAAACGGTACTGAACAGTTTGCCGACTGTAACATCGCCGAACACGACCAACATAACGTGGGAGTTTGATGATCTAGAGAGGTATCAGTGTTGATCACAGAACAGAGCTGGTTGTCATTAGACGAGGTTCAATGACTGGTGTAAGGTGCATTTACGAGATCACCATTATTGCTTCCTCGCCTACTATATTTATTGTTACTAAGAGCATTCTGGTTCTGTAGATATGATCGTTATGGAAGCATAGCGTTTGAAATGCGACATTTCAATTTTCTTTTTTATTTGTCTGTACAGTATGAATCAACGACATATTTGTTAGAAAAATATGTTTTCCCGATAAGTTTAATACCATGCGCATTTGACAAGATGTCAATGGCATGTTCTTGATACTTTTCTTTAGCAATTTAGGAACACAGAAAAGTCGTTACGGGAAAATAGGATCTTGTGGCGACACATGCATTTGGATGTAAAAAGTAGTGAAAATATGAAGCATATGCATAATTATATTTTAAACTTCAAGCCCCTATATATTCTGCACATATTGTTAACATTTTCTCAATATGTAAGCTTTGCTTGAAGAAAAAAATGAGAAAGGTATAAAGAAAATTGGCTTGGCGACATGGGAATTTTAATACCCCCATGTCAATAAATGACACGTAGTTTTCTTAGTTATGAGGTTTTCGCATCCGAGTATGCATATATATATGCTTTGTTAAGACGCTCAACTAACGGACTTTGCACACGAAAATTAAGTTGACCCGGGTTATAGCGGACGATAATCGATCTGGCAGAGCTGCCCATGCTAAACGATTGTAATGCTCTTCCAGGTGAATTCTCGTCCGCTATAAAATGGGTGGATAATACGAGATATTATAATAACACCGACGATATATCAATACATAACGGCTCAGCCCGTCTATTTCTAGTGCATTGCTATTACTCTTAATATTTTTTCTTATCCCACTGTTGTTATAAAATCTCGCAACTACGGCTTGATTCATGCCGTAGTTACCAGATTTTGTAACATTTGCTGTTTATTAAAAACAAAACGACGCACCCAGTCTATGTTTAGTACAAAATTGATTGCCATAACGCTTTCTCGTCTATTTTTAGAATCTTAATGCATGTATGTTTAAGCCATAATTTTATCGTAATGCACGTGCAGATCGTGCAAATAAAGCCGATCGTTCAATCAGCTGTTCTAAAAATAGAACATCGAAGTTTGCATTTTGTACTGTCAAAATGCACGTGCAGATGTGCAACTAAACACGATAGTTAGTCGCGCAGTTCTAAAATTAGAACAGCTACGTTTGCATTTTTATGCTCGCCAAAAAAAATCGTGGGAGCATATATAGATAAAACTCGATAATGTGACCATTATCGGGTTCGCTTTATTTTTGTAAACAGATTGGACGCCTCGAAACGCAATAGACCATAGCCCCGGTGATCATTGCATAGCTTATATAATGTTTTAATTCGTCCTACGTAAGAAGTGTTAAAACTATCGACTGACTGAAAGTACAATTACCGTTAATCTTGCGACCCAGGTTCGAATCCTCTGTGCACCGATATCGTTTTGCTTATTCTGAGAAACTTTTCTTTTAATAGATCGTGCACGGGACACATGCTCATTTGTTTTGTTGTCGTAGAGTTTATTTGTGAAAACGTTTTCAAAATGATGAAAAATTGTACATTACAAAAATGAAATGATGACAAATAAATGATCACTACTAAAAGAGATGAAGAGAAAATAAAAAGAAAAAAGAGAGAAAAAACACTATAAAGCTAAAATAATGATAATAAATTTTAATTATTTGGAGTATTGTAATGAGACTAGCAATAAACTATAAATGCTTAAAACAAAACATTCGAAAGTAACCATTAATAATGTTATGTTCTCCCCAAGGCTCGAACCACCGCCTGCATACCGCGTGAACTGAGTGTGATTCGTAAGTCACTATTGTATCCAATAGACCATTGCGGATGTAGTACCTTTAATCGGACAATTCAAATTACCCTAAAAAACACATCAATAATTGATCATTAATCTGCCCCTCCTACAGGTAAGTATTGGTTTTTCCAAAAAATGATCGCAATATCGCGTTAGAGTTATAATTATAGTTGACACACTGTCCGCTTGAAGGATATTTTGTTTAATTTCTGAGCATACACTCTACTGATTTTGACGAGATAAAGTACACAATAGTATTTCTGTTGGAGTTATTACAAAATCTTGTAACTACAGTTTGATTCAAGACATACTGAGTCTATATCAGCACAAAATTCATTGCCATTCAAACTTTGGGTAGTTGTCAGGTTGTTAAATTATGGGATGATGATCTTTCAGCATGTGTCTGAATTTTGTCAAAGTAATAAGATCAAGAGAGACAGGCACGCTTGGACCAAGCTTATTAGCGTACAGAGTTTGCGTAAGTTTCTAGATCGGTGACATTAGCAAACACAATTCAAGGATATAAACAAATTATATTTCAGTTTTGGTTGGAAATCATTCTTATTCAACTTTTGGTATTATAGATGTATTGCAACACAAATGTAGTAATTCTTTTATTCAATTTTATGAATAATATAAAGTTGTTATTGCAATATGGTGCCATTAAAACTAAACAAATTGGAACAATGTTAAAGGGAGGTAATATACAAGTCAAATCTTCTAACGGGTCTCTTGATTTCTGCCATTCATATTTAGTGATGTGATAACCATAATTTTTGTTAAAGTTTTGATTGAAATAATCCATTTTCAAGACTAAACAATATGTGTTGGCGAAACAAATGCCCCAGAAATGTTTTTTTTTTTCTAAAGGAAAGATTCAGACAAACAGACAGTCAGACAGACAGACACAAGAAATACAGTATGTTTGCGATCTTTCGGCACAAAAAAGATGAAAATGTTACCAATACCCTGTCAAGAATGTCTTTTACCCTTTCCCAAATGGCAAAATTTTAGGGTGATCCACTTCAAAAACTGCCACAAATGACAAAAAGTTATGAAAGATAGAATTTGTTTAAAATATGGCACAGAAAATATTGAGACAAAAGGAGAAACTGCTGATTATCAGAAGTTTCTTCTTTTGTTTCAATGATTTCCCAAGCCTTTTCTAATAAGGACGTCAAAACCAGGCCCCGGTTTCTCGAAAAAAACTTAAGTAAATTCTCATGAGTTCATGCTCAACTTCTATTCAATACCAATCAACCTTGATTGGTATTCAATTGAAGTTCACGTGGATTTCGTGCGATTTGAGCACGATGCTCAGATTTGAGCATGAGAAGATACTTAAGTTTTTTTCGAGAAACCGGGGCCAGGTCTTGTTTGGGAAAGGATTAAAGTTTCAATATACCCCAATTTTCCAGTTTTAATCAATTTTAATATTAGTGGCTGGGGTATTTTCTAGAAAATCTATCCATATCTGGGCAAATTGGAGTAGAACATTTTTTTTTCGAAAATCGTCGTTGTAAATGCAAAACCTCGTATCTCGTTTTTGGAAAATTTTAAAGGGAAGGGAAAAAGTGTAATAACTTTTTTATACTAAAATGTTTTGCTCGAAATTTGGACATATTGTTCATAAATAATGTATCTTTGGTACTAATCGGTAAAATAATTCAAAACCTGCGAGAATTGCCTAAACTGGACACACAAGTTTGTACTTTGAAAATCGCAAGAATCGACATACGAGATTTTGCATTTACACCGACGAAATATCCTGATCAGTTGATAACCAAAATTGACAGATAATCTGTCAATATTTAAAGTGACATTTCACATTTATTTCATTTTTTAAAAGTATGTCTTGATGCAAAGATTGTTTATTCTAATGCGTAGAAAAGCTTTCAGTTTTTTGAAGTTGTTGTAATTTATAAGCGAAAATTATGCCTTAATTAAGTTAAGACAGAAATGAAAATTGTTTTGATAAATCTGAACTGTTGTCCACAACAATTTGTTTAATTTTAGCACAAATATATATTTTATTTCTCGTAAACGGTTCAATATTTTGGCTTGAATTTTTCAAAATTTTCGTAAGAAAACATGCTCTTTGTTTTGCCAAAGGAGAAAAAGCCCAAACCATCCCCTAACCAGTCCCTAGACACCTCTACCATGCAAATTATACTTATTACCTCCCATGCGCGGACCCCCCCCCCCCCCCCCCCCCTGGAAATGACGAAAAAAGAGGTTATCAAAAAGATTACTGGTTATGTCCCAAATAAGCTGCGGCATTCGTTCCTGTGTGCCACGACAAATCGTTGTATCCATCGTGTCTTGATATAACGAGAGTTAATTAACCCTTTCTTGACGTCCCAAATAGAAAAGGCTTGGGAAAACATAGAAACAAAAGAAACTGCTGATAACCAGCAGTTTTTTCCTTTTGTCTTTATATTTTGTATGTCATATTTTACACAAATTCTATCTTTAATAACACCCATTTTGTCATTGTTTACAGTTTTTGAAGTTGACCACCCTAAAATTTTGTCGTTTGGGACAGGGTTACTCTTCTCTCCCCTCATAGCCTCCATAGCACAGTGGTTAGCATGTATACCCAGCTTGTAACCTTGGGGACTCGAGTTTGATCCGTCCCTGGGGAGATGTGTCTTTGGGCAAAATACTTTACCTCAGTTTACCATGCTGTATTGAGTGGGTAGCAGTGAGGTAAAACTTAATGCCTCTTCTCGTCCACATCTATTTACTTAGCTTAGCTAGTTGTGTCCCGAGAGCAAGCGTGGAAACTGTATAAACGAACGAACGAACAAAATGATGGTTTGTATTGTACTTGGAATAGATCTAGCGAGGGACTGTTGATATTGAGATTTCATTTAAATATTATATAAATAAATCGGGGACCAGCACAATGCATACCATGTCTTTACGTCTGCTCCAAAAATATTTTCTGGTACATACTTATTAAATTTCATTTAATATTGATATCTAGAGAATGTAGCATATTCTGCTTTTTCAACAATGTTTTTGTATGCGTTTTTAGCTCGACTTTTCGAAGAAAATGAGAGCTTATACTGTCAACCGGGCGCCGGCGTTGGCGTTGGCATCGGCGTTGCAACAAAGGTTAAAGTTTTTTTTTTCAAACATCAATAACTTCCATACTATCAAAGGGATTCAACCCAAACTTGGAATACTTATTCACCCTCACATCCTCTACCTTACAATCAGGGCCCATGACCCTAGCTCCACTATATTTGGAGTTATGCCACCTTTATACTTAGTAACTTAGAAAGTCGAGCGCGCTGTCTTCGGACAGCTCTTGTTTATCATAGGCCCACCATCAGAACTAGGAATTGTTTGAGAAAATGGTTATTGGATAGAAAACCTCTAAACTTTCATTTTCTTTTAATCGTTTCCAAAAAAACAAAATTTTAGGGTGATCCAATTTGAAAGCTGCTGCAGACGACAAAAATGATGATAACAAAGATATGATTTGTGTAAAATATGGCACTGAAAATATTGAGACAAAAGGAGAAACTGCTGTTTATCAGCAGTTTCTTCTTTTGTCTTAATGTTTTCTCAAACCTTTTCTATCAGGGACGTCAAAACCTGGTCTAGTTCGGGAGAGGGTTAATATACCCTTCGCAGACAGTATCCAGTTTTGACAGGCCGTATGACAAACCTGTTTAGTCTAACCACGGTGGAGATTGTGCATCATGGGATGGATAACGACTACGGACAAAAGTAATCTCGATTCTGGTCAAATATTTTGAAATAACTCTTTTATTTCTGCGTCAATTTTCAAAAGGTTTGGTGCATGTACTCCGCCATACTGAGCTATTTATTATTTGTGGAATCGTTTTACTTTTTCCAAAAAATGATCCCAACCGACTAGAAAACGAAATAATAACGACTACGGTCAATATAACCTCGTTTCAGATAAGAAATTGTGCAATAACTGTCTTATTTATGAGTCAATTTTCAAGCAGTTTGTTGCATCTCCCCAATCTTACTGAGCTCTTTCCTAGGATATATGACTTATTTGAAAACATCTCATACTTTTTGCAAAAATTGATCTCAGTCGACGGGAAAAACGACCTGATTTTTTTGTTAGAACTGCAGGGAGGATTCAAACCAGGCAACCATTAAGGCGGGGTACATGCAAAAAACCGTTTGAAAATTGACGGAGCAATAAGAAAGTTATTGCAAAATGTCTTGCAAAATTGTCCGTAGATTTACCCATCCCGCAATGCACAATCTCCGCCGTGATAACGTTAGAAAAAACGCAGCCAAGTGACCCGACTATATAGTCCCTGGACTAGGCTCCATTTGACTGAAACCGACGGAGATGTGGGACTGATAACACAGAGTACCGTGAAGGTGCTAGTTGGGGAGCCTAGCCTCCAAATTGTATAGATTTCGAAGCCTAGCTAGCATTATCAGAGTTTAAGCTCCGTGCCAGTGATGTTTTTCAAAATAAGCAATTATTTCAAGGATAAGCTGACATTGGAGTCCCATCTTCGTTAAATATTATAATCACCAAACCTATAACCAAGTCATACAGGCTGGTATAATCACGACAGGGAAGCGCCAGAAACAATATTCAAGAATTCGGTCAATATACATGTAAGACCGATTCGAGAAAAAAAAACTAAATCTGAAGCAGAGAATGCTGGAAACACCAGGGATTTGCTGAATACGAAGGATCTTGAAAAATCAGCTGATAAAAATGTTATTGACGACCAACCAAAACTATTTTTTTTCATAAAATCTAGCACACTAATTTAAATCTTAACGTTTGTCTACCTTCTCTGCTTAAACAAGAGTTGTCCGCGGACAACGTAGCTCGCCTATACGAGAGCTTGTCACAAAAAAGCAGTTCAAGGTCAAAGGTCAAGGTCACTAGGTCAAAGGTCATGGTCTCAAGGTCAATGTCATGACATGAGGTATCCATATCTGAAATATCAAGGCTCTATCTGTAATAGTGCATGAGATAAAGGCCAGGTTAAAGTTTTTAAAAGTAGGTCAAACTCCAAGGTCAAGGTCACTAGGTCAAAGGTCATGGTCCAAAATGAAAGGTCTTGGCAGGAGGTATCCATGAGTGAAGTATCAAGGCTGTATCTCAAATAGTGCCCGAGATATAGACCAGGTTAAAGTTTTTGAAGACGCGACGCCGACGCTGACGCCGACGCCGACACTAGGGCTGTGACATTAGCTCCCCGGAAATAGTCACGGCTCGCTAGAAAATCGATGCGGTCAGTATTTTATAAACATAATTATTGAAGATTTTCTGTAATTGTTGAGTCACATGCTTTTCGGCCGTAATATGCATGTTTTATTACCATAAACGACATGCCCTCACCTGCGCAATATAGTGTACAGTTGGCGCCACATCGTATGGGACGTGTTTATGTTTTGTTTAACGTTCAATTACATTTGAACAAAATATAAACATTGTGCCATACGATGTGGCGCCAACTGTAGGCTATTACAAAGACACGTACAAATCGACACGCTGGATAATCACGTGATACAGAAGGCCTATTTTCAGATAATCGTCAATAATTTTGTTAATATGCGACCGATTTGAATTGACCAAACGCCAATCGACAGATCGCTCCGCCCAACATAGAATTTAAGACAAACAGTGGGGATATGATCGTTAATAGGGAACGATTTTATCCAGTTAATCGTGACGTAAATTCGGACCAACAAAATAGTATTTCGTAGGCCCCTAAGTGTCGTTATAAATTCTCGTAACTACGGCTTGATTTAAGCCGTAGTTACGAGATTTTACAACAACGCCGACGGTTTATCAAAACATAATGGCAAACCTAGTCTATTGTTAGCACAAAATTCTTTGACATTTGCATGTCGATTGTTTTGATTGCCAGTCGTAGTTGATTTTTGAAAAATCAACTGATAAAAAAGTAATTGAAGATAAACCAAAATTTTGGTTTATCTTCAAAAACTTTTTTTATCAATTGATTTTTCAAAAATCTAACACGTCCAGCTTATTCCCATCTTCGCAAGCCAAGGGTTACTACCTCCACTTTGTTCCTTACGAACCCTTGGCCGCTCGCCTCTATGGAAATCGAAAGTACCACCGTGCGATTTCATTGGACGCGATAACTTTCCCATTATCCAATCAAAACACACTAAACAAGCCCTCTTTGTCAAAACGAAAACGTCACGGCTGACGTCAAAATCGATATCCGTATTTGATGCATCGCCTAACACGTTTTAGTACGAGGCTTTTGATTGGCCAGAAATAGCAACTGCAAAGGGCCGCGACTCTTTATCGCCGAAAGGTGGCATGGTGGTGCTTTCGATTTCCATAGAGGCGAGCGGCCAAGGGTTCGTAAGGAACAAAGTGGAGGTAGTAACCCTTGGCTTGCGAAGATGGCTTATTCCTGGCATTTTCCCATCTTCTCTGCTTCAAACCGAATTCAAATTGGTCAAGCATTAAAAAAGATATTGAAGATTATCGGAAATTCTGAGTCACGTGATTATACATCGTGAATCGACAAGAGGAGAAAACTTTGTAAAAAAAACTTTTTTTATTATTTTCACTCGCCGGTTTTAACAATTCTATTCTGATATATCTAGTACATACACACAAATTATATACTTGGACGAAAAAGAAACGCCGGGTACATAAAATATGCAACACATATTTTATTGCTTGGCCTAGAATAATGAAAATCGGCCAGATTTATGTTTTTTTCGCTGTTGAACGGTACACACATTTAAAACTACACAATACCTTACCTTTTCGCACCATGAGAGGCACGTGCTCAGATGCAAGAATCCCGTGCAGGGGAAGGTCATTGAGTTTGCCCAAAGAAATGTTTAGTTTATTTGATACTGTTTAAGTATTCAGATCGATTTTTCAACGTTTACATCAAATTGAGCAATTTGCATCAATGCTGCGATTGTCGGAAGTCGAGCGGGGGCAAGCTATAGCAATGCTTGTGCAGGGTCAATGCCAACAGCAGGTTGCTGCACATTTTGGTGTGCAAATTGGAACAATTGAAAGTCTTGTTAAACATCTGCGAGTGACGGGGAGGGTCATCGGCCGACCACAAAGTTGACGTCAGTGCGTCACGGCGACAAGTCAGGATCGGTTTATGGCACTTTCTCACTTACGTAATGGCCATGCACAATCCCCACCGTGATGGTGCTCAGATGTTAATTCAAAAACAAATAACAAAAAATGCTTCCGAAAATCAAATGAAACATACTGAACAATTTTGGGTATAGTTGAACGGAGAAAGTGTTCATTATTCGTTCATTAACCCCTTCCACGCTTTAGTCCTTTCCCAAACAAGAACGGGATTTGACCCAACCAATAGATATAATGTTTTAACCAATTATTGCACAGTGACGCCTTCTGACTCCCTCATAAGCAAAGGCTCAGGAAAACATTGTGGAAAATGAAGAAAATATTTGTGTCAAGCAATTTCTTTATTTTCCGCAATGTTTTCTAACCTAAAATTCTAACCTAAGATTTTTAACTCCATCGTGATTCTTTTCTCAGTGTGGTTAATCATATGATATTTGTTTGTATGTACAAGTACTCACTCCACAAAGCGCGGCCAGCGAGTTCACGCTGTCTACCGACTTGTAGGTAGAACCGCCACGGTAATTGTCATTTGCAACAACTTTCGCTTTCAAATCGGATTTGCCAATTCATATACAAACAGATAATGCAATTCTTGTTAGCTAATAGGTACATGTATGCAACTGAATTCTTGCCTTTCGTTGTTTACAATCAAATTCAGTCATATTTTACAATATATAAAATGATGTATAGGCCTATTAAGTTTTATATATTTTTCCGCATCTTTTGTTTTATAGAAAAAAATATGAAAAACAATACTTTTGAAATCAAAGGGAGGTAATAAATACATTGGTCCAACCAAAAATAGATAAAAGATGATACAGTTTTGAAGAGCAGCATCGGTGTGTGCCAGTCTTCGATTAGGCACATACTGGTCTTGAAATCTGGCTGTCTCAAATGCTATAAGAGACGTTTTTCCAGATCCAGGCTCAGATTTAGTGTAACGTTATATATTTATTACATTTTAAGCCATAATTTGAGCTTGGACACCTCCCCCCCCCCCCCCCCCCCGCCCTTGAAAAAAATCTTGGGAATCCACTTCAAAGCAAAATTAGCGTTTAAAATGGCATGAAATTGCGTAGGTGTAAATCTAAAATGTCGCAACTACAGCTTGATTCAAGACGTAGTTACGAAATTTTATAACAATATCGACGGTTTATCAATCAATAACGGTAAACCCAGCTCATTTAGCACAAAATTAAATGTCAGTATAATATGGTTGGATTTTCTCCAGTTTATCCTTATAAAAAAGTTATTGAAGATAAACTAAAATTTTCAAAAAAACAAACACGTCCATCTAATGCGTGACGTCTGTCCATATTGTCTGCTTCAAACAAAATTCAAATCGGTCCGGTATTTTCAAAATTATTGCAGATTTTCTGAAAATATTGTATCACGTGATTAAACACCGTGTCATCGTTTACTTTTTTTAAATATTTTTTTGTGTCATTATGTTTTTGTAAGGACTATCATTTATGTCAACCGATTTAGATTTATATATACTGGACAAAAAAAGAAACGCAACTTCCTTTTCAATTTCTTCTTACGCAAAGACATCAAATCAGATTTTAAAAAATGTAATATATTTAAAGCAATAACATCTCACAAAATATTGTTTGTAGTAAACTCCATTAAAAAGAAAACACCCAGTTTACACCGGGCGTCAACACAATTTTACAAAAATGTGAATGTAGGTCGAAAAACACAATCTGTTACGTTCAGTTTGGTCCGATATTCGAATGTTGTGAAGTCCATGCGATTTACGAGCGGCCTCTGTTGCAGTCTTAAACCTATCCCATAGGTGGGGTTTACCTGAAGATACGGTCCTGCCGTGACGTCATATCTCTTGCACGTCCGCTCCGTGCTCGATCGATTGTATTCACATTGAGAGCCAACAGCGTATACAGCCGAAAATGTGTCTATTTGTTGTCCTATCAATGTCTTGCGACAACATTTTGACTTTTTCCACCTAACAACACCCGTAATGCAGCTAGGCGCTGGTTTTGGTGTAGCCGTGCTATGCGTAGTGTAGTGAGAAGTGTGTGAATAGTCCAGTCAATAAACCCGAAAAATGGGTCAAACATCAAACTAATTGCAACAGAATTGTTTCTTGCATTTTTATAATGTTAAATAGCTGCAGAATCACTGGTTAAAAATCTACCAAAATCTATCGGGCGGAAATTGGTGAAAATTTGCTTCAAAAAGGGTGACCCAAAATTCTTGCTTGTCCAATTTTTGTTGCAGGCTGGACACAAAATAACATAAAATCACATAATCAACCCATCTATTCCACATTTTCTCACTGTTTTGTTGAAATGAACATATATTAGAGTAAAAGAAATGCAATGAAACACTATTTTCATTGTCTCTCACGATTTTATGATTTATTTACTATTAGATTTTCGTGAAGGATTACCCCACCCACCACATTTACATGTATTGAAATGCCACAAAAAATAAAATTTGCAGTTATCCATAATATTTTGCTATTTTTATGATGCTTAATATATGTAGAATTACTGATTAAAAATCTACCAAAATCAAAGCGACAGAAATTGGTAAATGTGAGGTTTAAAAAGAGAGACCCAAAATTTTTGCATGTCATATTATCTAGGCAGGCTGGACACATAATGCCATAAAATCTCAATATTAACCTATCCATTCCACCCTTTCTCATTGTTTTGTTTTCGGGAACAGAAAAAAGAGTCTAGAAATGCAATGAATCTCTTTTTTCATCATCTCCCACAATTTTATTATTTTCTTAATAGTAGGTTTCCGTGCAGGATTACCCCACCCACCACATTTACATGTATAGAAATGTCACAAAAAATTAACTTTGCAGTTAAACATATTTTTTTGCTATTTTTAAATTGTTCATAATCTGTGAAATCATCATTTAAAAATCTACCAAAATCAGCTAAAAGGAAATTGGTTAAAATATGGTTCATAAAGAGAGACCCAAATTTTTCGCATGTCTAATTTTCATGGTAGGCTGGACGAAAAATTTCATGATAATCAACCAATCAATTCCACCTTTGCTCACTGTTTTGTTGATTAGAACACAGATAAGAGTCTAAACATGCAATAGAACACGTTTTCATTGTCTTTTACGATTTTATAATTTGCTTATTATCAAGTTTCCGTGAAAGATTACCCCACCCACTATGTTTACATGTATCAAAATGACATTGCGTGTTTGCAGCAATTTAGACATATTTTGAACAAATGCCAATATCAAATTTTGCACATTAAGAACATGTCAATATTTGTATACTAAGAGCATGTCTGTTGGACTTTTAGATAATGCTTCTATCTCTTAAGTAGAAATAGTGCAAAGTTGTATGGCCTTTCCTTTAACTTAATACCTCAAGGAAGTACAGAAATAGTAGTAAAACGAGATACCCTTTGGGCCAAGCTATGCTCTTCCATGTAGATAATTATCAAATCGGGCCATTGTTTTTGTGTGTGTTCCGTTTTTCTTCACACGAGAGGAACTTTACTTACACAAATTATTGCTCATGCTATGATTGATATCTGTGAAGTGACGAAGGCCTCCTTGAGCAGGTGATCTATGAAACCAGTAGGGAGTAATTTTGTCAAATGAATCATACTTGCAAGAGTACCCGCTATATTAAATTTGAAATTCTGACAACCTTAAGGCTAGTATCATACAATAAAATGTGGAATTTCATTTCGCAATTTTCTATTGAATAGACGCTTTCACATTAATAGTTTAGATGATATTTAAATATCGTTTGAAAATAACCATACCGGGAAAATCAAAAGAGTCTGAAATGATATATGGTATTGGGAAATAATAGGCACAATATATGGCTCTTTTTAGAATGAACAGTATGGTATTGCAAAGTCTTGTGATCGTGATTCAATTTGTCTTATGTCCATAATTGATAAAAAATGATTTCTAATACTCATATACTCTTGGCGGATGAACTTCTATAATTGTAAATTGGATTAAAAAACAAGATGTGTTTGTGAAACACGACTGCCCCCGAAATGGCTATTTTTCTAAGATGTTAATTTTTGTGTAAAAGGTTAATAAGGGTTAAAGGATGACCTTGAGGAAGGTTATTGTGCATGGAACAGAAAGCTAACATTGAAAGGAAGTTACATACATATGTGAGCTTTGTATGTTGGATACTTTTGGAGAAAAGGCAAAATGTTAAGTTTTCGGACAGACGGACAGACAGACGAACTGACATGAGTAAAACAATATGCACCCGATCTTTCGATACGGGGCATAAAATTCATGCAACAAAGTATGTATGTAATGTTTCTAATCTGTTATGTTTCGTAATTTTTAACCCAATGCTCATATCTGACTTAATTCAAGGATACAGGTCTGGTCAATTGACACCCCATTCTATAATACTGGTACGATACCGACAAAAACATCATTTTGTATTTTAATCTGACCAAATAGTTAGATTTGTAAGCCTTGAGATTGAACATACAACCTTGAGATCTTATGTTCTCTTCTTTAGTACTGAGCTTAAAGATATGTAAGCATCTAAAAACTTTATGGACAAGCACAATTAACTTATGATCTGTCTCGCAAAAAAATCATGTTGGAAGTGTGATAGTAATTACCACAGTCAGTCAAAGCACTCAAACTAAGGTTGAAACATTTTGCTCTAAGATATTTTTGCTGAATCTAGATATTGTCGTCTGTAGTTTATGTTTTTATTTATCTATTTTTTTTTTCATTTTAAAAATGCAATGTATGGTCACTGTTATCTGTTCGATGCTATTTTTTCGTTTATTGGCTATAGCAGACTTCCAGCAAGCTCATTACAACTTGGAGGGATAGGGCCCAGTCCCTGATCCCAATGATTTTCCAGCTTCAGTAATTTTACCACATTATTGGAGAGATTAGATAAAATAAATCTATAAATGTTCACAGAGGCTCTCTATCTGCAGCCTAAAAGTAACATGCATGATGTCATCTATATTTTGACTCGAGAAATTTAACCTAATGAATCAATTGGTCCGGGAAAAATATGGAATCCATCATTAGGTTCTCCAGCTGTCGTGAAATTACTGAGATACTCTGTAAAGAGGAGTAAAACACCATCCGATCAATCACATTCTGCCATACATCTTTCTATCTTACTGTCTAGTTAATTCTAAATTAAATTTTGAAAAATGGTTTATTTCTGTCAGTCTTCCTTCCACAGCAAGTGGCTATTAGGCCCATATCATGATTTCTCCAAGAAAGATAAAAGGACAGGCTTATAGTATATTTCTAAAAAAAATCACGAGTTTGGGTATAGACAAGTTAAACAGTAGTTATGCCCAAAAAAAAACTCTTTAATGTGATTGCAATATGTGTGATATGTGCTTTTATGTAAACGAGAAAACATGTTGGAAAGGGGATGGCATCTGATATAGGTCACCTCGGATTCTTGTCTTCTTAACAGGACCTGAGCGCTATAGTTAAAAGATAAAGAAATGTGAAGTGTTTGGTAAGGGTTAATCTTTAAAATAGTAATCTCTTTGAAATAAACACAGCTAATTGAAAAACCTTTGGTTAAAAAAAGCAAATGTTCTACAGAGCAACAGATCAGTGCGGGTAAAGATGTTCTAAATTTGTTCATTCAAATCAAGGCCCTATGGCGTTGATACTCATTTGAATGGTAAAGAATTTTGTGCTAAAAAAATATACTCGGTTCAACGTTATGTTTTGATAAACAGTCGGTGTTGTTGCAAAATCTCGTAAATACGGCTTGAATCAAGCTGTAGTTACGAAATTTTATAACAACACCTACGAAATACTATTGTTTGTCCGAAATTAAATCGATCGTCCCCTATTGTCAGGTCAAAAATAGTTATTTGACAAAATTTCCCCCTTTTATAACATCTACCTCTTTTACACGTAGCTCTGGTAAAACTGGAAAGATCCAAAACCCAAAAGACCCCCGCCCTCTACCTACACCCTTTGTCTCTTTCCCTTTCCCTTAACCCTTTTCCAAACAAGACCTGGTTTTAACGTCCGTAATAGAAATGGCTATAATGGAAAACATTGAAACAAAAGAAGAAACTGCTGATAACCAGCAGTTTCTCCTTTTGTCTCAATATTTTCTGTGCCATATTTTACACAGATCTTATCTTTGACAACATCCATTTTGTCATTTGAGACAGTTTTTGAAGTGGATCACCTAAAACTTTTGCAGTTTGGGAAAGGGTTAACAAGGGAAATACACATTCTATTATCAGTTTTCTTTTTTGGCAACCATTTCCATGCATATAGGCCCTATTCATAAATATTTGTGTATTATCCCCTTGTTAAGAGAGATAGACATTAATTTTGCGAAGGGGGGGGGGATTTACAGTCATAATCATTGAGAGGCTTGAAACAATCAAAGTACTGATCATTCCATCAATGTTTTTGATGCTGCAAAGATTGTTCTAGAATTTATATTAACACGTTCATGCAGTGAATGATCAATCTTAGCTGATACACATTCTTTTTGCTCTGAAAACACAGGATGTTTCATGAAATATTAGAAAATAATACTATGTAATCATGATCAGTGGGAAGCTTGGTGAAAATAATCAAAGTACACAGAGTACCCAAAACTCTGTCTTATTTTTCCTTTTCTAAACGCGTTTTATACAATAACGGCTCGATAGATTTTGGTAGATTTTTAGGACATTGTTCAGTAATGATACAGGTTCATTTTAGTAAAGAAATGATTTCTGTTGCAATTAGTTTGATGTCCTACCCTATATTGACTGGACTAGAAAGCTTTAACCTCTTCTTGGTCTATGTTATAGCTTGTGTTTGAAGAAAAATTGTTTTGATAGTAGTCATTTAGAAAACACGACAGGGGATAAACAGTTTTCAACAATTCGTCGTACTATTATAATAGTGTTCTAACTCCATTTTTGGGAAATTTGAGATATTTATATCGTTGGAATCGTCTTAAAGAGATCTATCTCCCCGTAAAATCAGATTTGTAATATCAAGGCTAGTTAAAGAGATTTTCAGTATTAACTTGTTCTAACTCCACTATTTTTACAACTTGTTCCAAAACATAGTGTTCTAAGTCAATTTGACAACCAGAATGGATATTGCAGTCACGTGACTTTAACAACTTTAGAAGTACTTTGTTCTAAGTCCTTTTATGTTACATCATGTGATGTTCTATCTCCGTAACATCCAATCAAAACGTGAAAATTTTCACAATAAACATGGTCTGGTAGGGGATCAAATTATACTTTCCAGCTCCACGGGACCATCTCCTGCACTAGTAGAAATTTTATCTAGCTGTATACACTGTGATCTTATTGTAACCACTGAAGGTATCCATTGTGATGTATGTAATCGGTGCTACCATTTCTCGTGTGAACATATAGACGAAAATCTGATAGACTTTCATAATGAATCAGCCTTATAAAGTCCATGCCACCAATTAACTTTAACAGTCATTCCACATTCACCAGACCACCTGGGCGATATTAGTGATCCATTAAACCCTCTCTCAAGTGATACCGGTAACTTACCAAGGGAGTATCCAGATCTAGACAAACAAGGAAATAATGATATAAAAACGTTGAAATATTCGGTTGACCAAACAAACTTGAAACAAACCACTGAAACCGTTAAAGACAATCACATTCCTGGTCCCCTCTCAATTGATCCAATCAGACAAAATTATATCCAGAGAAACAACTATTCAAGATCAAGACACGCCTATGTTACCCACGAAAGTCAAGGGCTCCAGAACAAATCAAAAGAAAAACAAACAGGAAAACAATGACATCCTCGAGCAGCTAAGGCATGCAACACCCTTTATTAATAGTCACGAGAAGAAGATCACAGATCTCGAGAACACCAACAACCTACTCAGAAATCAACAAAAGGCTGACCCAACCAAGCATTTTCGTGAAAACCCAAACGACGATAATATTAGAGACTATACAGATCAAAAACTTAATACCCTCCACATAGAATTGAGACTCTCCCATCCTGAGAACATGCAAAGGATAACCCAAATGCAACTATGTAACCAGATGCCCTAATGGCAACCACCTCCAGGAGGATATAATATACCCATAAACATGCCGACTTTCCAACCAACCCAGCAAATACAACCACATTGGCATGTACCTTTTTTCTCAACCCTACACCCACAGCAAAACTGTAACAGAGCAAACATGCACTGGATCAGACCACCCCAACCCCGCATATATAACAAATTACAACCTATCAGAATGGATACAACGGACCTGCGCAAAACAACAGTAACCGCTTAAATATTTCAAGTACCAGAAACAAGCACCAGTGCCAGAAATGCTCGTATGAGTCACAGAGACGACAACCTTAAGACGTAACCAGGCACAAACAAGTGCCAACCCCAGGCCTAAGACTACCCCCAATAAGGATCAAGAAAGCAATGAACAATTAACGCATAATGGCCAAAGCGTTGTTATACCCTCATTACTTGATTTTGCAACCGGATCCCCAATTACCAAGGTGCAGCAAAGGGATACGGCAGAAAAAAACATTCTACCAGGCCTCATCTCCAAAAAAGTGAGGTTTGCCAACACCTCCTACACAGACACACAAACTAACCAACCAGTGACACTGGAATCTCCCATTAAATCTACAGAAAACCATGAATCTTCTAGCCCAGAATCGGATTTTTTGTGCCACGGACGAGCGAGATCAAAATTGGACAGGGCAGACCAAAAGAAAAGAAGATCGTTCTAACGACTCTGAATATAAAGAATGTCAAAACAAATAAACACTACCTACAAACTCTTACAACTACCAGTGATGTTATACGCTTACAAGAACATTGGCTTATTAATTTTGAATCAAACAAAAATCATATTAATGATGTCTTTGAATCTCACTCTAAGTCAGTAGACATGAATAGCCCTATATCACCTATCCAAGTACCAAGAGGTTACGGTTACGGTGGAACCGCCATTCTATACAGAAATAAACTGGAAAACAAAATGCGTCAAACTAGAGGATAGATCAGAAAGGATCACCTTACTACAAATACACACAAACCCTAAATGCTACATAGCTAGAATATACATGCCATGCAGAAGAAATCACTCAAATGGAGAATTTACCACCACATTCGATGAGCTTACAGGGATTGTTGAGAAATATAATCATGGATTCAAAACATGACCCAAAAATCTTCTACAAACTAGTAAGAGATCAAACAAGATCGTCAACACAAGAAACTAATGTCTTATCTGTGAATGTACAAACAGTTGACCACCCAGATGACAGTAAAAAAGCATGAGCTTACTACTTCTAAACTCCAGCCACTCCAATTGTAGACCCGAACCTTGACAACAACCATCTCTATAACATCATAGAGAAAAAAAAATATTTTACAAGATATTAACCACACACGAAACCAATCTTCTGATGTGTCTTCTTCAGAGATAGAGTTTGCCATATCCAAACTCAACCCAGTTTACAAGAAGCCCACCCCAGATAACCCGGGTAGTTATAGAGGAATTACAGTGCCCCCAAATACTTACCAAACCCCTTGAACACATCCTGAAAGAACGTCACAGACACTATTTAGAACCTACCCAAGCAGTACGTCAAACTGGATTTACTACGGGAAATCGTCACTTGTCTCTTCCCTACTAGTTACTGAATGCCAAATTGAAACCGAGGAGAAGAAACAAATGCTGATGCTTACAACATTAGACACCCAAAAGGCCTTTGATGTGGTACATCACAAACTTTTCCTAACAGACTTTACAAATATGGTATTCGTGAAAACGACTAGCTACTTATCAGAGACCTATACAACAACATGACATCAGTAGTATCCTGGAAAGGTACTAATTCTTAAAGCTTCAACGTCAAACAAGGTGTGCGTTAAGGAGGTGTACTTTCTATAACATTACAAAAGACAACAACCCCCTCTTGCTTCATCTAGAAGATGAATACCAAGGTGTACAAATTGGTTGCATTAATTTACCACATACAACCTGTGCAGACGACCTTGCTTACCTCTCCACAAATGAATACGAAATGAAGAACAGGTACCAGTTGAAGACTTCAGCAATAAATTCCGATACAGAATAAACCCAACAAAAAGTAGCGTAAAAGAAAGATGCCCCTCTTTGCCCAATTTGAAAGATTTTGCAGACGACAAAATAGATAATATCAAAAGGAGAAAATATGCATGTAATAACCTAGAAAATATTATATCAAAAGGAGATAGTGCTTGTCACCAGCAATTTCTTCTTTTGCCTTAATGTTTTACCAAGCCTATTCCCTCAGTAACGTCGAAACCAGGTTTTGTTTGGGAAAGGGTTGACACCTTTTTAAAGCTTAAGTCATGTCATAGCAGTACATAAAAGTGGATGTACACATGTCTTTTCTGGCTTTCTTACACCAGTACTGACCCAATTTTCACTATATCCGGATATCAAACGATAAACCTCCAGGTCACGAGTTACATACGCTTACCACTCAGCTACAAGCAGGGCCACATACCAAGATTTAAAGTTGGACATAGAACAATTTCCTTTAAATGCTTTGAATGAAATTTTGATTTGCAGAAATGAAGTGTTCTAAATCACATGTAACAATATAATAATAATTTTCTTTGCATTTATTTTACCAATTTGTTCTATCTCCAAACAGATATTTCCAAATAAAAAGAATTTGACAGGTTTTTGCCGATCTTTTTACATATCAAAGGAAAGAAAAAATCAAGATGAACTAAACGGTCTTTTCCTTGTCAAAATCGAACGATGTTTAACGATTTTACAAGCCTCTGAAACTTTGAAGCTTATTTTCTCGAAAACATGTAAATGGTAGTTAGAACACTATTATAATAATGCGACGAATTGGTTATGTATCACGTGGTGAATTAACGAAAACTGAAGAAAATGACACTGCATTTATGCGTATGGAGGCAGAAGTATTAAAAATGTACTCAATAGCCATTAAAAACATAGTTTGACGAAAATATTATGAAAAATTGGGATTGCGTATCTTTTTTGTTCTAGTATAATTGAATTTTGTGGCCATATTTTCGAGTCTAAGAAACACGTGCATTTGTTAACACCCGTCAGTGGATAACGTCTCATGGGCTGCTGGGGAGATCCAAGCCTTTTTTCAAGGGGGAGGGGGGTTCAAATCCCAAATGACACCTATACATGTAACATATAGCTAACTTTATAAGTGAATGCTAGTCGTGGTTGAAAAATTTAGATCTAAAAGCTCTAACCATGGGAAGAAAACCCACAAATCTGAATTTTCTTTAGTTTTCTTTAAGTCAAAATTTGATTTGTCCGTATTTTTCATAGGAGCCCGTCGAATTCCAGGGGGGTCCGGACCCCCATCCCCTACCTTCCTAAAGATCTGCCCATTGGTTGCTCACTGCGCATTCGGGAATTATTTTTAGACGGTCATTCCCGGAGTGAACTTGCGTTCGTCATGATGAACTCACTCTATTGCAAAATTCGAAATTATTGTATAGGCTGTAAAATTAAATAGGTAAATGAAACATAAATAACGAACATGCAAATTGAAATACTGTGCAATTCACCCTTTTCCAAGCAAGATCGGGTTTTGATGTCTGTAACAGAATTTTCTCACTTTGCTTCATTATTTTTGTATAAACTAACACTATCTTTATCTACAAATATATACTGCTCAATGTTTGCTAAGCACCAAACTTTTTTGCGGTTCTACCGCGAGTGATCTTTAAAAAATGACATGTATAAAATGTTTAAAATAGTACAATAATGTATTGACAAGATACCTAATGTATAAATAACCAAGTTTGACACGCACTTCCCTCGCGAGACTCGTGCAAAATGAGAAACCCCTGTTTTTGTCTGTCCTTTCTTGTTTTCTACATGTACAGGTTTCGTGTAGCGGCTTAATTTTTGTTTTTCAGTATTTTTTTTGAGTTTTCAGTCATTTCTCATGGCTAATCCAAAATGTTTGACGACATTTATCTGTCGAACAAATATGGCGTGCTGTAGGTATGGTGGAGCAAGGGGCTTCCCACCGTGATGTTGGTACAGCACTGGGGGTTCACCATACTGTTATAACCAGAGCTTGGGTAAGGTACCAACAGTATGGGACATCTGTAAGGAGTGCTACCTCTTCCGCAGAAGACCCGTTTTTTTGGTAATTCAAGCAAGAAGGAACAGATTTGCCACGGCAACGCAGCTACGTTCTGATCTGCCGAACGCATCGGGAGTGCGAGTTTCAACTCAAACCATAAGAACACGTCTCCATGAGCATAACCTGAGATCAAGACGACCATGTAGGCCTATACGTATTCCGTTGTCCCGAGTTCATTGTCGGCGTCGGTTAGTGTGGGCCTTTGACCACGTTGGCTGGCGCATAAGACGCTGGCATCCCGTGCTATTCACTGATGAGTCCAGGTATTGTCTGGACTTCACAGGTCAGGGTGTGGAGAAGGCCGGGAGAAAGGTTCCATGCAGCAAACATTGCTGAGCACGATCGCTATGGGGGTGGGTCAATCATGGTCAATCATGGTCTGGGATGGCATCAGCTGAGATGGAGGGACCGAGCTTGTTATTTTAGAAAGAGGTACTCTGACAGCTCGTATTTTTGCTATTCCCCAAAGAGTAATCCAGAACTTTATTAGGAGCATGTAGAGGCGCTGTCAGGCTGTTATAGACAGTGCTGGCTCTCATACTATAACAGTATGGTGAACCCCCAGTGCTGTACCAACATCACGGTGGGAAGCCCCTTGCTCCACCATACCTACAGCACGCCATATTTGTTCGACAGATAAATGTCGTCAAACATTTTGGATTAGCCATGAGAAATGACACATTTCAACGCATTGTAGCGAAAAAGGTTTTAGTTCACCACCAGTGATTGGAAAGCAGTGAGATACATGAAAATATGGAAAAATGTTCAGCGCCCTGACAGAGTATCTATAACTTCATCATAAACAAACAAAAATTTGGACTGTTCCAATTTGAAAAGTCATGCACAAAGCAGTAATAACTAGATGAAATTAAAGAAGTTTTGCTTTTAGTGTTGGAAAACATAGTGTTTTTTGACAAACGCATGTTACAAGCATTTTTTTTCATGTATCTCACTGCTTTCCAATCACCGGTGGTGAACTAAAACCTTTTTCGCTACAATGCGTTGAAATGTGAGCTTATATATTTTTTTCTAATGACAATGAACTTGTTCTAAAAACAGACCGGGTTTGCCGTTTTGAATTGACAAACTGTCGGTGTTGTTATAAAATCTCGTAACTACGGCTTCGATAGGTCGGGTGAAAGATATCAATCCGATCACACTTGACCTTCAGACACGACTGACTCTCGATTAGATCGATCTTCTAGCGATCAATAGACATTCGTTTCCAGATCAATCTCCAGCTCGATCTCACACGAGAATTTTTGACATGTCAAAATACTCGAGTTGGAAGTCCGAGCGATGTAGATAAAGCTTGATCATCCTAACTACTCTCCATCACCCATGCCGACCGAACTGGATCTGTTCAAGATCGCTTGATATGGCCTGTTCTATTTGATCTGATCTGCAGTGGGAAAATAGCATTATATGCATTACGGACGGTTTAGCCGCTATTAGGCAGTGGAATGGCAGTGCTATGGCCGTGCTATGGCAGTGATTCAGACGCGATGTGGACGCGGTATCTTGTCGCGCGTTTCAACACTAGACGCGGTTGGAAGTTGTAGGCCGTGCTACGGCAGTGCTTCGGCAATGGAACAGCCGCCGGCGGCCATACCACGTCCATTCCGCGTCCATATCACGGCTAAAACGAAATTAACCCAAAGTTACCGCGTCCAACCACGTCCAAAATATTTTGAGATTTTTTAGCCGTGGTATGGCCGCGGAACGGTAGTGGAATCGTATGTGACCGGGCCTTAAGATGTAATTTTGTCTTACCGATGCCTTTCGATAGATTTAGAACAAGAAATGCTTATCACCATTCTATCATGACCTGCGTATTGTGGTTGTTGTTCTAACCGAAATTCAAGACATCGGTTAGTCAAAAATGCTTCTTAAATGTTTTGATGAAACATGCCCCAGTTCGAACTAGACAGGTGTAAGTTTTTTTTTGTTTGAGAAAGCTATTCTTATTTTTTATGACATTTTCTACTACTTTGAAAACGAATGATTGTGTTATCTACAGCTTTCTCATTCAATCAGTCAACAAATAGGGAACAATTTTATCCATTTCATCGTGACGTAATTTCGGACAAACAATAGTATTTCTGTAGGAGTTGTTACAAAATCTTGTAATTACGGCTTGATTTAAGCCGTAGTTATGAGATTTTATAACAACACCGACAGTTTTCAATACATAATGGTAAACTGAGTGTATATTAGCACAAAATTCATTGTCATTCACACTGTGGGTAGTCACGGGTGGTAAACAGAGAAACTAGCTCCAAAAAGAGTCAACGGTATTTCGTTGCCTCGTGACATCCGGCCTCTACCGAGGTAGTTGCATAGAGCGAAAATCTGTAAACAAAGGTAGGTCACGAACGCATTTTTTCTACAATTATTTCTGTTACCACGACTTTTTGAAAAATCCGAGGATGCTGTAATATGAAGAAATGGTCGAAGTTTGTTGTGCACGAGAATATACGGTGTGAGTAAGCAGAGTTTGAATACAATCGTTGAAAAACATTTCAAAATCGAAAGTAAAAACTTTTTTACTTTCGATTTTGAAATGTTTTTCAGCGATTGTATTAAAACCCTGCTACTAATACAGTATACTCTCGTGCACAACAAACTTCGACCATATCTTCATATTACAGTATCGTCGGATTTCTCAAAAAGTCGCTTGAAAAGAAATAATTTTAGAAAATGTGTTCGTGACCTACAAATTTTCGCTCTATGCAACTACCTCTTTTTGGAGCTAGTTTCTCTGTTTACCACCCGTGGTAGTTCTCGGGTTGTAAATGTTAGGAAGAGGATCTCTCTTTTATCTCGTGTCTGAAATTTGACATAGTAATTGTATCAAGAATGAAAGCACTCTTGGGCAAAGATTGTTAGCGTAAAACGTACGCGTAAGTTTCTAGTCTATTGACATTTTTTAACAAAATACAATAATATATACAACTTATATTTCGTTTTTTGGTTTAAAATCATTCTTATTCAATTTTTGATATTCTAGATGTATTGCAACATAATTTTAGTGAATCTTTCATTCATTTTCATAAATGATATAAAGTTGTAATTGCAATATGGTGCCAATAAAACAAAGCAAATTAAAACAAATTTAAAGGGAGATGTGTTGGTGAAACAAATGCCCTGAAATGTTTTTTGTTCTAAAGGAAAGATTAAGACAGACAGACACAAGTAATACAGTATGTCAGCGATCTTTCGACACAAAAAAGATGAAAATTTTACCAATACTCTGTCAAGAATGTCTTTTACCCTTTCCCAAATTGCAAAATTGTAGGGCGATCCACTTCAAAAACTGCCACAAATGCCAAAATGGAAGCTATAAAAGATAGAATTTGTGTAAATTATGGCACACAAAACATTGAAACAAAAGGAGAAACTGCTAATTATCAGAAGTTTCTTCTTTTGTTTCAGTGTTTTTCCCAAGCATTTTCTAATAAAGACGTCGAAACCAGGTCTTGTTTGGGAAAGGGTTAAAGTGTCACTTTACCCCAATTTCCCATTTTAATCAATTTTAATATTGGTGGGTGGGTAATTTCTAGAAAATCGATCCATATCTGGAAAAATTGGAGTAGAAATGCCCTCTTTTTTTCAAAAACATTGCATCTTTATCAGTTGATTACCAAGATTGACAGATAATCTGTTAGATTATCAATAATCAATGTGACATGTCACATTTATTTCATTTTTTAAAAGTATGTCTTGGTGCAAAGATTCTTTATTCGTATGCGTAGAAAAGCTATCAGTTTTTTAAGATGTTATTTATAAGCGAAAAATATGCCTTAAAAGTTAAGACAGAAATGACAAATTCTTTATAAATTTGAACTGTTGTCCACAACAATTTGTTTAATTTTGGCACAAAAATATATATTTCTCGTAAACGGTTAAATATTTTGGCCTGAAATTTTCAAATTATCGTAAAAAAACATGTTCTTTCAGATGGTATAAAAGAAAAATGTATGTAAAAATAATTGTGAAATGTCACTTTAATTTCCTTATTATATTATTAGTTGACTAGCAAAGGTGATAAATTGTCGGTCATATTTTCAATATTCAATGAAGTTAAAAAAGAAATTTTGAATTTCTGCAAAATTCTGTTGTTTTAGTGAATTTCAAAAATAGCACCAAAAATACTGAGACAAAAAGAGAATATGCTGGCTATCAGCGTTTCTTCTTTTGCCTCGATATTTTCCCAATAATCCCATTTCAGGGACACGAAGAGAAGCCCTAGTTTGGTTTATTATCCCCCGCACATGAAATCATCGGGGTGGGGGGAATTGTTTTTGCCATGTCCGTCCGTCCGTCCTTCCTTGGACGGACCCACAAAATGGTACTTCAGAGACTTAAGTTTATGGGTCTTT
Source organism: Fragum sueziense (assembly GCA_963680895.1). NCBI lineage: Eukaryota > Metazoa > Mollusca > Bivalvia > Cardiida > Cardiidae > Fragum > Fragum sueziense. Next base: position 62,828,560 of record OY804597.1, read on the forward strand.
TACCCTTATGTGACTCAAGGTTTATGTGTCTTAGTACTTGTGTTCTTAGAAAGTGGTATTTAAGTGGCCATCATTTGGACAGAAATGTACGAGACTAGGACACCTACCCATGCATTGTTCATTGTATATCTCTGATAATCAGCATTTTCTCATATTGCCTTAATGTTTTCTAAATAACTGCTTTATAAACGCAATTACTTCCACTTTAATTAATCATTTTGTCGTCTGAAGTACGGTTCAACTGGACTGGTGCACCTAACCATGATTTGTTTCGGGCATATCTATGATAACCAGCATGTTCTCCTTTTGCCTTTATTTTCAGAATTTCTGAGCCATTATACATATTTTTTACCCTGATATTCATCATTTTGTGGCCTGCAGCACTGTATAAACTGGACTGGGGCACCTAGCCATGTATTGTTCGTTGTATATCTCTGATAACCAGCACTTTCTCCTATTGCCTTAATGTTTTCTCAATTACTGTGCTATATAAACGCAATTTTTACTTCTTTAATTAATCATTTTGTCGGCTGAAGTACGGTTCAACTGGACTGGTGCACCATAATTTGTTTCTGGAACATCTATCATAACTAGCATTTTCTCCTTTTGCCTCAATATTTGCAAAAATTCTGAGTCATATACACATTTTTTTTACCTTGGTATTAATTATTTTGTGGCCTGCAACACTGCTTAGACAGACCTGGTGCAGAAAAGTTCAAAATTGCTTAAGTGGTAATGGGTTAAAATGACAAAAGTTGTGTCCAAAGAACAGAAAGAACAAGTTATGAAAATTATTGGAACACTTTATTGCTGCAATGCTTCATACAAGATGGTAACATATACAATGCTGCCACTATTTGACTGAACCGTTTTCCTCTTTTTCAAACATCAGTTGGTCTACGCAAAGATTTTTTTTAAAAAAAGAACTCAAGAGTAATTAATGAAAGAGTAGAAAAAACATTTTGGGAAAAGGAGAAATTGCTCATTATGAGCAATTTCTCTTTTCCTTAAGTGTTCTCAAATATTACCCACATTAGAGGCATTATTGAAGATGGGGATGAAGATGTTGGAAGCAATAATGCTATTTTTGGACGTTTTCAATGTTATCTGTTGAAATTGAAAGTGTTAAAATCATTGGAACGTCTCTCAAATAAGTAACTATAAACAAAGGAAAACATGAAAGAAAAGAAAATCACAAAATCTTAATCGCAAAAATAAGAAACAAATCTCTTACACCAGGCATGTGATACTCATACTCGAGTAATATGATTACAAGTACCGCTTTCCCCCGTACTCAGTACTCATGGGGAAAATGAGTACTCATACTTATTCATGTACTGACCCTTCTGTACTCAGTACTCATGAATCTTTTTGAGTACTTTATATTAGAAAACAGATTTCAAAAGAACAAATGTTTCAATCAGAATACAAATGCATGGACCACATTCAGTATACCAGTCATTATTTAACAGTATATGAAAGCACAGTATTTGTACAAAAATAGATAAAGTTGTTTAACCCTCTCCAAAATAAGACCTGGTTTTGACATGTCATTAAAAGAAAGCTTAGGAAAACATTAAGACAAAAGAAGAAAATGCTGATGATCAGCATTTTCTCCTTTTGTCTCAATATTTTCTGTGCTATATTGTACACAAATCTTATCTTTGTCGACAGTTATTTTGCTGTCTGTAGGATCTTTAAAAAATGACCATCCTAAAAAAAGTGCTGTTTGGGAAAGGGTTAAACTCCAGATCTTAATATTGGAAAGTATAGTTTAATGCTATCCCAAACAAGAACTGGTTTTGACATGTCTACGAGGCCGCGGCCTTAGCGCAGTTGGTAGCGCATCTGACCCTCATTCGAGAGGTCCCGGGTTCGATACCCGGCCGCGGCTAATACCCTTTCTGACAAAATTGTCACCCACCAATGGGTTTGAAATCGTTAACCTAAGTGGGCGAGCAGCTGGAGGCTCGGTAAGGGTGTTGTGGTAGTACTGGTTTGAGAAACAACATGAATCCATGGGTAGGTGCTCCAGCCGCCGCGATATGACCCTGGTAGTTGAAAACGGCGTAAAACCCCAATAAAAAAAATTGACATGTCTAATGAAGAAAGCTTGAGAGAAAAAAAGAAATTGCTGATAATCAGCAATTTCTCCTTTTCTCTCAATATTTTCTGTGTTATAACATACACATTTTCTTCTTTTAACTTCAATTGTTTTGTCGGCTGCAATTTCTCTTATATTTGACTGACCTAAAATTTCACAGTTTTATTTGTGAAAGGTTAAATAGCAATGTTGGGCACACATGTGTGTGCCAGCAGTTTTACCTGTGTTAACCCTTTCCCAAACAAGACCTGGTTTAGACATACCTATAAGAAAACGTTTGGGAAACATTGAGGAAAAAGATGAAAATGCAGACAATCAGGATTTTCTCCTTTCGTCTCAATATTTCCAAGCTAAAATGTACACAAATCCAATCTTTCTCGTTACGAATTTTGCCATCTGCATCAGCTTTCAAATTAGACCAACCTAAACTCAAGCCATTTAGGAAAGGGTTATCAATGACACAATTCACACCTTTAGACAATTATGATAAACTAATCCTTTGTTATGTATTGTATGGCTATATATTTTGTTAGCCTATCATAGATGCTTACCTGTATTCAAGTTTCAAGTTTATTTCAAAATAAATGCCCAATGTGCACGAAGGCACAAACATGAGCCAACTGTACAGATTTTACAAAACACAATGGTCAATATGCATGGAGGACAATACATATATAATACATATATAAACAAGAATGATGTAAATTGATATCAATCAATGTTGTGCTAAAAAAGATTAGGTTTATATGTATATAATGATATATCTCCGGTGCTATTATAAAACATCGCAGCTGCAGTATAGGTTACACGGCAGCTACGATGTTCTAGAACCACACCGACGGGGTGGGTTTTTTTTTCTCTCTAGATTGCACCACAATTTTATCTGATAAGATCGTTCCCTATTTACGCGGACCATGTATTTAGTCTACACACTGTGTTATTCAATCAGGGCGTGCGTCACGCTTTTGCACGTGATTTTATCGGACAGCATGCAAATGTTAGTGGACCGTTTTCTTAAGCAGTTTATGAATTTAAGTGAATGGATTTAAGTGTGCAAATGTGGATAAATTATGGATTATACTGTTCGGATTTTAACTGTTATCACGGTAAGATTTTCACTATTATCTAGACTGGTACTTGATGCAGTTTAGCACAGTCCCAGGTTAGAATGAACAGCCTGTTCTGCTCTATCCCAGGATTGTCTAAACTTTTGTTATGTGTATTGGTCATTTCGGTTTTTTGTTGGGACCTTAATCCGAAACGAAACTGAGAAGGTCTCGTACGACCGAAATGGATATATTCTAGTATGGATTGTACTAATAAAATAGATGCATATATGGATTATACTGATTGAAGCAGTTAGTATCTATCCATTACTAAATTATGGAAACATTGTTGTAAAGGATGACCACACTGTGATCAGTGGTACCATCCTTTACATCACTGTGTCCTACCAGTATAAGTAATTACAGATTCACATTATAACAAATTATATTTGATATACAAAATGGAATCATTGTTGTGAAGGATGACATCACTGTGATCAATGACACCATCCTTCACATCACTGTGTCCAACCAGTACACTTGCTTATAGGTTCACATTATAACATACATTTGATATATACAAAAAGGAAACACTATTGCGAAGGATGACATCACTGTAATCAGTGGTACCATCCTTCACATCACTGTATCCAACCAGTACAATTGATTATAGATTCACATTAAAACAATCATTTGATATATTCAAAATGGAAACATTGTTGTAGAGGATGACATCACTGTAATCAGTGGTACCATCCTTCACATCACTGTGTCCAACCAGTACAGTTGATTATAGATTCACATTATATCAAATATTTGATATATTAAAAATGGAAACATTGTTGTGAAGGATGACATCACTGTAATCAGTGGTACCATCCCACACATCACTGTGTCCAACCAGTACAGTTGATTATAGATTCACATTATAACATACATTTGATATATACAAAATGGAAACATTGTTGTAAAGGATGACATCACTGTAATCAATGACACCATCCTTTACATCACTGTGTCCAACCAGTACAGTTGGTTAAAGATTCACATTATAGCATACATTTGATATATACAAAATGGAAACATTGTTGTGAAGGATGACATCACTGTAATCAGTGGTACCATCCGTTACATCACTGTGTCCAACCAGTACAGTTGATTATAGATTCACATTATAACATACATTTGATATATACAAAATGGAAACACTGTTGTGAAGGATGACATCACTGTGATCAATGGCACCATCCTTCACATCACTGTGTCCAACCAGTACAGTTGATTACAGATTCACATTTTAACATACATTTGATATATACAAAATGGAATCATTGTTGTAAAGGATGACATCACTGTGATCGGTTTTCAGTTTTACCATCCTTCACATCACTGTGTCTCTTAATTTATATAGTCAAAATTCAATTTTCGGCCAATGTCGGGGGGGGGGGTCCGGACCCCCTGACCCCCCTCTAGATCCGCCCATGAGATCTACATCTTTTTTTCTTGACATGAAAGAAAAGATGATCATTCTTTGCACTGCCTGCAAGAATGACATTGAATAATCAGGATTCAGACAAGCCTTATCTTTGATGACTATGCATTAAGCAACTATAAAAATCATTGAAGGAAAAGAATAAAATGCATATAACTGTAACATTAAGCAGATTTTTTTTCTTTTTCAAAGGGATTTCTTTGCTATAACTGGCAGTGATCCAAACAATCATAAAAACAATGAATTTATAGACTATTAATGCAAATAATTGCTTTGTAATTGAAATCTTTGTCATTTATTTGAAATAATTTATGTATTTTCCAGTGCAATTGATGTCCAATGCAATAGTAATTCATTCTAATTGTATGATTTAAGGTAGAATATGCCTAATGGCAACTTTACAAATTGGGGTGACAAACACTTCTGCCTGATAGTACATTATATTAGACATCTATATGTGCAATATGACAGAAATTCGTCCAAAGGTTTACTAGAAACTTGATTTTCCCTTATCCCACCCCCAACTTGCAAAATTCCAATATCGCGGCCACCACTCAAAGCAAAAAAGTATCTGAATTTTGGACATAAACACATTAAATGTGTTTAGATTTTGGTTTTTATTATCAAAAACATGTTTACCTATCGTCTGATGTGAAATGATATGACGTTTGTGCGCAGATGAGAGATATTTTGTTAAATTACTGCGTGCTTATTTAAAAATCAAGCCTCTTTATTTCCTAGTTTGAAATTTATGCCTCTGTAACAAATGTTGACAGTGCCAGAAATAAGTTCGCGCACTCTCTAAAACCGATATCAAAATTATTCTTATATGTGTAGGGACGCGATAAAATCCACATATGTACATTTTATCCGTCAAAAATTGAAAATATATAAAGGTAATTCTTAGTACCCTCATGCTTTCGAACGCACTATTTCTTTCCCAAAAGAAGTCAATGCCCCAAATGAAGGGTACCGTATCCCATATCTAATTATATGCTTATAACTATAACCCAAACGTTGTATTAGACTTTCAGAAGTTGGCAAATGATAACATATCAGTTGTGATTTCGTATGACTTTCACCATTTTAACCCTTTACCTAGTAACCAATTGAACATCGCTATTGATAAAAAGTAATGCAAATTCTAAAGACAAAGTTGTACTTAATCTTTTTATAGTTTATAACAGCTTCCTTATACCACTTTTTCTGGATTGCAATTTGAATCTAAGGACTTAAATGGAAAAAGAATCTAAAAGAAAGGATCAAATCACGGATCAAACCACGTTACAATTAACTGACAACGAATTTGCACATTAAATAAGGATCGCTGGCGAAGAAGTGATGAAAATCGAGTGCGAAAGTCTGAACAATGATGATCTGATCCACGCGTCGTTCTCAAACGATAGGCGTTTGATAACCACATCATAGATTTCATTAGATTAAATGTATGTGTCTTATACTGTAGGGTTTCTCGTTATATTAAGGTAGAATAATTCTAATGGATATTTACTATTGTCGTACATTTTCGACAAATGTCGACAATTTCCGTATCTATTTTAAGCAACAGTATTGCTAAATATAGCAACAGTATTGCTAAATATTACTTCCCTTTGTAAAAGAAATTCCCCGAATACACCCGAATATCTTTTTCTGGTATGATTCTCCGATTAACAGCAATTTTTCAGAGACATTTTCGTGTAATTTCATATGATTTTGATTGATATCATCAGTTTGTAAGTGATTAGAAACTTTGATTTTAATGAAACTGCCTATTTAGGAAACTAATTGTAGAATGTATAATACTCGTTTCTTCCTTTGATACTGGTTGGCTCAATATAACGAGAAACCCTACAGTATAAGACACATACATTTAATCTAATGAAATCTATGATGTGGTTATCAAACGCCTATCGTTTGAGAACGACGCGTGGATCAGATCATCATTGTTCAGACTTTCGCACTCGATTTTCATCACTTCTTCGCCAGCGATCCTTATTTAATGTGCAAATTCGTTGTCAGTTAATTGTAACGTGGTTTGATCCGTGATTTGATCCTTTCTTTTAGATTCTTTTTCCATTTAAGTCCTTAGATTCAAATTGCAATCCAGAAAAAGTGGTATAAGGAAGCTGTTATAAACTATAAAAAGATTAAGTACAACTTTGTCTTTAGAATTTGCATTACTTTTTATCAATAGCGATGTTCAATTTGTTACTAGGTAAAGGGTTAAAATGGTGAAAGTCATACGAAATCACAACTGATATGTTATCATTTGCCAACTTCTGAAAGTCTAATACAACGTTTGGGTTATAGTTATAAGCATATAATTAGATATGGGATACGGTACCCTTCATTTGGGGCATTGACTTCTTTTGGGAAAGAAATAGTGCGTTCGAAAGCATGAGGGTACTAAGAATTACCTTTATATATTTTCAATTTTTGACGGATAAAATGTACATATGTGGATTTTATCGCGTCCCTACACATATAAGAATAATTTTGATATCGGTTTTAGAGAGTGCGCGAACTTATTTCTGGCACTGTCAACATTTGTTACAGAGGCATAAATTTCAAACTAGGAAATAAAGAGGCTTGATTTTTAAATAAGCACGCAGTAATTTAACAAAATATCTCTCATCTGCGCACAAACGTCCTATCATTTCACATCAGACGATAGGTAAACAAGTTTTTGATAATAAAAACCAAAATCTAAACACATTTAATGTGTTTATGTCCAAAATTCAGATACTTTTTTGCTTTGAGTGGTGGCCGCCATATTGGAATTTTGCAAGTTGGGGGTGGGATAAGGGAAAATCAAGTTTCTAGTAAACCTTTGGACGAATTTCTGTCATATTGCACATATAGATGTCTAATATAATGTACTATCAGGCAGAAGTGTTTGTCACCCCAATTTGTAAAGTTGCCATTAGGCATATTCTACCTTAATTTGCAATAAAATACTGGCTGCAATGGTGTAAATTTATACTAAATAGTAAATGTACCATGTAATACCAATATCATACTTGTACAGTTATTAAAGCTGCAATATGTGGTGACCTCAGACAGTATTTGCATGCACAGATAGCAGATATACATGTACATGCATATCAATTATCTCTTTATACAGGTGAATCCATTGCTTGTTGCAGAGATCAAGACACAACACTGACAACAGTACTAATCTCTTTCCCAAGCAAGTCCTAGATTTGATGACTAACAACATTATGTACGCTAGTCTAGTCTGACTAGCGTACATAATGTTGTTTTAAAAATCATTCAAGGAAAAGAATGGAATACTGATAACTAGAATTTTTAGGATAAGGATATGTATGCTATGATATATTTAAAATCTTCTCATTTCAATAGTTTCAATCTTGTTATTTGCAAGAGCTTTCAACTTGGATCAGTCTGTAAAATTGGATGTTTTGGGGAGGGTTGATGGTGAGGATGATTAAATGTGCAGATATCTACATGTAAAATGATAACTATATTTTCAAATGCAGGTGAACCATTGTTTGCTGGATAGTTCAAGACACTCACAAGATCTCTACTTAGATGTACATGTTCATGGCTATGTTATTTCTTCCAGAGAATCTATTGTTTCATTGGTAAGCAATGTAGATTTTTACTAAATCAAGTCTGTATGCAAGCAGAAAAATAATTATCACCAGGTTTGATATTTTGGTGCCTTTGCATTAGAGCATGAACCAGATCATGGCTGAAGTATCGATTTTGCATTTGAAACAACAAATTAACAACGCCTTTACTCTTTTATCTGTTGCCTGTCTCAGGTTTGTTAAGCCTTTTGTCAAATTGTTAGAAAATGTATGAATTGAAAAGAGAACTAAAAAGAGAAATGCAGATGAGTGCATATATATATGCAGGGTGTATAATCACGTAACAGAATGATTTAAAAAATCTTCAATAACTTTGTTAATACTGGACCGATTTGAATTCGGTTTGAAGTAGAGAATGTGGACAGACGTCTCACACTAGATGGACGTGAATGATTTTTGAAAAATCAACTGATAAAAAAGTTATTGAAGATAAACCAAAATCAGTTGATCTTTCAAAAATCCAACACGTCCGTCCATCTTATTCCTGGCATGTTTCCACCTTCTCTGCCTCAAACCGAATTCAAATTGGTCAAGTATTAAAAAAGATATTAAAGATTATCGGAAATTCTAAGTCACGTGATTATAATATTTACCGTGTATCATTATGTGTCACCTTTTAAGTCAGAAAGTTGGGTTTACCGGCTAAAAACATTGGGCATTGGGAGAAAATGTTGGTAATCAATAGTTTCTTCTTTACCTTAATTTTTTTCTTAAAACCCTATTTAAGCCATTACCACACAGTGACGCCTTTTGACTCCCCACAAGATAAAGGCTTTAGAAAACATTGTGGAAAATGAAGAAATTGCTTGTGACAAGCAATTTCTTCATTTCCCACAATGTTTTCTATACAAAATGACCAAAAATGTAAATTTTTATTCACTTGAATTTGTCGTCTGCAACATCTTTGAATTTGGACTAGTTTGAAATTTCGTCGTCTGGTAATGGGTTAAAAAAAAAACATTTAAATTTTCTAAATTGAAAAAAGAAGAAGAATTGGGCCCTATTGTATTCAAAAGCAATTCTTGATTCCTATATATTCATAAGTGTTATTCCCACCCAGTCTTTTGCCTTAGTTATTCTGAAAGGAATATGTTTAACCCATTCCCAAACAAGTCAAGACATTATTTTGGCGTCCCCATAATAAAATGCTTGAGAAAACACTGAAGCAAAAAAAGCAAATGTTGATTATCAGCATTTTCTCCTTTTGCCTCAATATTTTCTTTACTATTTAATACCTTTATTCTATCTTTATCAAGCATCATTCTTGTCGTCTGCAGCAACTTTTATCAGACCATCCTTAAAATAAATTGTGATGTTTGGGAAAGGGTTAATATTATTTTCCATATAAATTAGCATTCTTCATTTCTTTTATTTCAGCCTGATCATCTATTGAAAAGGAGTTGAATGATGGTTTAACCAAGAGTGAGAAGACCTTACAGTGAAGTGCAGATCATTGATTTGGATTGTTTTATGGGTTTTTATTAAAATACATAAAAACATCATGTAGAGTCTAAGAAAAACTTGAATTGTTCCATTGTGTGTCACAAAAAATGTTCCAAAATGATATCTGGTTTTCATATCTTTTTTTTATTTAACTTATTTTGTAAAGCATTGAGAGAAATGAAGAAAATGAAGATACCCAATATTTTCTCCTTTTCTTTCAAGGTTTTTCATGTCAGTAGATGAATATGTGCCAGCTATCCAAAGAATGAATGCATTTGCTTAAACGTTGTCTGTGAGTGTCTGTCTGTCCCTCTTACCACACAGCAGTAGCGAATCCAGGAGGGAGGGGTCAAACAAACCCCCCTCCCCCCTCTGAAGCCTGATTATTTCATTTCCATGCAGAAGTTCAGTCAAAGTTGTATAATGATAGGAAAACGAACTCCCCCCACTATTTGTATATATTATTCCAACCACCCTCACAAAATCCTGGATCCGCCTCTACACAGTGACTCTTTTTGACTTTCGACAAATGAAGGTAATGGATTTGAAAAACATTGTGGAAAATGAAGAAATTGCTTCTGACAATCAATTTCTTCATTTTCCACAATCATGTTTCAACACAAAAAGACCAAAAACTGTAAAACTTCATCCGCTTGAAACTGTTGTCTGCAGCATCTGAATTTGGACAAAATTTTCCATCTGGAAATGGGTTGAGATTGCCTGATAAGCATCTGATGGCTTGTATTGGGTGTTGTGTTCGTACCTATAGGCGTTATCTTACGATACCCAGTGATTTTGCTACAAATTCATGCACAAGAGTCCTGGGACCCACTTGTTCCCAAAACAATGAGTCCAATATTGAAACATACGAGTCTTTGAAAGACAACATTGATTACACATTGAAAATGTCAGCATTCTGGGACTCACTGAATATTTTTCAATGAGCCCTGAGAAAAAAATGTGAGTCAGGGACTCGGGACTCGCAGGTAACAAAATCCCTGGATAACGCCCTTTATAGTTTATACAAAGGGAGCCAGATTCTCAGCACCTATGAGATGCATAGTAACTTCATCATACTATGGATAAAGTGATAGATCAACTTATACAGTCAATGCTCTGTATAGTATTTGACAAGAGCAAACAACCAGTATTTATGCGGAATGGCTTGAACAATATGTTCCGGTTAAGCAGACATAGCCGTTTTAAGAAAAAAAGTTTGTGACTTTGTCCATTTCCCAAACAAGACCTAAATTTTATTTGCCTAACGGTAAAGGGTTTTGGGAAAATATTGAGGTAAAAGAAGGAAGTGCTAACAATCAGCATTTTCTTCTTTCGTCTCGATAATTTCTGTTTTGTATTGTACACAAATTATATCCCTGTCAGTTTGCAACTGCAACAGCTTTTAATTTAAAGATAAAGGACGAGGTTGAAGGCTTTCTATTCAATAGCAACGGATTTTGTGCTAAAAAGAACTGGGTGTATCGTTATGTTTAGATAAACCGTCAGTGTTGTTGAATATTCAAGTAAAGTTCTACTGGCTGGCGACCAATTCTCGCCGCATACCAGTTCTCACCAACTAACCCATGTCATGGTAAAGACTGAAAAGGGTCCTTTCCCACATACAAGTTATGTTGACATGAACTTCTTTTATTCCGAAAATAAATCATACTCAATAACGTTATGTCTTTGCTGCGATATAGTTGGCGAGAACTTGTACGCGGCAAGATCTGGTCGCCACCCAGTGCAGCTTCAATTAAGCTAGTTTTTTAATTACACTGTCGAAATTGTCCGCAATTACGTCAATGTTTAGTCTACTCGATAAATTTAAACCCTATTAGATCTAGTTATTGCATATTCATGAGACAAAATGTATTTTGTTTTTTCTTCGCTTCGCCCGCTTTAAGGCTTTGCCTTAATTACATATTAAAAACATATTTTTGATCAATGTAGAAATACAAACACGGAATTTCACGAATTTCTACATTTCCTAATAAAGTTTAAATTGTCCATTAAAAAAGTTTTACAAAGGACGAATTACCAAGACATTTTTTGACAACGGACATTTACCTGGATATCCGAAAATACGGAAACCCTCGTGAATCTCCGGCAATCTCCGATGAAATTCAACAAAGGGCAATAACTCAAAAAATGATAGACAGAGTAACAGTTCTTATGCACTACACCTCTCCATAATGAGATCTATTCACCTATTAAGTCATAAATGGTTAGATATCGTGAACCTATGTGGGGTGCAGTAAGGGTGTTGTGAAAATACCGGTGGGCAAGTTTTAAAAAAAATGTTACCATTCACTTTTTACATGCCACAGCTTTTACAGAGAAACATATTCAACACAATCAAAGCTAAAAAGATGTGTAATGGGTATTTTTATACTGGGTACCAAGTTTAAAGAAAATCGCTTCGCAAATAAAAAAAGATATGTCATTAAAACATGTCAAAAATGTCAGGAGTGAAACGTTTTTGTGTGACACTTAACACTTTTACCAAGTTTCTAAGCTATGGTAAATAAAGGACAGTGACAGGATACTACAATAAGCACTTGCAATTCATAAAACAACATGTGCATCGTCATCTTAAAATTACTTTTTTTTATCTTATCTTCATTGGTTTAGGATGTGGAGCCTGTTTTATACAATACCCATCTGAATTTTATGTCAGGAGTGAAACACTTTTATTTTTCAAAATGTGTTCTCATTTTTGTCTATTCGGCTAGAAATCTACCACTCAATTTTTTTAGGAAGCCATCAACCTTGTGGGCATACTGTACTCTACTTTTTAGTGATTCGTGGATTACAATTTCTCATATTGTGCAATATAAATGCTGTCAGGGGTGAAACGATTTTTTGTTGTGATTTTGCAAGATTGTGCACACAATTTTAGCTAAAAAGTATAGTGAACATGAATTTAAAATATAATTTGGGCACTGCTTTACCATTTAGAATAGTGTTTAGCCACCCTAATTAAGAAATCTGGATGATATTCTGTAAAATTAGCTGTTATTCTTAACATTTAAATGTCACACTTTGGTCACTTTTTTTTAAACCTGTCCCGGTATGAGAAAAGACAGGAATCCATGGTAAGGTGCTCCGACCGCCGCGATATGACCTAATTAGTTGAAAACGGCGTAAAACCCTAATTAACCAAACCACCTATTAAGTTTATTGATTATATGGGGAAATGTTTCGTCGGCATACACTGCTCGTGCAAGACGTCATTTCAGCGTTTTAACGTCAAATGGTTTTTACCGAGGAGAGTCGTATGAACGAACTGCATAGTTATTGTGTTAGCTGAATTTTCATATTGGCAAATGAGGCTGATTTAAAGAAATCGTTATCTTTGTGTTGCAAAAATATTATGAAAGCAAAATATTTCTAAATTTTTTCCTGTAGTACATGTTCAATGTTCACACAATTAAGTCGAAAAGAATAATCAACTCTACCATGTCTGGATGTGCATTGCGTCGTTCTTCAGCAGTGAATATGACAAGTATATGTATGAAAACATGAAAGGTAATTGATAAGCATTTCCTCCTTGTACCTAAATGATTTCTACAATTATCTGCTGCAAACAGTATAAATGCATCGCTAGGCATTAAGGGAAATTTCTAATCCTAAAATAATGTGTCTTTACATTTAAATATCAGTAAGTGAACTCGCATTTACCCTTTCCACACGGCATAGAATATATGTCGAAAAAAAAAACAAGTGTTATCAACGGTTTATTCTTATGGGCGTTTCCAGAAAACCAGGTCTTCTTTGAAGAAGAATAATCTGTATTTCAAAACTAAAGATTAACGCAAAATATACCGATTAATATCTGTACATTTTCATTGCCGACCAAATCAGTGTTTTGATCAGTCTGTATTGTATTGTTGAACAACAATGTACCTGCAGTAAAAAGAGTTTTGTACCGCACTGTCAAGGCAATTAAAGACTCAAACCGATAGGCGAACACTTATGATACTAGTGCATGTTATATTTTATAGTTTTTTTTCAATTATGGAAACTGAATATTAAAATTGGGCATTGAGGTATTAGATTTTTGTAAACTCATGTTCGCAAACATGTTCTAGTGTTAGTCTTATTGGTTGTAGGTAAAATGATGGGAGCGAATGAGTTGAATGCCCTTAAACATTCCGGGCCTTGGTCATCTGTCTTGTCATGATCAGAGAGTGGACAATGTGTAGCGTTTCTTGGACGAGTCTATCTGATGTGTAAGAACAACCAAGATAGGAATTTAGATACATAGAAATGTAATGTCTATCTATCTATAATAAGAATAAATCAGGCTTTCAGTGGGGAGAATATTTGTGTATGTTTATTTTTACCCCATTAGTAATTCCCACTTAATAATTTTTATGCCTACAAGACAAATGCTTTGGAAACATTGTGACAAATGGGGAAAACGCTTGTAGAAAGGCATTTCTTCGTTTTCCACAATGTTTCTACAATGAAATGCCTACAAATGTGGTACTTCAGTTGCTTGAAAATGTCGCCTGCAACATATTATCTTAACCAGTTAACATACAATGACTCTTTTTGACTTCCTACAATTACTTTTCGCATTTCGTTCACTTGTTTGTTCTTGTGCGCTCATTTACGCCTCTTTTCCTTTGGCCTGGTTTGCGACCATGAGTACGAGGAGCAATGATTTCTGACTGTCCGTCAGTAGATGACAGAATACCATTGTCTACTGATTGGTAAGACCTAATTTTTCTAAATATTCTGATTCTCTGGTCTTTTAATTTTGATATCCAGTCAGTTTTTTGTTGTTTGAAAGTGAAGATGAGTAGCTGCTGGAAGAAATTCGCCTGTTCCTAACAGAGCTCCACGCAGGTGTTATTTGCTTCGGCGTTAACTTTATCATTGATTGTTACATCATTTTGCTCGATGTCAGAATACGGGACGTCCGGTAGGTCATTGGCATCAGAATCAAATTCATGGTTGTATCTATTTGAACGATTGATGTTGACGTCAGAGTCATTTGCTTTGACGTGAACGTCATCATCCATGTTAACGTTTTCCTCAACGTCAGTATAGGAGACGTCCGGCACGTCACCAAATCGTAATTTGTCAGAACAATTAGGACAGACGGGTTGCTTTAAGACCGATTTACTCGGCAAGTATATCTTGACAGGAGAGTCTTAAACAACAATTGGCTGATTTGATGGTCCGTTATACTTATTATGAGTTCTGGGTTGAGTTGAGGTAGATAATAAGATCTAATTGACCAAACGCCAATCGCGAGATCGCTACGCCCAATGCAAAATCTAGTACAAAAAGGGGGGCATTGGCATGTCGATTGATTTCTGTAGCTATCGGGTCAATCATTGAATACGACATTGTTGTTGTGTCTATACTCGGTAATGACACCTTGTATAACTGTAACAATTTAAGCTCGTTTTTCGCTGAGGTATCTAAGGCATTTCTCTTCTTGGACTGCGTCGCTAGTTGTAGTTTGAAAATAGAATTGATCAACGAAAGGCTTATGTCCATTATATCTTTGTTAGCTTTTTTATCTACACAAATGCGCACACAAAGATTCACAATCGTCTACAACAAGCAAAATATGATTATCGCACAATGACCATCAATAATTGAAAGTATGAAGTACCCATTTGGAAGTATGAAGTACGCATTTGGCACTAGGACGAATGCACTTGCAGGAAATAGAATTGAACTATTACTGTAGCATAATACTAATGTAATTTAGCAGTAAGAAGAATTGGCGGATATTCCCCTCCATACGATTTATCGTCTTTCAGTTGCATGATCTGCACGTGCATCACTGTAAAGTTACGGTAAGATCAAAACGGTTAGATGCATGAAATTTCTAAAAATAGATCAACATGTCTCGCGCTTTTTTAAACTCTTATGGCTTACTTCGAGAACATTTCTTTGTCTCTTCCTTCAGTCAAATTCAAATTCAAAAATGGACGTCTGAAGTTGGCATGGCAATTTGATAGTTGTTGCAGACGACAAAATAATTGGTGCTTTAAATAGAGAGGGTTGTTACAGCATATGATATATTGACGGAAAAGGAGAGACTGCTTATCATCAACTGAAAGTTGTTGCAGACGAGAAAATAGGTGTTTTCATAAATACATGTATAAAAATTTGTGTTATAGCATAAAATAATTATGTTGAGTGAAATAGAGAAACTGCATATTATCAGCAATTCCTTCTTTTCTTTCAATGTTTCCCAAACTAGTGTTGCTAAGACATCCTATATGCAACATTTTCGCTGTACTTATGTATAATTTGAAACAGGAATTGCCTGGAATAAATTAAAGTCAAATCGTGACGGTTGGAGCACCTAACCATGGGTTCCTGTTGTTTCTCATACCAGTACTACCACAACACCCTTACCGAGCCTCCACCTGCTCTCTCACATAGGTTAACGATATCAAACCATTTGTGGGTCACCTTTTGTCAGAAAGGATATTTTCCGCGGCCGGGTATCGAACTTGGGACATCTCGAATTAGAGGCAGATGTGAAAACCAGCTAGGAGTTGAAGAATTTGTTACGCGGGACATCGAAGATTAAGATTATTTCTTTCCTGTCGCTGTATTCAGTGTGCAGTGTACAGTTTTAAAACGCAACTACAGCAATTTTTTGAAAGTGGTACGAGTATTTGACGTTACGTCTCAACATTTCCGTACATGCCCAATTTATAAATGCCCTTATGTTGAGCGGAATTGAAGACGAGAAGATATTCTGTAGAAAGTACGTTATCGCATTAAAGAAAACATTTTGGGGAAAAGATAAACTACATAATTTCTTCATTTCTCTCAGTGTCTTTTTACGTCATATAATAAAGGACGTCAAAACCAGATATTGTCCCAGTGAAGGACTGAACTACTTCTACCTCGGCGTGTATTATCTCCCTTTTGCCTTAATGTTTTCTTGATTACATTCCGTATGTTTCCTAGATGCTGCATCTGGGGCCTGTTTCATCAAAAAATTTAAATTTACCTGAGACTCATCGTTTTCCGTAAGCGTATTCCGGCATTCATCGGCGTATTCGATAGTTTCCGCGTGTTTATACCCTGCGCTGTGAAAAATGTTAACTTTATTTCTGCCTGATCTCATTGAACAAAGAACTAGCGTAGTGGAAAGACGCTGGACTTTCATTTAGAGAGACCAAAGATCGAATCCTGCATTTTACTGATGAAACTTTTGTTAACCTTTTTTTTTCTTTTTTTCCTATGAAACGGAATACTTAATTAATGTAGCCTATTAATTTATTGATTGATGAAATACTCATTTTTCTTAATTTTAACAACAATCATAGTCCACTAAACATCTTTTCCCTTTTTATCATAACTTTTATTCGTTCATTTATCATTTATAATCTTCCCCTGAACGTTGTTATGTGTTGGTCTCTCGCAGCTACTCTGGAATCGAAAATACATTGACCCTGCTTACTCCAATTGTATTAATGGTTAAGCGAGGAAAAACGTTCTGGGTCCCCCAGTTGTCTACGAGGGGCGTTCAATTAAAAGTGGTACTAATGGTCCACCATACCTCATGGTTCTATAAAACTAGTGGTGCTTGCGACTATTTGACGGGAAAGTTACTGTCTATACTTGGTCAAAATTTGAGACAAATTCGTTGACTCTTTCAAAAGTTACTGAACTTTTAAGTTGGTCCAGTCGTATACACTGGCTATTTCGCTGTGCGCAAAATGGAAAATGAACTGAAGTAGGATTTACGGGTCTACATTAAAGGTCGCATAGGCTTTGAAATATCTACATCACATGTATATAATGAACTATATCAGATTCGTAGACATTCGAACGTTGAATTTGCGTCAGATTTTAGGAAGATAATGAAAATTAAAATTGGTAAAATTGGCTTGAATGATGCCCCCCTCTCAGGCAACCCGGGTAGAGCTAGTACCAAAGCAAACGTTGCTGTAGATTCCGATATGACCGAACAAGGGGCATGGTTCAATGTGCAAGAAATAGCAGATAAAGTTGGTTTTTCATCGGGGACATGTTATACGATTTTGACGAAAGGGTTGAAACACAGAAAGGTTTATGCCCATTGGGTCCCACACCTGCTGTCTATGGACTGAAAGCCACCCATGCAAAATATTATTTTGAAATAATGCAATAAATGCAACAAATATTGGCTTTATACATATGATTGAACAATAATCTATTATCATGAGCACCATTGACGTGTCATAAGCAAGCAATGGCTGCGAAAATATCAGGTAAGGTCCGTAATAGCCAAAAAATTAAAAGCGCGGCAAAAGTTTTGTACGCGGTATTTTTTCAAATGTAACGAGTGTATTGTTCATATTACTGTTTCAAATAGTACAACTATCGCCGGTCATTCATACAAGAAATGTAGGTCGGCCAAAGTAAAGAAATATCACGAAAAGAGCAGGTCTAGGACCGTCTAAAGAGGCATGTGCCAAATCCATGACAGTGGAGCTGTCCACAGGTGTCATCTTGTCCAAGACTTCCTGAAAGAGACACATGCTGCACAGCGTCTTCATCCACCCTTATAGCCGGGCTTAAGCCCCTGTTGCTTTTTTGTGTTCCCCATGATGACGAAAAAAGCCTCTGGTCGTCGGTATAGGCCTTCATATTCCATATGAAGTGCAATTTTCCAGTGTCTGCGAGGTGTTCCAAAAGAGGCTCATTTATTGGCATATAAGTAATGAATCTCAAAACTTCAGAAGTGTGTGGGTGTCAAAGAGGATTACTTCGAAGGATTGAAGAAACTTAAAATTGAATTGCGACATAATTGTGGCTTATAGAACCCCAGTTCCAAAATTAATTGAACGTCCCTCGTAAAAACATTGCAACATCAGCAAACACGTTTCTATATTACCTGTATCTAAACGGTTTCGACATTTCTTGAATG
Source organism: Fragum sueziense (assembly GCA_963680895.1). Classification (NCBI taxonomy): domain Eukaryota; kingdom Metazoa; phylum Mollusca; class Bivalvia; order Cardiida; family Cardiidae; genus Fragum; species Fragum sueziense. Next base: position 62,847,158 of record OY804597.1, read on the forward strand.
ACTACTTAAAGTGAATGCATTCAAGTGAACTGATTGAGGTTTACAAAATGTATACATGCATTTGAAAAAAAAGAAAGAAATGTTGAAAGAAAAATATTTAAACAAAAGCGCTACTGGGATTCGAACCACGGACATATGGTTTAGAGAAGAGTTGCCTTACACACTAGGCCACTATTGTTTGGTGAATATCGCGAAGTGTATAACAGTACTTAAACAGATTATAGTCCCGATGTAGAAAATACGGAAAGACCCGAATATTAACGGAATATGCAAGGAGTCTCAGTTCAATCTGGTCAAACAATACCAATGTCTTAAATATCGCTTATAAATATAACAACAATCGCATAACATAGGTCTTGATAAATTGACGATACTCGTTTCTAGCCCTTAACTTGTCGTAAGTCGTCGGTAAGTCAAAAATGCGTCTTAAATTTTTTGATGAAACAGGCCCCTGAATGTCACGCATTATTTTGGAAAAATAAACTTTGATAGACCGCATAGGCATAATTGCAGTGGTCATTAATTCAGCTCAATTCGCCAGTATATGAAACGATTTTATCTGGTTAACCGTGACATAATTTCGTACAAACAAATACTATGTCGCGGTTGTTGGTATAAAATATCGTTAATACGGCATGATTTACGCCGTAGTTACGAGATTTTGTAACAACACCGACGGTTTATCAAGACATAACCGTAAACCCGGTCTATTTTAAGCACACAATTTAATTGTAATTTTGAACCATGTCAAAAACATCATGACAAAGAGTATTTTGGGAATTTTTCTCCGTTATATCGTCAGAAATCCTTTTCCGATTGACAATACACTTCCTTAAGGGGGAATGCTCCAGTTTTTCGGAACACTCGGTCATTACTGTAGTAAATTAAATGTTTCGTACCAATATGTTTCGCTACCATAATTTCAATAATATAACACATCATTACTATTTACCATTTTCGACGGTTGAAGTGTATTAAATTATGCAAAACTGATTTCCTCAAGATGGAAATCGATTATTTAGAGCAAGACAGTCGTAAGTGTGTATGCAGTTACCACTGTTTTGCGTCATTTTATTCATGTGTAGCTGATAAAAATTGCTGTAATTCACTAGTAAGTGCGCTGACCTATACATTTTCTTTTTGAATTATTACCAAAACATGTTGCTTAATACAATGAGAGAGTTTTATCAAATTCTATTATGTAGAACATGAAATATTTCCACAAATATGCAGATTTTGACATAAAACACACCAGCTTCGCTGATCAAACCGAACACGTGAGCATGCTGTTTTATACATTTACGCGTTTATAATAGCACATATTTTTGGTTTTCTGTTCTTATTAAATGTAAGACGCTACTTTAGATCCGTTTTTGGGACTAAACAATGAATACAGCATTTTATTAGCATTTTAGTGACATTGGAAGGTGCAAGAAATTGTGCATTTTTCGATGTAGGGGTATGTGATACGAATGCCTATAAAATTCAAACAAGATCGCTGACCCTCCATTTTTATTTTATTTTTCAATTCGTAACAACATGTTATTTCAACATACAAAATATAAACAAATTCTATTATTGGGAAAAGAATTAGGAAACTGGAGCATTTCCCCTTAAAAACGACTTAGTTTTGTCGGCCCCCTATCGAAATGCCATCAATCGGCATTTCATCTTTGATCTCATTGTGTTCCGTATCAAAGGCAAACCTGTATTGTTGTGTGTAACAGTTTTCTAGAAAATTATTTGTCGTTCTGGAAATGGTTAACGAGAGGGAATATTCGCAGCAAAACTATTAACCCTTTCTCACAGAAGACCGAGTTCTGATGTCCCTTGTAGAAAAGGATTGAGAAAACATTGAGGCAAAAGAAGAAAATGATGATGATTAGCATTTTCTCATTTTGCCTCCATATTTTCTTTGCACCATCCATCCTGTCGTGTTCCCATCTTTTGAAATTAATCACGCACGCGTCATTTTTGTTGTTAGAGAAAGAGTTAAGCATTTTTATAAGAATTTAGAATTCTTAATTTTTAATGACAATTTTTTGCCGAATGAAATTTTTGTCGCGGGAATTTTCGACCCAGAATAACCCCATTTACGACGATTGTTTGCGAGTTAATACAGTTGTCCCAAGCTAATCTGATGTTAATAAACAAACCCTCAAAGAGACGCTCGTGCAAATCGTCTCGTCAAAATTACATCGAAATATTGATTATCATCAATATGGTTTCGTATTGATCTGTATAACCTATGATTTACATATGTTTTATTGCTTGGTGGGAATCAGAAAATCGTGGGACCACTATACGTAAGTGCATATTTGCACTGTTTTCCTAATGCTAATATACATATCCGAATATACGAAACAAGAATTTAGTCAGTCGATTTTTAAATCCATGACGAGACTTGTACAATGTAGGCGACTTTTAAATTCAATTGTGTTGCAGACCACATAATGCGGTGTGACAATTTTGTCGGACTCTCCGGGTAGAAAGAAGTGTGGCAAATGAAGGTACATGTATTGTCGAATAGTGATGGAGATCGTGACGTCGTAATAATAATAGTAAAAAGAAATAATAATAGTAATAAAACTGACTTCTTCGTCTACATTTCCTCAATACTTATTTAAAAAACGAGTGTAATATTTTCAACCTTTCCTCAAACTGCAAAATGTTAGAATTCACCAATTTGAAAGCTGCCGCCGACGCCGAAATGGACGTAAAAAGTAGCAGAATGTATATTAAAGCACGGAAAAATATTGAAGTAAAAGGAGAACCTCGTCATCATTTTATCATCGTGTTTTCCTCGCAGATTTTCTCTTACATTATTTATACTTCCAGTCACATTAAACAGTACGAAGGGAGACAACTATATAATACCATAATACTATTTTTCGAGATTTGTCTACCTTGATACATTTACAACGCTATATAACGCCGCCCTCAAATGGAAAAACCTCGCAATCACAGCTCGTTTAAGCCTCTCTTACAACCGGTCGTACGTGCTCCTGCGTGCTGTCTGCGTCTAAAACGTACGTATAGTCGTGCGATGCACGCACGTACAACGTTCGATTTTTGTGGACGCAACCACGACGCAGACTGCACGCAGCAAAGAATTGACCGTACAGTATTTTGAGAGGATCTTACAACTCGTCGTACGTCTTTATAAATCGTGCGATTTTGAAGCGTTTTAAAACGTACGATTTAAAAAGACGCACGACGGGTTGTAAAAGAGGCTTAACGATGCAGTTACATGATTCTTGTTGAAAAGTAGCAATTACATGTCGTACACTTCATAATGTGTGCAAAAACAACAACCAAAAGAAGGCTGTGAGACTCACATTCTTTATTTCCCCTATATCGTAATTCGTTTTCAAAAAAAATATTTATAATTGCCTCTGATTGAAAGAGAAGTTAATGAGACAGAGTTATTAGTTATCCTGTATTTTATTTCGTTTCCTATCAAAGGAACATTAATATTCCCAGGCCTAAATCCTTAATGATCCACAGAAGTTGGCTTTTAGCACGTTTTCACATCGTATATAGACTTTGTATGTCAAAATACAAGATTAATACAGTAAACAAGTAAAAAATTGCTGTAGTGTACATGTACATGTGCGTCTCGTCTACCCATGTTATTAAGTTTCGTTTCTGCTTCTGTGTCTATGAGAACGTTTAGTCTGTCTATCTTTCTATCAATCCTTCTTTCTGTTCATCCATTTGTCAATTTTATTACTTTTTCACAATCAGCGAAATCTAGACTGTTCCAACAGTGATAATTTTTCTCAAGCAAACATTGACGTCATTTCGGACAAACAATATTATATCGTCGCGTTGTAAAGCTAAAAGGTCGCAATTACAACTGGACTGAAACTATAGTTACAAAATTTAATAACTGATCATACGATTTATCAATATATATCACGTTGAACCAAGTCAATTTTTAGAACAAAATTGATTGCTATTCTAATTCAGCTACAGACGACATGATATATGAATGTAAAGATGCACTGGTGGTGAACTCGGCCAAAGCGAGGGACGTTTTTTCGCGATCAATGTATTCCGTCGGTGTCGTTATGGAATATCGTAAATGTGGCTTTAACGAAGCCGTAGTTACAAGATTTTATAACAACACAGACGGTTTGTCATTACAAAACTGTAAACCCGGTCTGTTTTTAGAACAAGTTCATAGTCATTAGAACTGCGCGTCGAACAATCGGCTTCAGTTGCACGTGCATCTCGACTGTACAAAATGCAAATCCAGTAGATCTATTTTTAGAACAGCGCACAAACGATCATATTCAGTTGTATGATCTGCACGTGCATCACGATAAAATTACGGTTACATCAAACATACTAGACTGGCTCCAGTCTGACTAATCTGATTTTTAATAAAATATAATATGTAAATAATGTAGGCCTACATCTAAATTACCACACTATCATACTCTCTGTAAATGTGGATCGGTCGTGAGATTATAACGAGAAGGACAGTAAATGATTTTTTCCAGCAGGAGTGAAGTGCCTTTATAAATTTATTTTCTCACGGCCTAGGAGCCAGGCTACAAACATACATGCATTAAGTTTCTAAAAATAGATAAGTAGGTCTCGTGCTTTTCAAAACTCTAGCTCAGATGAATTTAATATTGTGTATTATAAATTTATATTGACCCCGGAATGACCTACCTCATTTAAATAATTGCACATTTCTAAACAGGTAAATCAGGTCGATCACGTAATTATCGAAGAACAGTATGTTAAGTCTTTGTAATATATCATTCCGTCTCACCAGAATGGTTAGCTCAGTGGGGTGCGCGGTGGCTTACATCACTTGAGGACCCAAGTTCGAGTACCAAGTAAGATTCTTTCTTTTACCTTTCCGAAATACTTCTATTTTACTTTTTCTATGCATATTATCCTGTTGGAACCATAAGGGTCACGATTTTTATGCTTTTGCCCAATAAAGTAAGCATGATTTATACATATTGACTTGAAATATTGTCATCAGAAGATAGACGTGTAAAGAACCTCCATGGAGGACCAATGTCACAAAAAAGACACAGGCCTTTGGACCAAGAGTAAAAGAGATTGTTTCGAATGTACCAAAATAATTTGTGAAGTAGCAGTAGAACTACAACAGAAAGTTAACTTCGACCTATGTAGACCAAACATTGTCCAGAAGCCACTGGGGTCAGTAAAATCATGACTTATTATAAAATAAGGAAGGAGCTCGAGGGCCCATGGCGTCTTCATGTCACCAACGAGGGAGTAGGAGATAAACTGAATTGCAAAATTAAGACAAAAAATGAAATATCAGCGTTATGGTTCCATGGGGATACGAACCCCGGTAATCGGAATTTGTAAACTAATGACTCTACCAGCTGAGCTATCGAGCAGCCAAAATTCAATGTAGACTTTGAGAGTAACGAATCTCGTGCAAGTTATCTGAATAATCCCGACATACCTTTTATTGGATAAACTCGTTCAAATAAGTATGCAAATGAAGCAGGTCATTCCGCGGTCAATTTAAAAAGTCAATAAGTAGATTGGAAAGGGCTTATCGACTTATAGCAATGAATTTTGTGCTAAGAGTAGACTGAATTTACCGTAATGTTTTGACAAACCGTCGGTGTTGTTATAATAGCTCGTATTGTCCAGCAAGATTAAAAGCGCGCTCCCATTGCCGACCAATTCAACTCGATCAAGCGATCGAGTTCAGGTCGAGCTTGGTTTAATTTGGGTGGACAATAACTACGGCTTGAATGAAGCCGTAGTTACGAGATTTTTTATTTCAACATCTACCAAATACTATTGTTTGTTCGAAATTATTTCACGGTTAATTTGATAAAACCGTTCCCTATTCAACATTTTTTCCGTCCGTCCTTTCTGTCAATGGTTTCTCATGCAGTTTTCCCACTGAGTCCGATTCCCCAAAAAATCGTAGTGCCTCGGGAGAGCGCATTGTCACCGATTTACTTCGAATTTGAGCAGAGATTATCCGTTCATCCATGGATGGGGTGCATTTTCGTACAAGACCAGTTTGTTCCGTCGCCGTATTTCATTGGCGAGAATCGGTATTATTCGTAGTACATCGGCATTATTCGTTGTTCATCGCCGAAGTTTGTATGGCCAAATAGGCAAAATCTGTCGCCGATAAATCCCGATTTACTAACCCGAACAACTACGAATTAGTACGAGGTGCACAGATTTTACCACGATTTTCAAGATCGGGGGAAAAATTTTCGCATGTTGAAATTCTTGTCATAACTTATTTTCATCCTGATTTGCTGCCGATTTCAATCAAGATGAATTACGATTCTCCCGAAGTAACTCAGTTTCCCCCCGACATCGAAATTTTCGAAATCGGGATAAAATCGGACTCAGTGGGACCGGGGGGGGGGGACATGGAACTTTATCCGGCTGCATATACATGCAGACTTAGTAAGATCTAGACCTATCTAGATCTAGATCTAAGTTATTTTCAAATGAAATTAATAGAATCTTGCAAATATCCCCTTACAACAGAATACAATATGAAATACATGATAATGCATTGGGACAAGCGAAGAAATGCTGATGAACAGTATTTTCTCCTTTTGCCTTTAGGCCAGGAAATATCCGCCAGGACATGCACACTCAAACAGTATGAAGGTAAAAATCTACCGGTCTATTACTTCCCTTTGATTTTTATTAAGAAAACTAAGCAATACACACTTTTAACTTATTCTTTAAGATAAATTATCAAACTAGTCTAATTTTCTATGCAAAAAATACATTTTATATTAGTTTATATACTTAAAAAACTTCTGTGAGATATAAAATATTTGAATTAAAAATATTTTCAGAGTTTAATATGAAGAAGTTTTTCGCCCTTGGGTTGGGCAAAACACTATAACCATGCAATGCTACACACATGACAATTCAATATAGTCCATGAGCCAGACAACTTTTTATTACCACTTGGAGGGAGTAATTCTTTTTACACTTTCTGAGTAGTTTGATAAGTGTAGTTAACTAATTGGTATGATAGCATTTCGAAATTGGTAGCTTATGCCGAGAAAATCACCACTTTCTGAACCCACCCCATTTCTACCCTGTCAAAAATGAAAAAGTTGGTGCGATTTCTTTCGGACGTGTATGATGAATTAAAAAGTTGTTCGTGAATTTGTTCTGTGTCCAAACAATCTTTGGGAACTTAGTTTCAGTCTCATTTTGTCAAAACACAGTTATATGGTCTTTCTAGACTATAATTCAGAAAACAATATACCGGCCCCTTCGTCGAACGTAATACGCGCATTTTTGTTTGACAGTTTTTCACTTTTCAGAAGCCAAAATGCATCATGCTACATATTAGGACTCACAAATATAATTTGTGATGTCTAGTAATTGATTCAAGCCCGATTCATGGCACAAAACCTTGGAAAGAGTCCCGAGAGACCGTTGAAAATATGGCGGATTCGTACCCTGAAATGTTCGTACTTACATTTGAATACGGATTCTCAGTGTTTTCAGCTGTTTAAACTGGTCCTTATGCATTGCCTGTATTCCAAAACTTTGTATAAAGCATTAGGTAGTCGTTTTGTGTACACATATTAAGAATTCAGTCAAAATGGGATTTTACATTACATGTATTACTGATGTCATTTGACCTGACACTGACCTTTACTAAAATGTGCTCATATTTTGCTTACAGCGTAACATCTTTCAAAAAGACTTGTATCATAGTACACAGAAATAACAGGTACACAAGAAAACATTACTGATTTCTTAATTTGAAAAAAAAAAAAAAAAAAAAAAAAAAACACAGGCGTGCAATTTACTAAGATAGCCTAATGGCTAAAGCTGCGCCATTTGAAATGACATCTGTAATACTAAACAAAACTGAAATCACATGCACGTTTATTTTAACTTAATTTAACAATGAACAACTGATTTAATATAAACTAGAAGTTCTACACTAGAAAATCATATATTTGTAATGAAATAAATGTCATACAATTATATGAACTATGTCGTTCGCAACCAAATTAATAGATTTTAGTGGGGGGTAATTCTAGTGTAATTATACAAGGCGACAAAATCTTATGTCAATACACCAACTTATATCCTTATAATTGAGCATTATATATACTAAAAACCTCGTTGAATTATTTCTAAGTTTAGGCCTAAACATCATTCTTTTAATAAATGGGCATTCAAAGCAAGTGCCATTTGCTTTGAATTATAGCCTGTGGTTGATATAATTAATTGATGATTTGTATTACGTTTTAAAATTAACTCAACGTTTTATTGCAGAATTGAACTTATCTTTTACAAGACAAACTGGAAGAAATAATATTGGTAGAAATAAATTGAGAACATATGCACTTTTTAAAACTAATTTCGAAACTGAGGAATATTGTAGAGTAATTTTACCTTTTAAACATCGTTCAGCTATGAGTAAGTTTAGATGTGGTGTGGCTCCGTTAAGAATTGAAACAGGAAGGTATGAAAATCTTGAATTGGTAGACCGGAAGTGTCCGTTTTGTAACACTTTGGAAGATGAATGTCATGTTTTGTTTCATTGTAAAAATTATGAAGAATTCCGTCATGATCTTTACAATAAAGCATCTTCTGAACATCAAAATTTCAAAAACATGAACGATATAGAGAAGATTAAAACATTATTTACCAACCATAATTTGATTAGAATAACAGCCAAAACCTGCTTTTCAATTTTAAATAAAAGATCTTTGCTTTTGTGTAAATAACTTTTATTTTTAATAAGTTCCCATGTGATATATATTTTAACGTAGTTAACGTATATTTCCAAGAACCAGGTGCTAATTATGTACACTGTCAATGTGAAAGGTTTAATTGTCTTTTTCTTTTTCATGATAATTTAAACCAACCACAAATTTCCCGTCACTGTAGAAAAACAGCAACTCGAAAGAATAGAAACGCGTTTTCTCCATTTATTAAACAAGACGAAAACAACTGTACCATTAACAACTGGTTCTTACTCTATCTTCTTTTGTGTAGCAACTTTTTTACGGTTAGTATTGTTTTAATCGTGTAAGTCTCTTATAATTCTATATGTGAATGGTCATGTACTTTTTAATGTTTGTATAAATGTTTGTAAATGATGTACATGAATGAGACTATAATAAAGATAATAAAGATATATATATTTTACACATTTATATTATCTGGATACACTAAGTATGAGCGTATTCTTACGCAGATATTACATCTATTTATTAAAAGATTAGAATACTGTAAATGGGTATTTTTTCATTTTTTCAAGAATAAGATTAATGTTTGTAAGTGAAAATTTTTTTTAGAGTGTACACAGAGAATACAATTCTTTGTTAAATCTACGAACCGTCTATTTCTAATTTGTCTTGAATATATGACATTGTTTATGATTTGATGCAAAAACCACAAAAACACAACAAAAACAAACAAACGCCTTGTATATTTAAAAAAATGTTCGTAAATGTTTTATTTATTGTACATTTTATATTGAGTCTGAGTCTGGACATGTGAAAAGAAGAGCAATTTTTAAACCCAATGGTCGTATTACATTGTATCAAATCGCCGCGTATCTACATGTCTCTCTGTATGTCTGTAAGTAAATTATTGTCATCTCAGCTCTTCCTTCATTAACTATAGCATACGATCTATAGTAATAGTGTGGGTGGTATCTATTGTAGTTTGTTTCAAGATAGTCGTTGGTTTCTGAGGTACCTGTTAATGAATTTAATGCATTTACTTTCACTGACAAGCCATTTAGTATGTACAGTGCGTGTTTGACTTGAACAGATAAAATATGTTATCTTTTTGTCTAATATATTGACTTGGCACGGATTTTAAAAATAACACAGATAAAATCTCTTCATCAACACAGTCTTTAAACTGTCTGCTGTCTGAAATCTTAGACACCAAATATCGCTCCAATCTAGTAGATTTATCATATCTACGCACGTTTTATTGAAAAATATCCTTAAGAATTATTTGTAGCGTTGCCCTCGTGATTATGTTACAAGGGCGGATCCAGGATTTTTTTCCAGGGGGTCCAAGCCCAAAAAATTTTCCAGGGGGGGGGGGGGGTCCAAGCCCAAGTTATGGCTTAAAATGTAGTAAATATGTAATGTTACACTAAATTTATATAGTCAAATTTCAATTTTCGGCCAATGCCCCCCCCCCCCGACCCCCCTCTAGATCCGCCCATGTGTTAGCACTAATTGTGTGATTTCCATTAGAGGAAGGGGACAGAGAAAGAATAAAAGTCCTTCCGTTGTCCCCCAGTTTCATTTACAACTACATATTACAATACGAGTGAGTTAACCTAAAGACATGCATATAAATTCTAAATTGAGATGCATTATTAAAAGTAGTACTGAAGTAGTACTTCAACATAATCTTTTTTTTTATTATTATTCTTTAAAAAGCATTTCGACTTGGTAGCTTTTATCAAGTGTTGCAAAATAAAGTAATGTTTGCACGATAACAAGAAAGTGAAATGAAAAAAAACAAACTCGACAGCGTTCTATGTTTCTGGGTCATTTGATAACGTTGACAAGACGAAAATGTCACGTGAGTGTTCGGACTTGTGCATATACTTACGTCAACTCTGAAAAATCCTGGGGAAAACAATTCTGATTTTGGTTCCAACTCCAAATAAAAGTCTATTCATACATTGAATTTTTGGTAAGGATTTAAACAACAAAGTTGGCGTAAATATAATAATAAAGAAATATATTTCGAACAATAAACTTAAGAAAAGCATGGAGACAAAAGGATAAAATGCTGGTTGTCTCTCAGCTGTCTCAATATTTTTACCCATAAGCTTGTAAAAGGGACGACTAAAACGGATTTTGTTTGGGGTTAAATAAGACTTGCAACACATTGTAGGCATTCGTTCTTCTTTTGTCGCAATGTTTTACGATGCATTTTCTATTATGCATAGGGATGTGAAGACCAGGTCGCGTTTTACTAACATAGATTTTTGCAAAAACCTTGTAACAACACATCTGATTGAAAGAGAAATAATAACAGTAATTATTCGGCCAATCAGATCTGTTGTTGTTTCAAAAATGTTCGTAAGTTTGTTAGTAAAACGGGCCCCAGACTTGTTTTGGAAAGTGTTAAACCCCATTTGTTCCAACAAATCAGACTAAAATCAGCCGTTAACCCATTCCAAACATTCACTTCGTTTTACTATCCTATTTTATATGGGTTAAGAAAACATTGACAGAAAAGAAGAAAATGCTGCACTAGCAAATGCAATAGTGCCGTTTCCCGTTGGACGGTACTTATGAACTCATTTTTCTGCCTGCAGAATTAGTTTTAATATCAAAAGAAGTAGCTTACATTGGCGGATCCAGAGGGGGTTCGGATGGGTATAAACGAACCCCCTCTCTAGCCAAATTATTTAATTTTCATGCAGATATTCAGTTATTCAGTTAAATTTGATACTAGGATATCGACCCAAAAACATACACAGAAATCCTGATTCCACTGCAGGCTTTTCCGTTGTAAACTCGGCCAAAGCGAGGGACGTTTTTTCACGAACAATGTGTTCCGTCGGTGTTGTTATAAAATCTCATAACTACGGCTTTATCGAAGCCGTAATTACGAGATTTTATGACAACAACGATGGTTTGTCAATACATAACGGTAAACCCGGTCTAGTTTTAGAACAAATTCATTGTCATTAGAAAACAATCTTAAAACTCACAATTAATCGCAGAATATCTATACCTCTATCTATATCTACCTTTTTGTATAGAAAAATGTCCCTCGCTTTGGCCGAGTTCACCGCCAGTGTACATTGTAATGAGCGGTGGAAACAGGATATGAATTGATTCAAGCCAAAATCTTTTTGTTTTCTTAATCAAAATTGCAAAAATGATCATGTTATAATCGATTCACTATTAAACGAGATTAATTACATTTGAACTGCTTTATCAAAACATCTGAAATTATTCTCAAATCTGTTTTACTGAATACTGTAATTATGATAAATCAAAATAAATGTAGCAAAACGACCTCTTGACCTTTTGTTTACCCTTGAACGATAGTTAATCGTGGTGTTTTTTTTTTTTTTTTTTTTTTTTTTTTTTCGGAAAACCCGTAGTACAATGTATTTCTTAAGACGGGTAGCCCATGTCCTTTCGTGCTCACGTCGGATTATTCGTGACCTATTGTTGTTTTATCCTCTATATGATATTTTTATCTTGTTAATTTCAGTTTGTTTAATTTATTTCGATGATCTGTGGATTTTCCGGTCGTGTGGACCCGGGCATGGGTATTCTCTGATCTGGGAGGAGTCCATGTCCTTTCGTGCTCACGCCGGATTATTCATGGTGTATTATAAATTTGCATAGAATTTTATCTGTTATAGAATATCGTATTTTTATCATTTCTCCTCTAGATGTTTATGTAACTAATACATATTCCTATACATCTTAAAGTGAGGTATAATTACAGTGAGTGCGCCCAATATGACCTTAGTAGTCGACGGGCCTTAAAACTCCATTCATTCATTCATTCATTCTTAAGACGGGTGTTGTTATATACTAGGACGAAAAAGAAATGCCGGGTACATAAAATATGCAACAAATATTTTATTGCTTGGCCTAGAATATTAAAAATCGGTCAGATTTATATGTTGTTCGCTGTCGAAAGGTACACACATTTAAAACTACACAATACCTTACCTCTTCGCACCATGAGAGGCACGTAATCAAATGCAAGAAACCCGTACAGGGGAAGGTCATTGAGTTTGCCCAAGGAAATTTTCAGTCTTTATGATACCGTTCAAGTCTTCAGATCGTTTTTTCAACGTTTACTTCAAATTGAGCAATTTGCATTAATGCCGCGATTGTCGGAAGTCGAGCGGGGAAAAGCTATAGCAATGCTTGTGCATGGTCAAGGCCAAAGTAGGTTGCTGCATATTTTGGCGTGCATATTCGAACTATTGAACGTCTTGTTAAACGTTTGCGAGTGACGGGGAGGGTCAACTACCTACCGCGAAGTGGACGTCCGCGCGTCACGACGCCATGTCAGGATCGGTTTATGACACTTTCTAACTTTTGTAATCGCCATCCCACAGCTAGCGAAACTGCAAATAACGCTGTAGGAGGTCATAATTGCCAAATTCATACCGATACGGTTCGAAACCGCTTACGCGACAATGGCCTAAGAGCCTGACGTCCCTATGTCGGTCTGCCGCTAACTCCTGTCATCGTCAAAAGGGGGTATTTTTTCACGTAATTAGCATCGGAAATCGATTGAAACTTCAACAGCTGGTTTCATACAAATGACATTTCTTACAAAAATGAATATCATAATCAAATAATACAATTTATTACTAAAAGCAATCATTAGAGGTTACCCGGCGTTTCTTTTTCGTCCTAGTATATAATCTCGTATCTTCGGCTTTATTCAAGCCGCAGTCATGAAATTTCATAAAAAAACATCGACGGTTTAACCGTACATAAAAGTAAATCCAGTATATTTTAAGCACAAGATTCATCGTCATTTTAGAACAGTATAATTATGCGACATATTTAGCGCCGCTCGATTTGCACGTGAATCTTGATTAAAGAAAAGCAAATGGCCAATGAGTTGCTCTATTTTAAGATTTTGCCCGTCGAAGTATCGACTGCAGTTGCACGGTCTGCACGTGCATATTCAAGGAAAAATGCAAACCTATTGTTCTATTTTTAGAACAGCGTCTCGATTAATCGACTTACAGTTGAATAATCTGCACGTGCATCACGATGAAATTACTGTTAGATCAAACATACATGCATGAAGTTTCTAAATATAGATACTATTATCCCATTAAGAAACGACAAGATTTAGGATTCTCCCAATTTGACCGTTACTGTAGACGATCAAATGGATGCTGATAAAGACAGTATTGGCTAAAATATAGCAGAGAAAATATTGATAAAAGGAGAATCAGAAAATGTTGGTTACCAACATTTCATTTTCTTCTTTTGTCTCAATGTTTCCCAAGCCTTTTCTGTTGGCGAATCAAAACCATGTCTTGCTTGAGATCGGTTTATTCCATTCCAACAAAATGACGCTTTTTGACGAACTTAAGGAATACGACCCATCATTAGTCTGGCTTACCTGCCCCTAATACTGCGTTATTGGGTCAGGAAGACACCAGTAATGGCGACGTCCATTGCGCTTATATTTTAACAAAGGTAAAGAACAAAGTTCTTTAATTTTGTGAGCAGGGAAGGGTCATTAGAAGAGTAGATAGGTTTCGGTATATTTCTAACTCTAGCAATAAAAGTTTTACATGACCTCAACGCTAACCCGAGATAAAACGGTTTTAAATTATGTACATGAAAACTAGATAATGGCAATTTGGATGGTCACTTAACCAGAAGTCCGATTAGCTCAGTGGTTAGAGCGTCTGCTTAGTGTCCTAGAGGTCCCTGGTTCGAATCCCAGGAGTGAAACATATTTTAGTCACCCCCTTTCTTTTTACATTTTTCATACCAAATGGTTCTAGAGATTGCAAAGACGTAATAAAAACGCAATTACCAATTGCGTTTTTATTACGTCTTTGCAATCTCCAGAACCATTTAGTATGAAAAATGTAAAAAGAAAGGGGGGGGGGGGGGGGTGACTAAAATATGTTGCACTCCTGGGATTCGAACCAGGGACCTCTTGAACTCAAGTCAGACGCTCTACCCCTGAGCTAATCGGACAACTGAGAGATTATTTATCCAAATTGCCTTAATATAGTTTTCATGTACATAATTTAAAACCGTTTTATCTCGGGTTAGCGTTGAGGTCATGTAAAACTTTTATTGCTAGTATTAGAAATATACCGAAACCTATCTACTCTTCTAATGACCCTTCCCTGCTCACAAAATTAAAGAACTTTGTTCTTTATCTTTGTAATTCAATTAGCCCACTGGAGGCGGCCATTTTTATAGAATGCCTGACGTACTAAAATACATAGTACGACAGGGAACCAGACTAGACCCATCATTAGCTCTAAATGATTCGTGTAATGTCGGCTGTTTCCGCAACAACAGAAATGATCGACCATGTTCGGATTTACGGAGATTTTTTAAAACATTTTTTTGCAAAGAGACTTCTACATTAGATTTGAATTTATACGAGCAGTTTCTACAACGAATTAAAGCCGATGACTTTATAAAAACGTCAAATCAAACAACAAAAGACGAAAAAATCAAAATATTTTAACATTTAGAATGACCTCCCTTTGCAAAATCAACTACTACAGCGCACCCAGTGATCTCCCCTGAATCAGAATTACGTACCTCTGACGTAATATGTCACTATTTGGAGGTTGATTCGCACCATAAATATTTCGTTCCATAACTTGTCACTTTGTTTACCGTAATTTGGGCTTTTTCTTTGGGAAAATGTAAGCTTGACCTTTGCCATTTCTTTCTGTTTCACCCTTTCCCAAACAACTAGACACAAGATAAGACCAACTGATGCTTACGCTAGGTTTGCGTGAAAAAAGAAACCAATGAGAGAAAAGAAGCAAATACTGATACAAGCAGTTGCAATTATTTTCTCTGTAGAATTTCTATTTGATTATATATTTTTGTGTTTCTGTCTCGTCTTTTCCATCTCTTTAACTACTAATAAGGCAGCAAACATGATTCAAACATGACATCAAAAAACTGATATTCAAAAGTTGCTTGTTCACCTAACCCTTTCCCAAACAAGACCTAGTTTTGGCAAAGACCTATCTTTCTACAACATTCCTGGCTTTATTTTTTTTTATTAATGTTTCTTGTGATAATATTACCGTCCTCAACTCACACTCAGACACACAAATTTCTGGGGCATTTTAACAATTTTCGACATAGGCATGTTTGGCTAACGATTTACATGCAGATATTATGTACTTTTAACATTTCTATTTCTACCATTGTTAAAGTATTGAAACTTTGCACACATGCTTGTGGTCAGACATGTATATATTCCTTATTAAGGATAAAGACTGGGTAAAGATTCATTACCCTTTCAAATTTCTATTTGGATAGACTTTTTACTCTTTTCATCCTATGAAATTTCACAATCCAACACTTTTTCGTTGAGCTGTCCTGTCCACTGACAACTCTTGTTTTATAAACATTTTTGTTTATATATATGTTTTTTAATAGAAACATTTAAAATATTATTATAAATAAAGTAAAATATTCCTATACAAACAATAAAAGACCTGTAAAATTCGTATGGAACAATTTATTTAAGTATAATGAACAAAGAGTGCCATTTTCCTTAAGGACAGATCCTCCATTTATTTCCTACGGTAAGATTTTTTTATTTTTTCTGTACTAATATTTAAATATATGAGAAGTAAAAAAATGACTTAATAACTATAGGTCACCAAGCGAAAAAAAAAGTTATTGGATTTCAAGGGAGACTACTCTTGTCTAAATTTGCGAAAATGAGGTGTCACTTACATACCCACAAAAAAGATTTTCGAAATGACTAGGATTACATAAATAAGTCTTTATTGTGTTCAATATGTTTTATTCTGTCTAAATGAGTATCAATTTGCGAAAATTTAGTGATGATTTTGAAATTTTTAGTAAAATATCCTTTCAAAAGTAGCTGAAATTGCTCTTTTGTCGCAACGTTTCCGATAATAAAAAATATTCCAGCGGTAAGAATTTTTTCTTTTTTTGTATAGACATAGTGCTTGGTTATACCTACAAAAACAAAAAAAAAGAAAAATATATCAAACCAAGCGTTTTTCTTAGTTATAAGTAAAATTTGGTTTACCTTTTGCAGCTCTGTCCGAAATTGTTTCACTTCTTTTATCCATTTTCTTCCTTATTACTATCTTTAGATATTAAAAAGTGTCGGCTTTTGTGTCTATCTGAAGCGGACTAGCTCATAAAGACACCACCTTACTTTTGTTGCTCCGTTTCATATCACTAACGCCACATGTTGAACGCGTAACAGAAAGCAAAATGTACCATCCGAGTACTATTACACTTTAATTGACCAAACAGAGAAAATGGAAATAACCGAAAAGGGTCTTGTCATTTATCAACCAAACATTAATTAAATGTAAAACATACATTTGCTGAAAAGACCAATTACTGAAACAGCTTTATTTCGTTATTTAGGACATGCGCAGTAAGTTGCGCAATAACAACTGGAGGATCTGTCCTTAAGAAATTTGGCGGTGGTAAAAAAGGGGTTTTATTAGTCAAAGTGATTTTTTTTAAACTTGTGTACGGCGAAACTGTTTAACTTTTACTTTATTTGAAAGAATATACACATATAAAAATTATGATCTTCCTTTTGTGCCATGCATTTTGATATATCATTGGAATTTATGTTATTTAAAATTGACTATTGTTTCAGATTCGTCGGAAAAGCCTGTCGAAAGTATGGTAGCCATGTAATACAAAAGCAAAAAATTATTTTGTTGCTGGTTATTATTTTTTTACTTGTTAGTCCATTGTTGGGGATAATATAAGCTATTGATTAGATACAAACACTTGTGTTTCTTGCTTTTAAAGTTGATAAAAATTGGCAATTAGATGCGGGATACCATGCTGATTTTAAATATATATAGTTACTTATGTATCTTCATGATTCTATTGATGGGTCGTATACCTTAAGAGACAGAGTTTGAGTTTATTGGGGTTTTACGTCGTTTTCAACTTCTATGGTCATATCGAGGCGGCTGGAACACCTAGCAATTGGTTCCTGGTATTTCTCACATCAGTACAACCACAATATTCAAACCGAGCCTCCAGCTGCTCACTCACATAGATGATTCACACCCATTGGTGAGAGAAAAATAACTTTTGTCAAATGTCAGAATGGATACTGGCAGAGCCGCGGTTCGAACTCGAGACCCCTGGATTGACAGACTCCGACGTAACCGACTGAGCTATCCGGGGTCTAGTCTGGCTTACCTGCCCCTAATACTGCGTTATTGGGCCAGGCACACACCAGTAATGGCGACGTCCATTGCGCTGATATTCTAACAAAGGTAAAGAACAAAGTTCTTTAATTTTGTGAGCAAAGAAGGGTCATCAATTGAAACACAATTTTGCTGCATGACACTATATCAGTCTAACTGTTAAAAGATCTTAAGTTTAGGATGTTGCCTGGTTAATTCTGATTACTTGTTGTAAATATAGGCTATTTTCTAATATTTCACAAGACATTTTTCTTGATATCCCTATGGTGTAGGTAAAATATCAAAGACATTATTTTCTAAATTTCTGACAGCAAAATTGTACTTATATATTGATATTAAATCTAAAAAGCAATTGCCATGTTTGAAATTATAGAAAAAAATGAACTATGAACAATAACAAATTAGTCTTATTTATCCCGAGCCTAACAATTTTATGTCCCCGGTGAAACGGTTTCAGCTGCATTTGTATCTGGCTACTTTTTTCAGAACCTTTTCCTATTTCAATTTGTATACAAATTTAATTGAGTCTTTTGACAACATTCTTTACATTCAAACTAAACAAGAATCAAATTGAATTCTTCTACCATTTATTTCGGTATCTTAACTTTAATAATGTAGGTAAAGCTTTGAAATATGTGCCAGTTGGTTGTTTCAGACCATGGAAACATACCAGAATTTATAAATCTACAATACCTTGTCAATGATACATACACACTTCATGTACATTTTATCAGCTTGTAAAAAGAAGAAGGCATAAGACAATTTTGTTCATAGTTTTGTACCCAGTTAAACACACTTTCCAGTTTCTTTGGTGCCATATAAACTACTTGTGGCTACTTGTAGAAGAATGGCTTTTGTCTTATCTATAGCTATGTGTTCATTGTAACTTTAGATAGAACTACAGCTATTTTCCTAACATATTGTGTCTTTTACAGAAACTTTTATTAGTGATAAATGAAAAACCAGAGCAGAATTCTACTTCAAATTGTCATAAAATTTGATACATCTCACAGAAGTAGCAAATGTTTGTATCAGATTGTAGCTTTACCTATGCTTTAAACTTAAAAGACGAATAATATTTACATTATGTATTTTTTCCAAGCCTTAAGATGTATAGAAAAATCAGATATCCTTAAAACATGAGTCAATGGATTTGAACAAATTCAAACTTCAAAAATGAAATTGTCCTTGTCCTTCACGTTCCCATGTATATTCTGAAATTTTGACATTATAGCAAAACATTTCTACAGAAAACATCAGCAAATAATAATTTTAATTTTTGACACCCAATATCACGCTTTATCCTCTTTTTTTTTTAAATCACCCGTGTCTTCTATTGAATCAAAAACGGGACAAGGAAAGGAAGCAATTAAATTTATAATCCCAACCCAGACACCACATGCAAAATCTATCTTACACTCTATAAGTGTTTTGCTGTGCAATTTTGCTAAAGTTCCCCATTTACATCAATTGTCAGATGTGTATTGTCATGATAATTTTTTCATGCTTCCACATCTCTTCGTATTAAGCAAGATATACAGTATGTATAGTCTTTGACCTTGGACGGCGAAATGGTAAGAAAACCTAGGACACTTGGTTTATATTTACTCACAATATGGTCATTGTATAACCATGTATCGGTCTACAGTCAAATTGTGGACTTGGCAATCAGTTTGTGCCATGACAATACAGTGACCTTAGCGGTATTGTGTAGGTCTAAACTATCAAATTAGACCTACACAATACCGGTAATGTCACTTATTTATTATAAATAAACTCCTTCTTCTGGAATCATGTATGTTTGTCTTTTCAAATATGTATTTCCAGTTAGTAATTTAAGTAAACTCCAAAGCTTTTCTACTCTCCTTGTATTCAATAACTATACAGCTATCAAGTGGCCTATATTATATACGTACAGGTTGGTTGTCAACCCGAAATTATTTAGATTTCGGAACTTTCGGTCTTTTGATCATCGTTATGATTTATGTCAGCAAAGTTATGATAACAGTTTAAGAATATTTTTTATCTTTTTACAAAAAACTAATTCATTGCAAATAACTTAAATGTGCCCTTTATGTGTGTACTTTTGAAGAATGGAAATAAATTTCAAAATTAAAGACTTTTGCTGTTAACCAAATGCAAAAAAAACTACCTTCCAATTAATGAGATACTGCTAATTGATTGGTTAGTCAAAAATGAAAAATTGAGTTATCTTTAATAAGACAAGTCTATTGTTTTTTATTCAAAAATCATAAAACAATTTCAGGGGAATGAAAAGAAGATAACGTTTTTTTTAAACACTTCGGTCTTTGTCATCCTTAACAGTATTTGCATCAAAATATACTTATAAAGACCCTAAAATTCTGTTAAAATCATGACACAGGCTCATGTAACAACATTGCTTTAGGTTGAATAATGTGATTTTTCAGGTTGTAGAGCGACAGCAAGCTGTCAAGTCTAAACAGACAAGAGCGGGCAAGACGTCAGCAAATTAACCAGCAATTTAAAGAGGTACACGTCTCATCTTTTTCTTGCAATAATTCAATAAAATGTATACATAGAGCACGATCCAGACGAGTAGGCCGACAAAACTTTTCACCAATAGCCCTTAAATAATAATACAAGCCTGCGTCCACAAAAATCGTATGTTGCATGTGCGTGCATCGCATGGCTATGCCTAAGTTTTAGACGCAGCCCACAGGCAGGAGCACGTACGACCGGTTGTAAGAGAATTCTCATTTCATTTAATTAATCTTTCTAATGATGAATGAAGATATATTACCACAATTTGTCATATAATTTTCAAAATGGCTTCTGCAGATTCTGGATTACTTGCCCTTGATTTCTTGACAAAAATGCCAAAAAGTACAAAAACAAAGTTCTGAATCATTTGTCATTTTGCTAGTTTTGAAATTGTTTGCACTCTCACATCTAGATCTATTCATCATTCATGATATAAATTACATGTTGAAAAAAGATGATGTTGGTTACCATAAGATCTCGGATGACTTCAATTTTCCATCTGATCAGTTAGAGAAGCGCTATCACCGACTTTGCTTTCACTCTATTTTGTCACATTCCAGGGCAGATAATAATAATATCCTATTTATATTGATATTCAAACTTCTTCAAGATCTTATGGCCACTAACATCATGTCCACGTTTCCTCTTGATTGGTCAATATCAATTTCGTGGTTGTTAGGGTGAAAACCAAGTTAAAAACGGCGATTTTCTCAAAATGAAGGGCATACAAGTCCACAATTTCTGTCCCGATTATGATAAAAGATTAAGTCATTCGATATCTATTTTATACAACATTGTATTCAAGGCTTGTCTAGATTGGTCAATGTTTCAATATAAGATGACAAGAGGACCATGATGGTCCTAATCGCTCACCTGAACATAGGTGACATGAGCGAAAATGGTAATTTTGTCAATTGAAAAATCATATAACTAAGGACTTTCTGTTACGATCAGAAGCTGCAGCATAGGGATAATTTTTAGTCTTTAGACATTATACTACGCAAAATCTTCAAATATCCGGGTCTTATAATTTGAGAAAAGATTGTCAATGAAAAGAAGATAACGTTTTACTTTTAAACACTTCGGTCTTTGTCATCCTTAACAGTATTTGCATCAAAATATACTTATAAAGACCCTAAAATTCTGTTAAAATCATGACACAGGCTCATGTAACAACATTGCTTTAGGTTGAATAATGTGATTTTTCAGGTTGTAGAGCGACAGCAAGCTGTCAAGTCTAAACAGACAAGAGCGGGCAAGACGTCAGCAAATTAACCAGCAATTTAAAGAGGTACACGTCTCATCTTTTTCTTGCAATAATTCAATAAAATGTATACATGGAGCACGATCCAGACGAGTAGGCCGACAAAACTTTTCACCAATATCCCTTGAATGATAAAACAAGCCTGGTGAATTCCAGAAGTGGTGGAGAGAATGCTATAAAAATAATAATTTTCAGTCGAGAAAATTTTCTATTTCTCATCATTTCTCTAGACTCTACAGAGTGTCCCAATAAAAACGGAACCCTAATTCAAAGTCAAATATTTCAAAGCGTAAGCAAAAAATCTAATTTTTGAATTTGCAGTACTGAAGATACATTATTTTTGCATTTGCGTTCCAAATTTCACTTAAAAATATGCATCGGTTCAAAAGTTATAAGCAAATTAATAATGACACTAAAAAACCGATCTGACATGATATTGATTTTTGCGTTTTGTTTGTTAGTGAAAGCGCACTAACGGTCAGCTAATGAATTCTGTACCGTTGTACATGTATGTACCGATTTTCTCAAAATTTAATATGTACACGTTCTGTTCGTTCAAATTGAGTCCATAGGGTGGTTGTTTGAATCAATTAAATTATTATGTGATTCATTTCACATGGTGCAGTTTTAACCTTTTATTTCATAAATTACAAGCTTGGTATGCTTCCTAAAATTAGTCAAGCCTTAATTTTCTTGCATAGTATACATTTCTGTGGGCTATGATTTAATTCTTTTTGGTGAATTTTGTGTTATTTGTGTTTCGCATAAAGGTCAGTGTCAGGTTAAATGAAACCCGTAATACTTTAAATTGAGCGGTGACCGGCATGTTGGTCAGAAATAAAATAAGTGCCTATGATTATTATTCATGAGTATGTGATGCACTTGGATATTTTATTTGTATTCAGTTTAGTTACATCGCAGCTCGCAGCATTAACAATTTATTTATTAGCAAAAAAGATGAAATGATAATGCACTATTGTGAATACAATGTTTCAAAATTATTTTTGTATTGTATTGAATATACTAACCAATTGAAAAGCGTCAATTTATTCAATGAGTGTAGGCACGCGCTGCAAAACGAAAAGATCGATATCGTGTTAAAATGGTTTTCCGGGTATATTCATTTTAATGTCAATATTTTCAAAACTAATCATTATTTTTCGACCAAATTTTAACTGCTAATAGAAAACTGTCGTTGCTATTGCATATGTAAATTTGGTGGAGAAATATTGCCTGATACATGAGAAATGTACTTTCAAAAATGGGTTCCGTTTTTTTTGGGACACTCTGTATAGGGTAGTCTTTGCGAGTACCCAAAATGTATGACAAGGACAATATAAGTACATGCGTCAACCCCATCTTTTTAAACATATAGATCTAGGTGGAAAGGTCTATGCCCTATCGGGGTACACATTGTGCAGGCATGTTTGCATAATGTAATGACTCACTGACAACACCACATATTGAAGCAAATGTGTAATTACTAATAAACGTTTCAATTTTACGGGCAGATGATGATGATGATGATGAACAAAGTTCCGACGATGATTTGAATTCAACATCAGAAGATAAACCTGATGAATTCCCTCGTTTAAAGATCCAAAGTAAGTGTAATACAGACAAATAGATTGACCTATGTGATTCATGTTTATCCTTCTGTCTAGTAATACGGACGAAATACTGGTAGAACATTAGAAAACTACTAGACATGTTTGGATTTTAATTTTTAATTTTTTTAACTTCTATGGTCATATCGCGGCGGCTGGAGCACCTAACCGTGGATTCCTGGTATTTCTCGCACCAGTACAACCACAATATCCAAACCGAACCTCCAGCTGCTCTCTCACATAAATGATTCACACCCATTGGTGAGAGACAAATGACTTTTGTCAAGTGTCAGAATGGATACTGGCTGAGCCGGGGTTCGAACTCGAGACCCCTTGATTGACAGACTCCTACGTAACCGACTTAGCTATCCGGGCTCGGCCGCGTGTTTGGAAGATGTTTTGCAGATTGAAAATACATTGTGAAATCAAATCGCCCCAGAATTTTCAGCATATCATAATATTACTTTGCATCCATCTTACACACATAATCAAGATGTGTTTTTTTCGATTTGGGCTCTATGGTTTTGCAGATATGGACCGATGAAATCTCACCCAAGCTTTTCATGTGGTGATTTGGTAGGGTGCACTTAAAATATTAATACAATGGTAATACACATGAAGAAAGTTTATTATTTAAAAAAAAATATTAGAAATTATGACATAACTATAGAAATGTTCATACAAGACTGTGTTTATTGTCACTGTTATCCTGCAAAGCTATTCGCCAATGTTGCCGAAAGTGACCCATAGGAAGACTGCCAATGTCGCTTATCGGTGATTTCAAACACTAGCTTAATGAGGTCATTCAAGGTCAAGGTCGTCTGGTCAACTGCCTAATAAAAAGTATGCTATAATGACAAACCAATTTATGTGCAATGAATCCTGAAAGTTTCAGCTTAATATTGTGAAGCAACGATTTTTTACTATGCTATAAACCGATAAGTCTTCTTATTAAGTTTCAGAAGTTTGGCAATGGAAATAGGACAATTCCAGGAAATTTGGCAGCGAAAAGTTTAGCAGTGTTTTTGTTTTTCTAGGCATCACTGACTTGCTCAGCAGAGCTGCCAACGTGAAAGAAGCTGTACTGCCCAAAAAGACGATAACACTTCAAAGATGTCAAGTGTTTGAAAGACTGTTAGATGCATACATGTTAGACACGACACTGGTGTAGATTCGATCCTCATTTCAGTTTTGGAGGAAAGGGTTAAGGTGTACTTGGAGGAGTATATTGCTAGTTTTAGTGATGAGAGACTCATCAGACTGCTTCAGTTCTGGACAGCAGCCGATACGGTCGTTGTCCTTTCTTTGCATGTGTCTTTTGACTCATTGGAGGGTTCTTTGATGAGACTGATTGTCAATACTTGTATTGCGCAATTGCAGCTCAGCAGAAGCTATATTTCTAGGCAAGAGTTTTTTGACAACATGACAAGCTATGACTCCTGTGAGCAGGCAGAGATATTTGACAGTATTTGAGGTAATAGAAGCCCTTGTTAGAGACTCATGTTTTTTTTAAAAAAATCATTTCCAAACAAGACATGAAGCGAGTTCTTTAAAGCAATATTTTTAAGATATCTTGAGATTTATTATGATGTTGTTAGATAGAGTATCTCATATGACAAGACCCATAAGACACTTAACGGGAGGCACCATTACTCTATGGATGAATGCATGGAGTTTTAAGGCCCGTCTACAACTAAGATCATATTGGGCGCACTCACGTTACCTTACTATAAGATGTATTAAGATATGTATTAGTTACATAAAGATCTAGAGGGGTTGTGATAGAAATATAATATTCTATAACAAATAAAAATCTAAGCAAAATAACAAAACAATATAAATAATCTGACGTGAGAACGAAAGGACATGGGCCCTCCTCCCAGATCAGAGTACACCCATGCCAGAGTCCACTCGACCGGAAAATCATATGGAAAAGAAAAAGTTAATGCACCTCGTATCGAATAATCCGACGTGATCACGAATGGACATATTGTAGTGTGCGATAATCAGATTATGCTTTTTTGTAGAAGATTGTGAAGGGGATTGTGAATCTTTCGGTACGCATTTGTGTATATAAAAGAGCTAACAAAGATAACATGGACATAAGCCTTTCATTGGTCAATTTTATTTTCAGACTTCAACTGGCGGTGCAGTCAAAGAAGAAAAATGCCTTAGATATTACAGCAAAAACGAGCTTAAATTGTTACAGTTACACAAGGTGTCATTACCGTGTATAGACACAACAACAATGGTATATTCAATGAATGAAATCGACCCAATAGCCACAGAAATACTAATGAGGTACCACCCCGCTTGAAACATACCGAGATGGAAATTGCCTCTACCGTGCAGTATCAAAGAGTCTGACAGGGTCTGAGGCCTTCCACAAATTCATCAGGCTTGAAGCAGCTCTGGAGTTAATATTTTCAAAGATCAATACGATCAAAATAGCAAGAATAAATTGTTTTAACATATTCTAGAACTATCACATGCAATATCAACAAATTAATTTATGGTGTAGTAAAGTAAGGTTCTTATACAGAACTCGCTCATATATATGCTATTGGTTCAGTTTTTTGTCAACCAATTAGATCTTATTATCCACCTTAACTCCACCCAGAACCGTTTACGAGGACTGTTGTAGGAAGATATGTAAGATTGAGTAATGCTAACATTTGTATCATGTGGTCCACATATGCTCTAAATGAAAATGTAAACATATTTACACCTAACCATGTTTTGTCTATTGTTAGTAAGGATAACAGGCAAACTGTTTTATGGACATAAGCAAAGTTGTGCACCTTTTAACCAATTCAGACAAATATTTTGAACGTATTCCAAGTGGAATAACCCTAAAGGAAAACGTGTATTTCGTTGTTGACAATGAGCAAAATCAAACCCTTTCCGTAACAAACAAAAAATGAAAATGTTATAATTCTTAAAGGAATACACACAATAGTTTCCTTCAGAAATATTATACTTAGTGTACAATGTTTTTTTTTGAAGAAACTACCAGAAAAAAAGAAGAATATGTTGACCATATGCATTTTCTTATAACATTATGTTATACCAATTTTTTTCAATGTAATGTTAAGTCATTTGCAAAAGTTTACATTTAAGCATGTTGTTTTATATATACATATTATATTACAATAAATGAAACTGTGCTGCCTGAAAGCTTCCGGAATGTGTTGGTGACAAAGATCATGTAGCGCCGTTTTGTCATTTTTGTTTATACAGACACGTGTGAAGAGTGTTAAAGAAGATCATCCGGATTTGAGTGAAGAGGATGATGATGAGTCAGACCCCTTTTTAAAAGAAGGAAAATGGGGATTCCTTGACGGCAGCAAAGACAAACATTGCTGAACTGGATGAACCAAACTTTGAAGTTAATATGGTGAGTTACAATGCAAATGTCTTAACCACGTCATTTGTCAGCGTAATTTTAAATCCTTCGTATCAACTGCTTAATTTACATGTTTATACAGGGTGTTTCATAATATGTGTTACCATTTAGAATCTTAAGTATGTTTAGATTAAGAAATGCACATGTAAATGAAATGTGCAATATGAAAAAAGACTAACAAAGTTTTATTTGATATATAACAATAGTATATTTGCATTCAGGATTGACACGAATCTATTCTCATTTAATTAGTACAGTTTTATGACAAAGTATTCAATACGACGTCATCCATGTGAAAAGCGATGTCATCGGGTTTCATAAAATTTGCAATGGCAGAATTGCATGTGTCCAATGCAATATTCCAATATCACAAATGGAATGCTATTTGAATCCATCTTTGGATATCGCAACATGGTTAAACGTAGCTGCTCTTTCAGAAATATCAAAGAAAAAAGTTAAAATAGACTAGAGAGTGCAAAAGCAACACATGATCTGACCTGTAAGGAATCTATTGTGTCCCAAATGTTTTCTCTAGCCACGCAATAACCACTGGAAGTGCAGGGTGTCGTACCATCCTGACGTTTCAAAGGGTGTGAAAGTCTGCACCTTTTCACCTAAATGCTTGAACATAATTCTTTATTTATAGATGCAGATAGCGTACTCTATTGTATTACTGTCTTAACGTCACAATTTTTGGTCACAATAAAGAAGTCTCCAGTTATCATTGATGAACTTAAGGCTGCCCATACTGTTCAATTATAAGAATGAAATTATCCTATTCAGATATCAGTCTTTCTTTTATTAGCATCTGTGTTTTAATCGTCAGGACATTGTTATTCATTGATCTGATGACAGGTATTGATATATATTTGATCAAGACACTTGACAACTTCCGTCCACATGTCAATGAGCAGCTCCATTTTGGAAAAACTGACAGGACATTATGACGCTAATATATATTCCCTTAATCTTTGCGAGACGTAAAACTGCATTATGTAACCTTTAGAAACATGTATACCATGGCTATACTATTTTTAAGATAAATGATTTTATTTTTTTGTAACGGTAACAGATATTATGAAACACCCTGTATATCTCTAGATAATTTAAAGAAAATATATTCCTGCAATACCAGACATGTTTGAATAATTCTAGGCAACTGAATTTGTTTTTGAGGCATTTTGAGTTCATATGATTGAAATATGGAAGTTGATGGCATGAGCATGAGCCAGTCTTGACCATTCTTTTATTTTGCACCAATTTGAAGAAGGGGAAGTTTTATTTTATTTTAAAAATGTCATTGAGCCTGTTGGAGTGTTGGTCTGTCAGTAGACCACTTTTTTCCTGAGCATAACTCAAAAGGTAAACATGGTAGAATAATGAAGCTTCATTTTGGCATAGGAGAAGTGTAGTGAATAATCATAACTCTGCTAATCAACTTTATAGAGTTGAAGGCCTTTGTTGATTTCCTGATTTACTGTTAAAACAAAAAATGAAATTCGGTTATGTTAAATAATTAAATTGCATAGGAAGATAAATGCAGGAATGAGTACACTTTTCAAAGTGAGAACTGTTAGTCTGTATCAGATATTTTTACTAAGTTGACAGATTGGTAATTTTGTCGACTAAAATGGTCACTGCACAATTTAAGGGTGGTCAAATTCAGAAGCTGCAGATGACACATGGATAAGATAACATTTGTATGAATTATAATATACAACATCTTAAAGCTAAAGGAGAAAATGCTGACTAACAGAATTTTGTTCTTTTACCTCAATTTTTTATGCTTTTTAGCTCACCTAAGCACAAAGTGCTCAAGGTGAGCTATTGTTGTCGCTTTTTGTCCGTTGGCATCAGTCTGTCCATCTGACAGTCCGTCCGTCCGTCTGTCCACATTTTGCTGTTACCACTGTAACACCCACAAATATTGACCAATCTTAACTAAACTTGGTCAAAATATGTATGACCATAAATTCTTGGGTGAGTTTAAACTTGACCAAATTAGAAAAACATTTGGACATAATGTTGAGGAGAGTATCCATGTCAGAACAGAGTTATATGCACTTGATTGTGACAAAATTTTTGTTTTCTCCCATTTTGTTTTTACTGTTACAACCGCAAACATTGATTATTCAAAATTATGAATGAAGTTTTCAGCTGGATCATGACCTCGCATCTTAAATCATGTGCTCTTGAACTTGACAACATTGGGACTTTCATTCTAAACAGATTCATGTGAGCGATAAAGGACCATCATGGTCGTCTTGTCTATTTGGGACGTCAAAACCAGGCCCTTGTTTCTCGAAAATATCTTAATTACGTTCTCAGACTCAAATCTCAGCACCGTGCTCAAATCACAGGAAATCTTTGTGAACTTCAATTGAATACCAATAAACGTTGATTGGTATTCAATTAAAGTTGAGCATAAACTCACGAGTATAATTATTATACTTAAGTTTTTTCAAGAAACCGGGGCCAGATGTTGTTTGAGAAAGGATTAAGCAGCATTTGTCACTTGTTTGACTAATTGGCAGTGAAATGTGCGTTTTATGATGATGCATTTTTATATTTTCTACTTGACACAGGTGCATATATCATTCCTGTACACGGGTCACACCCATGAGGATATTGATGCGGCTTTCTCTAAAATAGCCCAAAGCTTGCGGGTCAACGAAGCCGAGACACTGCACGATTTGATATCCCATCTCCCAAACTTCAGCAGGCTGGACGGACTGTTAGATTTTAAAAGCTGGCTCACTTCGCACCTGACGAAAGTGAAAGGAACTAGTGAAGCACTTCACTACAGAATAAAAAAGACAGGGCGCAAATTGAAAGTTCAATACAAGGGACAACAACGCATGTCATGCCTAGATATGGACGGGATAGGAACGTTCCTAAAGTCTAAGCTCAAAGGAAACCCAAGGCCACTTGCACCGAATCCGGACAGAAACAGAGCAAACAAAGATAGACTTAAAAAACGAATAAATGACATTCCCTTTCTATTTTTCCATGAGGGAAAACATGTCTTGGTGGGACACGTTTTAAGAAAATCCTACAAGAGGAACCAGTCCTCGGACCAGACCATTATCTACCCTACCCAAGCAGAGACAAACCCCTACTGAAGAGGTGGAGGTGGTGTTACAACCCGTTTTGTAATAAATATAAAAAAATGGGGGATTATTACAAAACGGGTTTCAATGTCTAACCCGTTTTGTAATAAAATTATATATTTTCTCGATAACTTCTATTTGCATTCAATACTCAATGTTAGCTATTTTAATCATTCCCAGAACAGCAGCTGCTGTGCGAGCTTTAAATTGAAATAATTTTAGTTTTGCAATGAAATTAACAAATGTAGAAAAATGATATGACGCAGTTTGAAATTATGTATTACAAAGTGGGGGATTATTACCAAACGGGTAAGAACGCCTAACCCGTTTTGTAACAACCCATTTTGTAATAATTTTTTCACATTGTTTTCAATAACTGATATTTGCATACATTATGCAGTGTAACGTAATTTTACCACTTTCCGAACTATTGTACGTCCGTAAAGAAAGCAATTTTCATCTTAAAAAGAAAATAACATCCGCAGATCATTGATATAACACAGTTTGTGATAATGTATTACAAAGTGGGGGATTATTACCAAACGGGTAAGAACGCCTAACCCGTTTTTTAACAAC
The DNA here is from genome assembly GCA_963680895.1 of Fragum sueziense. NCBI lineage: Eukaryota > Metazoa > Mollusca > Bivalvia > Cardiida > Cardiidae > Fragum > Fragum sueziense. The sequence continues at coordinate 62,877,582 of OY804597.1, forward strand.
CCGTTTGAGTTTCAATAGCTTAGCACAGATATTTTGAGTTGCATGAATGTTATGTTTTCTAATAGAAAACAGTTTTTGAAAAAACTTTGATAAAAATCTAAATAAATTCTAATGATTCCTTTTATATAGATAAAATTTACTTTACATAAAGAAACTTTTGAAATGCGCTCAACAAGACAAACATTTCTGGTCTTTGGAGCGCTTCCAGCCAGAAAGGACTGTCTAATTAATATCAAGGGTCATTTCTTTTAACTTGAAGGTGCAATCATTCAAGTTATCGTTCTGTCAGAACACTGAATGAATGAATGAATAGTGTTTTAAGGCCCGTCGACTACTAAGGTCATATTGGGCGCAGTAGCAACACATACCTGGATGAATTCAAAATTACTGATATGTATATAGTTACATAAACATCCAGAAAGGTAAATTATAGTGACTATATATCTAATTCAAGAATAGATAATATTACCTTGTATAAAATTAATCAATACTATTATTACAACATGATATTAAAACTAGACAAAACAACCATGAACCATGAATAATCCGATGTGAGGACGAATAGACATGGGTTCCTCCCAGATCAGAGAACACCCATGTCCGAGTCCACTCTACCGGAAAATCCACAGAACATATACATATAGAATATTAAACATAACTACGGTATCACAGTTAGTATATCACAGACTATAATAAAATGAGCTAAATCTTTTTAAAGAGATTACACTCTTTTAAGAAATTTAAAAATTGATTCAGGCCTCACATTATCAAATAATGATTTTAAACTATCAACAATAAAGTGCCGGTTTCTTATGATGGCAAGGTCTACACAATCAATGAGTAGATGTTGGACAGTTAGTGCCTCGTTACAAGGAACACACTGGGGTTCTGCCTCGTTCTTTAAAAGGTGCGAATGGGTCAAATGTGTATGACCGATTCGCAATCTGGCCAAAACTAACTCTTCGCGGCGGTCAGACCGAAGGCCTGGCAACCATTCACCAAGTGAAGGTTTAATTGAAAATAATTTATTACGTTGATTTGCCTGATCACTCCAACAGTTCTGCCATACATTGTGGATAAAATTTTTAATTAGGGGTTTAAAATCAGTAAAAGGAACTTTAAAAGGTAAAATATCTAGTGACAACGCGTCTTTGGCAGCCCTATCTGCCTCTTCGTTGCCACGTAGACCGCAATGACTTGGAAGCCAGCAAAAGACAATATCAGTATCTTTATCAGCAGCATAGATACGAGGCAGCTTCTAAGAAGTTTAACTATGATAGGGTTGTCCGTTTTCTCGTGTTCCAGCGCTTGCATACTAGATAAAGAGTCAGTGAAAATAATGTAACGCCAATAACCATTTTCAATAATGTGCTCAAGCGCAAGGTCAATAGCCTTGAGCTCGGCAGAGAAAATTGATGAATTATTAGGCAGACGATACTGATATTTGTAACCATCCAAGATGGCAGCTGAAGCAACTTTTTCTTCGTTTTTAGACCCGTCTGTATAAATTTGAAAGTGCATAATGTGTTTTTCCTGTATTTCAAGGAATTTAGTTTTAAATACAACTTGATCTGTTTCAGACTTTTTTGTTGAAGCTAGATCATATATAAAAGTGGGACTTTTAGACGACCACAAAGGAACGTTTGGAACTTTATGTTCAGCCACATCATCTAGATCGAAATCTAGTGATTCTATGTCAGCTTTACAACGTAAACTAAATGGTGGAATTTCTGATTCCTTCTTTTTGAAGTCCTCTTCGTAAAGAGGTTCAAATACAGAATCATGTGTAGGATTATCTGGATTAGACTTTAATTTCAAAAAATAATCCATAGACAATTTCTTTCGACGTAAGTTCAAAGATGGTTCATTTGCTTCAGCATAAAGACTATTAATTGGCGATGTTTTAAATGCGCCCAACGCTATACGTAAACCTTGATTGTGTATTGAATCAAGCTTGCGCAAATAGGATTGACGGGCAGAGCCGTAAACAACGCATCCATAGTCCAATTTCGATCTCACAAGAGACCTATAAAGACGTAATAAAACTTTTTTGTCTGCACCCCAGTCCATGCTGGAGACAACACGTAAAAGATTCAGAGCTTTCTTACACTTATTGCTCAGATATTCAATGTGAGGGATGAACGATAATTTAGAATCAAATAAAAGACCCAAAAACTTAAATTCTGGGACAACTTCAATTCTTATCCCGTCCAAAGTAAGTTCTGGATCGGGATGGAGTTTTCTGGATTTGCAGAAATGCATACATTTGGTTTTGGTTTTGGAAAATTTAAAACCATTTTCATTCGACCATTTACTCAGGTTGTTTAAAACCTGTTGCAACTGTCGTTCAATAGTATGCATATGTTTTGACCTGTAACAAATACAAAAGTCATCAACGTAAAGAAAATATTCAATACCAGGACAAGTAGCTTTTATAATATTGTTGATTTTAATACTAAAAAGTGTAACCGAAAGAATACAGCCCTGGGGAACACCCATCTCCTGTTCGTGAGGATCAGAGAGCGTATCTCCAACCCTGACTCTAAACTGTCGTTCATCCAAAAATGCAGAAATAAAATAAGCAAGGCGACCTCGTATACCGAAATCATAGAGGTCATTCATAATTCCATACTTCCATGTGGTATCATATGCACTCTCGAGATCAAAAAAGACAGAAACAACATGCTCTTTTTTGATAAACGCTTCTCTTATAAATGTTTCAAAGCGAACTAAATGATCAAGAGTGCTTCTTTGCTTTCGAAAGCCACTTTGGGCTGACGTAATAAGTTTGTTTTTCTCAAGAAACCATACAAGACGGTCATTGACCATTCTTTCCATGGTTTTACAAACACAACTTGTTAAGGCTATAGGACGATAATTGGAAGGGTTATCAGCATCTTTACCAGGTTTGGGCACTGGAATCACAATAGCTTCCCGCCATGAGGCTGGAATTGTTCCCGATTTCCAAACACTGTTAAAGATGTCAAGTAAACAATGAAGGGATTGGTGCGGTAAATGTTTTAAAAACTGATAGTGGATATCATCAGATCCAACAGCAGTATCATGACATTTTTTAAGAGCCGTTTTAAGCTCTTTAAGGGTAAAATCTTTATTATAGTGTTCTGTATTTTTAGATTTAAAATTCAATTTAACTTTTTCTTTTTGATCTTGATACTTTTGAAATTCTGTAGAATAGTTCGAAGAGGATGACTTTTGTGCAAAAGTATCAGCAAGGACGTTAGCAATTTCAGGTTTTGAAGAAACAGTACCATCGTCTGTATTTAAATGCCCGACACTAATAGAGGCGTTTTTACCGCTTATTTTTCGTATCATGTCCCATGTCTTTTTGACAGACGATCTAGAATTAAGTCTAGATACGTACTGCCTCCAAGACTTACGTTTACTGTGTTTGATAGTTCTTCGTGCTCTAGCACGCGCAATCTTAAACTTTATAAGATTTTCTTTAGTCGGCCTTAGATCAAACTCTCTAAGGACCGACTTACGATTTCGTACAGCCTTTTTGCAGTCATCATCATACCATGGCTTATTTGGATGTTTTGGATTAACAGTGGTTCTAGGAATTGCTTTTTCTGCAGAAGAATATAATAGAGAAGTGAACAACTCCGCCGGATTGTCACATTCTTCAAAAACCTGTGGTGTAATGGACTGTTCACAAACAGTTTTGAACAAGTCCCAGTTTGCTTTATGGAGTTTCCACCGTTGTGGTCGCTCCTGTACCGATGGCCCAATTTCCGAAAGAAGAATCGGAAAATGGTCACTACCATGCAGGTCGTCATCAACTTTCCAGGTAAAGTCTGGAAAAATTTGAGGACTGCAAACTGTCAAATCTAATGATGAGTACGAACCAGTAGCAGGATGTAGATAAGTAGATGACTTATCGTTTAAAAGAGAAAGATCATGCCTCGAAATAAAGTCTTCAACAATATAACCTTTGTTGTCTGTCTTTGAACATCCCCATAAAGAATGGTGAGAATTAAAATCTCCCATTAAAACAAAAGGTTTAGGTAATTGTTCAACAAGCCGATCTAGTTTCCTGCTGTCAACAGGAGAACTAGGGGGGTAGATAAATGGAACAAAGAGTAACAGTTTTGTTGAGAGAAATACTAACGGCAACTGCCTGTAAAGTGGTATCAAGCTGCACAGGGCGATGTGGAACATTGTTATTAACAATGATACCTACACCACCGGAAGCCCGTTCGCTATCTGAAAAATTCTTGAGATAACAAGAATGATACTTGAATGAAAATTTATCAGAATCTTTAAGAAAAGTTTCTTGTAGACAAACTGCTACTGGTTTTTCTTTAGAGACCAACAGATTGAGTTCCTCAAAATTCGATCTGATACTGCGGCAATTCCATTGAATAATTGTATTCGCCATGATGGACGATAATAAAAGAGTCAATAAACCACATAAATATGGAAGTCTGGAGTTAATCATCTTTTATTTAATTTTATTATATTGCTGCCTTGCTTATTCTTATTTTGATCTGAACCGCTTGGTTCATCCATAACCATGTCTTCTTCAAGACCATGGAAACGGTTGTAATTTTGTATCGGATCATCCGATCCTTTGGGTCGGCGATCTGAGATCACCGGTTTAGTTTGTTTTTTTCTTTTTATTGTTTTCATTTATATCTGGACTAGCTGACGGATTAACTTGAGACGTAGGAACTGAATTAACTTTAGGTTCTTGTCTTGCTGGCGTTGGTACTGATGGACGTGAAGGAACATTAGTTTTAGTAGCAGAGGATGTAGTTTCTTTGTTTTGCTGAGATGTGGATTGTGGTGGACTTTTTGTGGTTTCGAATAATTTTGTAATTTCAGTTTTCTTTTCGGGAAACAAGATGCACAACTTTCCAAAGATGTCTTTACAATTTTGGCATTCTGTTTCTTTTTTGTTGTTAGCAGATTCTATTCTGGTGGCCTGAGCATACGAGTTTGTAAGATTTATTCTGTTCTCAACTATTTTTTTTGCTTCGGGGAATGATAAACCCTCTTTGTATTTTATGGTGACAATTTCTATCTCTTTTTTCCATGCAGGACAAGAACGGGATGTTGAAATATGTTCATCTCCACAATTTATACATTTAATCGGCTTTTGCAGGATTCCGTGTTGTGTGTCATTGCTTCTCCACCACAACGTGGACATAATTCCTCTTTGTCGCATTTCTTTTCATGATGTCCGTATTTGAAGCAGTTGTAGCACTGTAGAGGGTTTGGGATATACATCTCTACAGCTACTTTCATGTATCCAACTTTAATTGATCTTGGGAGAATTGAAGTGCCAAAAGTAAGAATGATTGTATTTGTTGGTTGTTTTGTTCCTTTTCTAAAGACTGAAATTCGTCGGGCTGTTTTCACATTTTGGGTGGAAAGTTCTGCTACTATTTCATCTTCCGAAACGCCTTGTAAATCACGACAACGAATTATTCCTCTTGATGTATTGAGAGTGTCGTGAGGTCTGCATTTAGCAGGAATACTAAAAAAGCTATTGAGTTTCAAAAGATTCTCTGCGTGTTTTTGTTTTTCTACTTCTACAAGGAGTGTCCCAGATCGCAACTTTTTAACTGATTTCGGTTCACCTGCCAAAGAAACAAGAACTTTATGAATTACAAAAGGCGATAATTTCGTCAAGGGCTGTTCTAAGTCGTCTGCATCAATTACAGGAAATCTTGGAAAAGATCCTACACTGGCCGGTCCGTTATCCGTAAGGTCCATAAACTTTCTTTTAAAATGTTGGTTCTCCATATTTGAGGTTTTAATATTCTTCACCCGGGCCCCCACCCACCACGGAGTCCAACAAGGGGACATGGAAAATGGAGCGGATATCCGACTCCCCATGCCAGGGTTACCCAGATGGTATACTCAGGCAAAAGTTACAGAATGGTATGATAAAGAAATACATGGACAATTCCCCCAGATCAGGGCTCTGCCATGCATTTCGGTACCAGATCAAAAAGCTCATTCCACCCAATTAACCCATGAGCCTATATAGATGAGGTATAAAGCAAAATAACATGACAATTCAAAATATGACAAAGGTAGCATTATATTATGCTTATGATGATAAGATTGAAAATGTGAAGATAATCTAGTTTGATAGATAATAGTAAAAAGAGCAGGTGGTTCATCAATTGTACCAAAAACGAAAGTGCTGTCTTGGACAACAATATTCAAGACAAAGATATAAATGCCTCATCTAAAGCGACCAGCCGATTGCCTAGACCGGGTCCATCTAAGCTCCCGTTTACACCGAAGCCGAGGCCAAAGCTAGCGTATTGAGAAGCTGGAGAGCCCTGTGCTTCTCTCAACCAACCAGGATCCCCTTTTCCGGCTTACGAGTTTCCACTCACGGCCAACAAGCGGGTCCGTTACAGACACACTGTCCTTTGCTTGGGGTCTTACCATTTGCTACAGGACACGGCAGCCGGGATATTTCTAATCCCCCTCCACAGCTGGGGGTAACAAATACAAAAGTCATCAACGTAAAGAAAATATTCAATACCAGGACAAGTAGCTTTTATAATATTGTTGATTTTAATACTAAAAAGTGTAACCGAAAGAATACAGCCCTGGGGAACACCCATCTCCTGTTCGTGAGGATCAGAGAGCGTATCTCCAACCCTGACTCTAAACTGTCGTTCATCCAAAAATGCAGAAATAAAATAAGCAAGGCGACCTCGTATACCGAAATCATAGAGGTCATTCATAATTCCATACTTCCATGTGGTATCATATGCACTCTCGAGATCAAAAAAGACAGAAACAACATGCTCTTTTTTGATAAACGCTTCTCTTATAAATGTTTCAAAGCGAACTAAATGATCAAGAGTGCTTCTTTGCTTTCGAAAGCCACTTTGGGCTGACGTAATAAGTTTGTTTTTCTCAAGAAACCATACAAGACGGTCATTGACCATTCTTTCCATGGTTTTACAAACACAACTTGTTAAGGCTATAGGACGATAATTGGAAGGGTTATCAGCATCTTTACCAGGTTTGGGCACTGGAATCACAATAGCTTCCCGCCATGAGGCTGGAATTGTTCCCGATTTCCAAACACTGTTAAAGATGTCAAGTAAACAATGAAGGGATTGGTGCGGTAAATGTTTTAAAAACTGATAGTGGATATCATCAGATCCAACAGCAGTATCACATTTTTTAAGAGCCGTTTTAAGCTCTTTAAGGGTAAAATCTTTATTATAGTGTTCTGTATTTTTAGATTTAAAATTCAATTTAACTTTTTCTTTTTGATCTTGATACTTTGGAAATTCTGTAGAATAGTTCGAAGAGGATGACTTTTGTGCAAAAGTATCAGCAAGGACGTTAGCAATTTCAGGTTTTGATGAAACAGTACCATCGTCTGTATTTAAATGCCCGACACTAATAGAGGCGTTTTTACCGCTTATTTTTCGTACCATGTCCCATGTCTTTTTGACAGACGATCTAGAATTAAGTCTAGATACGTACTGCCTCCAAGACTTACGTTTACTGTGTTTGATAGTTCTTCGTGCTCTAGCACGCGCAATCTTAAACTTTATAAGATTTTCTTTAGTCGGCCTTAGATCAAACTCTCTAAGGACCGACTTACGATTTCGTACAGCCTTTTTGCAGTCATCATCATACCATGGCTTATTTGGATGTTTTGGATTAACAGTGGTTCTAGGAATTGCTTTTTCTGCAGAAGAATATAATAGAGAAGTGAACAACTCCGCCGGATTGTCACATTCTTCAAAAACCTGTGGTGTAATGGACTGTTCACAAACAGTTTTGAACAAGTCCCAGTTTGCTTTATGGAGTTTCCACCGTTGTGGTCGCTCCTGTACCGATGGCCCAATTTCCGAAAGAAGAATCGGAAAATGGTCACTACCATGCAGGTCGTCATCAACTTTCCAGGTAAAGTCTGGAAAAATTTGAGGACTGCAAACTGTCAAATCTAATGATGAGTACGAACACTGAGATATCGTTAGAATTAGCCCATTACCAAGTTACAACACAATTTTAAATTGGTGCCAATTTGTAAACATTTCTTCATTTTTCACTGCTTTCAAAAGCCAGTTTTTGTGGTGAGTCAAAAAGAGGCACTGTGTAGTAATGGGTTAACATTAGCTTTATCATATATTTTTTACAGGTTTTCAGTAGATTCTATCATCTTGGGCTTTCAATTGGCATAAACGGGACAACTCATGCTCTTGATAGAATTAGGAAGAATTATGATGCTGAAGATTTGGAATGGCGAAGACAAATCACAGATTATTTACTACTGCCATCTGACAAAGAAACATCAACATCCGCTACTGTCCCATATGAAGAAATATAATTTGATGCATAACTTTCAGAAGCATCGCCAATACCAGTCGATGATGTCATAAATGAAGTTGAACATATGGTTATTTCCCCTCAACAAGGAGAACGACAACAGTCCATCCAAGGTAAATGGAACATTTGAGAAGAAATGAAATTAGGATTATGGTATAGGCAATTTAATTTGATGGTGGATAGTTCTTGTTTACTTTAATGTTTTCACAAGTTAATTTCCATTGGAAATACATCCTTTTTTATCAAATTGCCATCCATCTTTGTAAATTGTATCATATAATATTAAAAACAGAAATTGTACTTAAAATAGCTTGTTAGTTAAATGAAATCTATCACAGATGCTATCAGTTTCATTTGTAGATCTATGTGTTTTGCGATATTGTCCGGTACAATCCACTCCATGCAATCTGGGCATGGCCCGTGTTCTGAAATATCAAAGTTCGCGAAGTTCCTTCTTCTGTCTAGTATAATTTCTCCTTTCTTATTTTTGATGATTTTCATGTTGTGCCTATGGTCACATTCGATTCTTAGGAGTGTCATATTTTGTTCTAGGTTTTTCTTCAGGTTGGTCTTTTTGGACTCATTTGGATGATCATCATTGAGTTTGATCTTTATATCTCTAATGGCTTTAACCTCATTCTCTTGTTTGTGTGATTTGAAATTTCATCAAATTCTGACCATTAGACTAGGAGAAATTAGAGAAAACTGTATTTTACCTTAAGTCCCCTTCTCCCATGACGAGGCCTCAAATCCAACAAGAGCTGTCCGAAGACAGCGCGCTCGACTTTCTAAGTTGCTTAGTATAAACGGGGCGTAACTCCAAATATAGTGGAGCCAGGGTCATGTGATGGTGAATAAGTATGTCAAGTTTGGGTTGAATCCCTTTGATAGTATGGAAGTTATTGATGTTTGAAAAAAACTTTAACCTTTGTTGCAACGCCAACGCCGACGCCCGGGTGACAGTATAAGCTCTCATTTTCTTCGAAAAGTCGAGCTAAAAACCGGGAAAAGTACATCGGCATTATGTCAAAGGGAGTTCACATGGTCAGTTTCATTTGATTTGTAAATAGACTGACCACCACACTCTCTACCGAAATTGGAATATCAGCCAACTAAGTCGCTTGCTACTACAAAGTGATCAGACACATGATCCGCTGACACCGATCTTGAATTCTACAGGGCCAGCCCAGACGCATCTCTGACCAAACAGGCGTTGTAAATCAGACTGAATCAATTGTCCAAAGTCAACACAATATCAATTAACCTGCAAGAACCGAGACTCAGGCTGTCCAAATGTATGAAGACACGGCTCATTACCAGGAGTCCTTTCATCGTGTCCATAAAATATATATGAAAGTAAAAGAGGGCACCAAGATTTTGATAGAAAAGTCAAAAGAGGAAAAGCGACTTGACGTTCACGAAAAAGTCAACTACTTCTTTAATCTCCACAGCATGTGTATCGGACACCGATCGATGGTGTTTCGATGTTAAGAAAAAGCCAAACCCACAAGTAGACAAAAATGGTGACACATTTTATTTGATTGCCACCAGTAATCACAAAACGGGGGGTCAGTTCTTTGCACATACTTACTTTTCTGGGGAACTAATGGACATGCTTTAAACGTACTATAAGCACGTAAGAAAATCAAATGACGAAGAAAAAGACTACCTCTTTATCAACAGCAATGGCCATCATATCTATTCAGCGACTGCAGACATGAAAATTTATCTGAATAAATATGACAAAGGACTATGACAAACAATAACACACACACTTTTCCGCAAGATTAATGCAAATTTATCTAAACAAAACCAGTCGAGTGACACGCAGAAATTCATTCATGGCATGTTAAGTCATTCAGAAGCAACAACAACTAAACATTATACATTAACTAACGGAGAAGCAGTGTCCCAGAATTTGCTGGTCTCTAAGACATAGTGTCAAATAATCTCGGTAAACCAGTCAACCTGCACGTGGGTTAGCTGAAGATATCAGTGCTAGAAACAGATATAATCTTACACGCGAATTAAGAAATTGAAATTGAAAGACAATTCACGACACGACCAGAAACACTCCAGACCTTCAACTTCTTCCAAACAAACGAAAACACAGAATGGATGTGATAAACGAGTGATTATATAGCACACGCATATACATCACACTGTCTAATTATAGACAGTGAAACAAAATGCCCGAACAAAAAACAATGTGACGATTTAATAGCTAGGTGTGATATACGTTGTGCAGGGACAGAAAAAAGGGACACTTCTAGAAAGAATCAACTAATTACAACTACGCAAGAATCGCGTGTAGATCTCGAGAGATAGCTGAAGCATTTAGAAGAAACATAGACTCAATTAATAATCCACTGTCCCTATCTACTATCTAGTAGATGAACTGGTTGACAAGTACTTTAATCAGAAAGGCTAGCGTAAAAACGAAAACAGAGGCTCTGAAAAATAATAAAACAAATCAGATGGACAGAGAAATCCATAAAAGAACATATGCAGAACCAAAAATAGACAGAAACACACCCACCATTGACAAGAAACTTTAAGAACAGAAAAAAGTCATACTTGGCCTCTACTGTTAGTGATGAAGTTTGCTTAGAAAGCGATTCCAAAAGACACTAGTATTATTGTGATTATCACTTCGAACTGATATAAGACAGAGAAGGTAAAAACAGAAATCACGAAATAGAACAGACAACAACTATAAGTACTAAATACTCTGAATCCAGATAATGATGCCAATTGGCCTTTGAGAAGTTAATCAGTGTCGCCTATAGGACTAGCTTATTTTTGTTCCTTTACTACAAGATAGCATTTCTGAATCCATATTATGCTGCAAATTAGCATGTTTATTTTGTTGATTTAATACCAGGTATCATACTCTAAATCCAGATTTTGGTACAAACGGACTTGGAAGCTTTAAACCAGTGTGTCCTGTAGAAAAAGCTTATTTTGATGATTTAATACCTGATATCATAATCAGAATCCATATTTTGGTAAAAACGGGCATTGTGACTGTTAATCAGTGTCGCCTATAGAACTGGCTTATTTTGTTGATTTACTCGCAGATATCATACTCTCAATCGAGATTCAGGTGCAAACGGGCATGAGGGCTATTAATCAGTGTCACCTATAGAACTAGCTTATTTTGTTGATTTACTACAACATATAATACTCTTGTTTCCGATGTTGGTGCACAAGGGCCTGTGAGCTATTAATCAGTGTCGCCTATAAAACAAGCTTATTTTGTTGATTTACTTCGATGTATCATATTATATATCCAAACTTTGGTGCAAACGGACCTTGGAGCTGTTAATCGATGTCGTTTATATAACTAGCTTATTTTGTTAATTTAATACGAGAAATCATACTCTGAGTCCAGATTTAAGTGCAAACGGGCCTGGGAGCTGCTAATCAGTGTCGCTTATAGAACTATCTTTTTTTGTTGATTTACTACCAGATATCATACTCTGAACCCAGACTTTGCTGCAAAAAGACATATGAGCTGTTTATCAGTGTCGCCTGTAGAACTAGCTTATTTTGTTAGCGAGCCGGGACTTTATGTCCGGGGAGCTAATGTCACAGCCCTAGTGTCGGCGTCGGCGTCCCGTCCCGTCTCGTCGCGTCTTCACTTGAAAAACTTTAACCTGGTCTATATCTCAGGCACTATTAGAGGTACAGCCTTGATATTTCATACATGGATACATCTCGACAAGACCTTTCATTTGGGACCATGACCTTTGACCTAGTGACCTTGACCTTGGAGTTTGACCTACTTTTGAAAAACTTTAACCTGGCCTATATCTCAGGCACTATTAGAGATACAGCCTTGATATTTCATACATGGATACATCTCAACAAGACCTTTCATTTGGGACCATGACCTTTGACCTAGTGACCTTGACCTTGGAGTTTGACCTACTTTTAAAAAATTAGCTGTTTTTGTGACAAGCTCTCGTATAGGCGAGCTACGTTGTCCGCGGACAACTCTTGTTATTTTACTAAGAGAGCTCATACTCTGAATCCAGATTTTTGTGCAAACAGGCTTGGTAGCTGTTAATCAATGTCACTAAGAAGAACTACCTTATTTTGTTGATTTACTACAAGAAAGTATACTCTGAATCCAGATGTTGGCGCAAACGGGCCAGGGAGCTGTAAATCAGTGTCGCTTATAGAACTAGCTTTATTTTGTTAATTTACTACCAGATGTGATACTCTGAACCCAGACTTTGCTTCAAAAAGACCTGGTAGCTGTTAATCAGTGTCGCCTGTAGAACTAGCTTATTTTGTTATTTTACTAAGAGAGCTCATACTCTGAATCCAGATTTTTGTGCAAACAGGCTTGGTAGCTGTTAATCAATGTCACCAAGAAGAACTACCTTATTTTTAGCTCACCTGAGCACGAAGTGCTCAAGGTGAGCTATTGTGGTCGCTTTTTGTCCGTCGGCGTCCGTCTGTCTGTCCGTCTGTCCGTCCGTCTGTTCACATTTTGTTGTTACCACTCTAGCACCCACAAATATTGACCAATCTTGAACAAACTTGGTCAAAACATGTATGACCATAAGTTCTTGGATGAGTTCGATTTTGAGTCAGATCGGACTAGGAAGTCCAGAGTTATGTGCCCTTGAACGTCAAAAGTGGGTGGTTTTGACTGTTACCACTCTAGTATCTACAAATATTGACCAATCTTAATCGAACCTGGTTAAAAGGTGTTTGACAATAAGTTCTCGAATGAGTTAAATTTTGAGTAAGATCGGACTAGGAAGTTTGGAGTTATGTGCCCTTGAACATGCCTTGAACATCAAAAATGGCTAGTTTTGACTTTGTTACCACTCTAGCATCTACAAATATTGACTGATCAAGACAAAACTTTGCCACAATGTTGGTAACCATAAGATCTTGGATGAGTTCGATTTACAGTGTGAGCAGAGCAGGAAGTCTGGAGTTATGCAGAGCTCCAGATAGGATGCGTATTTGCGTAAAATACGCATTGATTTGGTCTGAATACGCATTAACTTTTATAAAAATGCGTACAAATACGCATTCAAAATAATGAAAACGCATTTGATAATTGCCAGTTAGCGTATCAAGATCGGAAAATGTCGAGAAAAAACATACACTAGGAAATTCAAACAATTAACACAAACTTTTTGTCTGTAAAAAATAGGTTACGGCAGTCAGCTATCCGATATCTATTACGACTTTAATCAGCCAATCACAGTCTTGAATAATTGGGGAATACCAATTACGTCACCACTGTGACCAGCCGAGCGACAATCGGCTATTCCGTAGATCTACCGAATGATGCCGAGTGTTGTATTTGTTTGAATTTCAATCAATCGGTTATCTCCGTGAAAGCAAATCGTTACCCGATTTAACAGACCATTGCATCAATCCGTAAATCGTAAATGACAACTCGAAGGAGTTTGTTTTCTTTTCAAACCGGCAAACGAGTAAATCCACTGCTGAGCAGACCGTAACTTTAGGCGATTTTTGCCGATATTCGTTCTGAAGTGGCACTACAGGCAAAGATAGCACACGATGGTAATCTTGTTCAGAAAAAAACCTCGATGGTCAGAAACATACCGCGGTTAGATGGCCTCGAACCCGAAAATGAAAGTGGGTCGTTCCGGTCGGGTGTTCCTGTTTATTTTAGTCCTTTCCTGAACAAGAACGTAAATACGCCCTGCCTCAAAAAATCATCTGGAAATACGCATTGGAATAAATTCTGAGGGGTAAATACCCCTTGCCTCAAAAAATTATCTGGAGCTCTGGTTATGTGCCCCTGAATTTGACAAAATTGCATTTTTCAACTTTGTTTACACTGTAGCATCTACATTTATTGACCAATCAAGACAAAACTTGGCCGCAATGTTGGTGACCATAAGATCATGGATCTGATAAATTTTCAGCTTGATTTGACCAGAAAAACAAGAGGTAATGGCCCTTGAATTTCACAAAATTACCGTTTTTGACTTTATTTTCACTCTAACAAACACAAATATGGACCAATTAAGACACAACTTGGTCACAATGTTGGTGACCATTAAAATCTTAATTTTTTTAATTTGTCAGATTGATCGGACTAAAAAAACAGAGTTGTGTGCCCTTGACAGTGACAAAATTTCCGTTTTTCACCTCCGTAATGCGGAATTTGCCAGTGTTGGCTGAAGTTGCCACAATGGACACAAATGGACTATAGACTCAGACTACAAGGCTCAGATAGGGAAGTGTTTGGTGAAAGTGTATATTTTAAATAAGATTACCTTGGCATCACAAACAATAACACCTTTTGATGCACCTGAGTGTTAAAGCCTGAAAAAAATTACGTCAGAAAAGGAAGAAAATATTTATTTGCAAGCATTTTCTTTCTTTTCTTCAATGTTTCCAACCCATCAAAGTGACTGTCAGATTGATTTTGTTGTCCGCAACACCTTTGAATTTGGACAGGTTCAAGTAATGTCGTTTTGGGAATGTGCTTAAAAGATATCTTTTATTTTTCAGGCACAGATTTGATCACCTAGAAATGGATTCATCAATACAAACAGTGCTTATGTTCAGTTTGAACCAACATTGCAGGAGTGAAAAGAAGCTCTCCTATGTTAACTCTTTCCTAAACAAGACCTGGTTTTGACATGTCCAATAGAAAAGGCACATGGAAATATTGTCACAAAACAAAAAATGCTGATAACTGGCATCCTGCATAAATTTTACACTAATGAACAATGATTTTGTTGCCTGCAGGAGTATTTAAATAGGAGCAGTCCAGTTTATTTTTGCAAAGGAAAGTGTTAGACGTGGAAGCAAATTATTTTACTTTCAAACCATTTTCAAATCTATCTTGGATTTTAATGGCCCATAACAAAAGCTTGTACCAATTCTTCTACCAATATTTTTGCTTTGTAAGAGGATCCTTTGGTTTAACTATAGAATATGTTGTTTTCTGTAAAAGCATTTACTTACATTAGTGTAGAACAGAATTTAAGTTTAGAATTAAGCAGTTTCTTTTAGTACCCAAAGACGTCAACCCAGTACCAGGTATTTGGTATTTACCGAAGGTGCCATTGGTGATTGTCTAATATACATTAGCTTTCAAACTTTAATCTTTTGTCAAGTTACATAATTGAGGACTTCTTTGAACTTCAAATTCATGCTGTAAAAAGATAAATACCAAAGTTTAAGCTTTTTTTCAATTTAACAGGAAACCCTGTAAGCAAAGGACAAAATGTTTTTGTATAATCTACTATAGGTCTACCAATTCAGAAAATGTAACATTTGTTTATCTTATATTTAGATTTACTATCACCAGTGATTGGAAGGCTTTTGATTTTAGGAACCGCCTTGTTGATTTATACTATGTTGAATCATACTTATTAATAGACAAATATTTCATGTTATCTGTCACACAGAAAAGGAATTTCTGAGAATCTCTCTTAAGGTTTACTAACTAATAACTACTTTCCAATCATCATTTTTATGCCCCCGCATCGATAGATTGGGGGCATATTGTTTTACCGTTGTCAGTCTGAAACTTAACGTGAAAACTTAACATAAGCCTTTTCTCCATAAGTATTCCACATACAAAGCTCAAATTTGGTATGTAACCTTTTTTATACGCACGAAGGGTCGTATTATGTTATGGCCCCGCTCGTCTGTCTGTCCGTCTGTCCGTCCGTCTGTCCGTCCGTCCGTTAGCAATTTCTTGTGTGCGCAACTCCTCCTACAGTTGTGATCGGAATTCGATCAAACTTGCTACAATGAATCTCCATGGTGTCTAGTTGTGCATCCCGCTTACGGAATTTAATTAACTCTTTTCGTTCTTGAATTATCTGCCCTTGAATAAAAAAATGACCATTTTCTTGTGTGCGCAACTCCTCCTACAGTTTTGATCAGAATTTGATCAAACTTGCCACAATGAATCGCCATAGTGTCTAGTTGTGCACACCGCTTACGGAATTAAGATAACTATTTTCGTTCTTGAATTATCTGCCCTTGAATTTAAGAAAAAATGCCCATTTTCTCAAAAATGTCCATTTTCTCCTGTGTGCAACTCCTATAGTTTCAACCATAATTTCATCAAACTAGCCACAATGAATCTCTGTGGTGTCTTGTTGTGCAAACAAAATTTTGATAACTTTTCATGTTTGAATTAACTGCCCTTGAATCGAAAAAAATGGCCAATTTTACTGACAAGCCCCTCTCGGGCGTATATGCGCCGCTTTGCGAAGCTCTTGTTAAATGATATATATCTGTTCCATGCAATATTACTGACCTCCAAGTTATCCATTAACCCTTATCAACCCTTTAATTGAAAACTTTTAAAACATGAAAAATTAACATGCAACTTAACATTGGCCTTTTCGGGGGCATTCATGTTTGACAAACTCATCTTGTTCAAGTATCATTAACAAGACATTCGACTTTTGTACCTGAAATCCCATCTAATAAATTTCACATCAAAAACTGAATATAGATATGTGCACACCCAGTTCACATGCTCTCATTTAGCCCCTTTCCAAACAAGACCTAGTTTTGACGTCCATACTAGAAAAGACATTGGAAAACATTGCTGATATAAAGCTTTTTCTCATTTTGCCTCAATATATCTCAAAATTGTACAAGTTCTATACACAAAGTTATGCTTATTTTGTCACCTCTTCAATTTCAAATTTAAACAGTCCAATTTTAAGGAAGCTCTCTCTTATTTGTTCTCAGAATGTCCTTTTTTGTTTGATGGATGACAGGTTGCACAAAATGTATCTTTCTTTTCTTTTTTCTGTAGGAAATTAATTCTTCATTGAACTGATAAAACAGTGAAACAAGACTATAATTATACATTGTGATTTATTTTGATACCAGTAAGTGTACTGGTGTGTATAAACATTCATCCAATCAGTGATAGTGTAGATACATAGACTACAGCAATTACATTGGATATAGTGACAGACTGATAAAGTGTTGAAGTAGACGTACCGAGATTCTGATTTGGGATTTTGGAGTCAAGTGTGTGAAGAGAATCATTTGCTAGAGGAAAGCCTACAGTTCTGTCAAATTAATTCAGTGAGTGTTTTAAACAGCAAAATTAATTTATGGTTAACCTTTCCCAAACTGAAGCTGCTTTTGATGGGAAAAGATTCATACAAAGGAAGAAAATGCTGATAAGCATTATTTTCATTGGTCTCAATATTTTTCTGTGTTATATTGTATACAAATCCAATTTTTGGCAACATTCATTTTTCCCCTGTAGTAGCTTTCGAATTGGAACAGTCTAAATTTTTGTCATTTGGGAAATAGTCAAAGGTGTGGTAGATAGGAGAAAAAGCTCTGGATGGGATGATCCTGGAAGTGAAAATTTCAAAAAAACTATGAAGGAATAAATGCTGACTACCGACATTTTTATTTTTCCTCAATGTTTTCCACGCTTTAGTTTATTTATTTTCTGTCTTTATTGTGACTTAAAGGTTGTTGTATGAGCATGTTTTTGCTCTGTTTGTCTGTCCTTTTAGCATTTCTTTAGTTTCGGTTAGATTCAGATGACCACAGCAATTAAATCAATCAATTGGATTTAGTTCAAAACTTGACATATAGTACCTTTTCTGTATTCAAAAATTCAATTTATTTTTTTTTTTGTATATACGCTTACCTGTAAAGATGTCATTGCAATAGACATTTTCCTGTCTTCAGCATATTTGCTTTTTGACCTGCTTTGAATCTTGTAGTCAAGGAAGGGCAAAAACTTTGCTGCATATTGTGGTTGAAGAAGAAAATAAGTAAATACAAGCAATTATGCCATACCTACTAGTAAAAAATAAGTTTTATTTGTATGTCCCTGTATCAAAAGATCTGGGATATATAATAACAGTGTATCTCTGTCTGTTCATCTATCTTTCTGTCTATCTTAGGCTATTAGTACAAATTAACTTGCAATTCTTAACACTTCCCCAAACAGCAAAAGTTTAGGGTGGTCTAATTCAAAGGCTGCTGCAAGCCACCGAATTGATGTTCTAAAAGATACAATTTGTATATAATATAGCATAGAAAATATTGAGACAAAATGAGAAAGTGCTGGTCACCAGCATTTTCTTCTTTTGTCTCAATATTTTCCCAAGACTATTGTATTAGGGACGTCAAAACCGGGTCTTGTTTGGGAAAGGGCTAAGTAGATATGCTATTCACCAAGTTATAAATCATCTTTCCCAAATTACCAAATTTAGGCTGGTCACATTTCAAAGGAATTGAAAGTAACCTAATGAATTTGCATTGAAAACAGTCGGGCAAAAGAAGAAAATCAGTTTATTTGTATTTCTGCTCTCTCCCTCTGTTTCCATAGCTCTCTGTGCAGATCACGAAAAACTTATATCTTTGGGAAAATGGTTATAATTGGCAAGGGTGGGGGTTATTTTCTTTACTTTTTCTATTTCAGGAATGCCAAGGTTAAAACGGAAGTCTGTTTCTCAGAGGAATGCTGAGAAACGGTCTGTGATGAGGTCCAGACGCACTACGAGAGATGGTCTTGGTGATGGTTACGTTGAGGGTGATAGTAGTGGTGATGGTCATGGTGATGGTTCCGGCCCTGGTGTTGGATCCAGGAAAGCAGATGAGGGTCGAGATGACCCTACAGGTCTCATATGGTCTGTGCCTGATATGGCTGCTTCGGCAGTCGGGCCATCTGTTCAGGGAACTAGTCAACAGATGGGGGTCGATTCCTGCCTCTCTGAGCCCACTTGTGGTCCATCCATAAGTGGGTCATCTGTCATGGGAACCAGGCAACAGACGGAGGAAAGTTCCCACCTCTATAAAGCCATCGTGCCGTCTGTCATTGAAAACTTGTCAAATGAATTGCCAGATAGTTTGCTTGGAGATTTACAAAATGATTTACTTGATGACTTACAAAATGAAGTGATTATTGAATCGACTAATGAAATGACATATAGAATATCACCTGATAATATATCAAATGATACTGAGTCTGAGAATATAATAGCACAGATAAATATATCATCATTGTCTGAGACATCCAAATCTTACCCTGATCAGAAATTATGTTTTGCAAGTGGATACAAACATAATGCGAATAATCCATTCAACTGTACCACATTACAACTAGGCTCATACAGTCAAAATAACAGAATGTTTTCTGAGTACTCAAGAGGCAGCCAGTGTACAATGAACGCATTGTGTGCTTTGATATATGCACATTATTCAAATCTGACAGCAAACATAGATGAAGTTCTAACAGTTGGTGATCAGTTGTATCAAAATGTTTCGCAAACTTTGAAGTTTAAGCACAGACATCTTTCTCTTGATGAAATCCCGAATAAAGCTGAGATATTATCAAGGCAAGTGCATGTTCAAAAGGAGGCTATCATATCAGGCAATGCTGTAGACCAGCTTGATGATCCTGCATTTCCATCTTTGCACAAATCCTTACAAACTGCCTTTCTAAATGTGCAGTATGTTTTAGTGATGATTGGTGCTATATGCTCCGCAGTGTTTGTTAAAGATGACACATTCTGGCTTTTTGATTCACATTCACATGGAAATGATGGAATGTGTGATCCAGATGGTAAATCATTATTGGTTGGTTTTGCTACTCTTGATGAAATGGTGGCCTTTTTGTATGCTATGTATGAGAGCATGAGGATTGATTTATCTTCTCCGTATGAAATTTTGCCACTGGCATTTACGTGCTCACATGACAGAGATGACCTTCACTCAAATTTGTTATTGAATTACTTTGAGGATCAAAAAAATAAAGCCATGATGAAATCAGCAGAGAAATCACAAAATCGTAAAAAGCCATCAGTCAAAGATAGAGGTATTGACAGAAAAGAATATTTTAGGAAATATAGACAAGCTAAACGTTGTGATGCTTTGTTTAAAGAGAAAGAGAAAGAAAGTCAGGCTACATATAGGCGAAAAGCAAGAAGTGATATTAATTTTAAACAGAGAGAGAAAAAGATTCAAACAACTTCAAAACAAAAAGCCAGAAGTAGTTCAGAGTTTAAACAGAAAGAAAAACAAATTCAGTCTACATCAAAACAAAAAGCAAGAGACAATGATGATTTTAAAGAGAAAGAGAGAGATAGTCAGGTTACATATAGGCATAAAGCAAGAAGTGATATTAATTTTAAACAGAAAGAAAAACAAATTCAGTCTACATCAAAACAAAAAGCAAGAGGCAGTGTTGATTTTAAAGAGAAAGAGAGAGATAGTCAGGTTACATATAGGCATAAAGCAAGAAGTGATATTGATTTCAAACAGAAAGAAAAACAAATTCAGTCTACATCAAAACAAAAAGTAAGAGGCAGTGTGGATTTTAAAGAGAAAGAGAGAGATAGTCAAGTTGCATATAGGCGTAAAGTAAGAGACGATGTGGATTTTAAAGAGAAAGAAAGAGATTGTCAGGTTATATATAGGCGTAAAGCAAGAAGAGATATTAATTTCAAACAGAAAGAAAAACAAATTCAGTCTACATCAAAACAAAAAGCAAGAGGCAGTGTTGATTTTAAAGAGAAAGAGAGAGATAGTCAGGTTACATATAGGCGTAAAGCAAGAAGAGATATTAATTTTAAACAGAAAGAAAAACAAATTCAGTCTTCATCAAAACAAAAAGCAAGAGGCAGTGTGGATTTTAAAGAGAAAGAGAGAGATAGTCAGGTTACATATAGGCGTAAAGCAAGAAGTGATATTAATTTTAAACAGAAAGAAAAACAAATTCAGTCTTCATCAAAACAAAAAGCAAGAGGCAGTGTGGATTTTAAGGAGAAAGAGAGAGATAGTCAAGGTTACATATAGATGTAAAGCTAGACTTGATACTAATTTTAAACAGAAGGAGAAAAACATTCAAACGACTTCAAAGCAAAAGGCCAGAAGTATTGCAGGTTTTAAACTAAAAGAAACTGCATCAAAAAAGAAATTGCGTTCAAATCCATACAATTTAGAAAAGGAAAGAATTGCAAAACAAGTTGCTCGGTCAAAATATGGTTTAAAAGAAGCAGAAAGAATTAGTGATAGAGACAGAAAATGTTTGAAAAGGAAGTCAACAGAGTGTAGACAAAACGAAAGCTCCAGTGCTAAAAGAAAAAAACATGGAGGTGATATGGATGAATGTATAGCATTATTTCATGAGAGTATTAAGGTTGGACCTCAATATATCTGCTCCTGTTGTAAGCAAACCTGGTTCAAACAAAGTGTAAGTAGTATCGCAACTATGAAAGATGTGATCGATTCAAAATATTTAACTGGTACTTTATCAGTTGATGATTTAGAATGGATATGTATTACCTGTAAAACAAATCTAATGAATAGAAAGGTTCCGAGATTGTCTGAATTAAATGGTATGAGATGGCCTGAGAAACCAGATGTCTTACAATTGTATCCACTGGAAGAAAGACTGATTGCTTTAAGGATACCTTTTATGCAAATAAGAGAATTACCACGAGGTCGTCAGTACTCTGTTAAAGGCAATGTCGTGAATGTGCCTGTAGATATTCAACCAGTTGTTAATTCTCTTCCTAGACCATTTGATGAAAATGTTACTGTAGCAGTTAAGCTGAAAAAGAGGTTGTCTAACAAATCTTGTGCATTTACAGAGAATGTGAGGCCTCTACGTGTATTGGTAGCATTACACTGGTTAATGAAAAACAGTGCTTTGTATGCAAATTCATCAGTTACAATTGATGAAGAATGGATTACACGTGTAACAAGAGAATGTGAAGAGACTGTACAAGAATTCTTTTCATCCAGTAATAAATCATCAGATATAGAGATGGGATCTAATGATAAACATGATGAGGGTGAAAATGAAGGCACCTATGATTCAGATACAGAAGAAAACATGCAAGAGAATGTTGGAAACATTGACACGCTCATTGAAGATGGAGATCTTGAAAATAGAACAGACACATTTACCTTTGCACCTGGAGAAGGTCAGAGACCTTTAAGTATATATCAAGATTCTGATTCAGAGTTTCTGTGCTTTCCAACAATATATTGTGGACAAAGGAGAGCTCAAAGTGAAGAAAGATTAGTTCCAGTAAATTACAGTGACATTGCTAAATGGGAACTAAGAAGCAATGATAGGCGAGCAGCAAACAGTGTACCAAATATTTTTTTCAAACTTAAAAAGATTCAGATGAAGCAACTGCATGACAAAGTGAATCTTGCTGTGCGAAGAGGTCAGTTTGAAAACAAAATGACTGCAGGGCAGGCTAAAGATACAAGCTTTATGGAAAACATAGTGCATAAAGATGAAGGATATTACATTTTCAAGCAACTAAGAAATTCTCCTGCATATTTAGAAACAAAGAAGAAAGATGTGTTTGCAATGATTCGACAACTTGGCTTGCCTACATGGTTCATGTCATTATCATCTGCAGATACAAGGTGGTCAGACTTACTAAATATGTTGTCAAGTCTTAATCAGGGTTTTACATATTCTGAAGATGAAATAAAGAACTTATCATGGGAAAAAAAATCAAGTTAGTTCAGAAGGATCCTGTAACATGCTCTCGTTATTTTGATCATAGAGTTCAACAATTCATCAATATTGTCTTAAAGAGCTCTCATGATTGCCTTGGTCAAGTGACAGATTACTTTTACCGTGTTGAATTTCAACAAAGAGGTTCACCTCACATACACATGCTTGTTTGGGTGAAAGATTCACCAAAGTACAAAAACAGCTCCAATGATGAAATAGTTGACTTTGTTGATACATACTTGAAATGCAGCACTGAAAATGAACAAATACAAGAATTACTCCAGTTGCAAATTCATAAGCATAGCAGAACATGTCATAAAAAGGCAGACAAAATATGTCGCTTTGGATATCCGTTACCACCATTGAAGAAAACAATGGTTCTTGAACCACTTGAATCAGATGCGGAGAAGTACAAAAAGATGTATGAGAAAATTCAGATGAAAATGAATGCGGAAAAAGAAGGGTATGACATGACTTATGAGAAGTTCTTAACAGATGTTGTGGAACTGAATGAAGATGATTACATCAAATGTATAAGAAGCTCTTTAAAAGCATCAAAGGTATTTCTGAAAAGAGCACCAAAAGATGTACGTGTTAATTTGTACAATGAAACTGTCTTAAGTGCTTGGAAGGCAAATATTGACATACAGTTTGTACTAGACCCATATGCCTGTGCCATGTACATTGTATCCTACATCAGTAAATCACAGCGTGGAATGAGTGCTTTATTACATGCTGCAGCAAAAGAAGCAAGAAATGGCAATTTTGACATTAAAAGACAGGTGCGCCATATTGGAAATGTTTTTTCAAATAGTGTTGAAGTGAGTGCTCAAGAAGCAGTGTACCTAGTACTTCAGATGCCTCTATCCAAGGGTACTAGAGATGTAGTTTTCATCAATACTTCAAAGCCAAATGACAGAATTCAGCTTCTGAAAGCTAAACATGAATTAGATGAGTTACCTGATTCTTCCACAGACATTGTAGCCGATAATGTGGTTAAACGATATGCAAAAAGACCAAAATGTCTTGAAAATTGCTGATTATGTTTCACAGTTAGAGGTTGTGTATCCTAAAGATGATGAAAGAATTCCAAATGATGATGTGAACGATGATGATGACATCGATTCTGATGATTTGTTCAATGACTCAAAAACTCTTGTTGTTTTGAAAAA
This sequence comes from Fragum sueziense, assembly GCA_963680895.1. Lineage (NCBI taxonomy): Eukaryota > Metazoa > Mollusca > Bivalvia > Cardiida > Cardiidae > Fragum > Fragum sueziense. Next base: position 62,901,585 of record OY804597.1, read on the forward strand.
TGGTATAAAGATAAGAAAAAGGAAAACTGCCAAAGTTATACGTTATGTAAGGTTTAATCGCAAATCAGATGAGGAGAATCATTTTCGTGAGAAAATCTTACTTTTTTTGCCATGGAGAAATGAAAACACGGATCTCATGGTGAATTTCAAAACCTACAAGGAACACTATGACACTAAAAAACGCCAGATCGATTACAAAGCAAATTTGTATGAACATCACATTGAGGAATTAGAGATGGCAAGAGAAGCTGCTGAAAATGATTTGGATGCATTTGACGAAATAGCTTCAGGAACACAGCAAGTTGAAGCAGAAACAGCTTTGGAGAGTTCAGCTGAATCTGAAACATTTGTGTATTTCAATCCAGATAGAGTTGTCGAACAAAGGGAGTATGACATAGGAATTGAATTAGGCAGCAGTGTGGCTACAGCTTCAGTTGAAGTAAATGAAAATGTATTACCAGATGACCAATATAGAGAACTTCTGAGGTGTTTGAACACAAAGCAAAGGCATTTCTATAACCATGTTATTCATTGGATTAAAACAAAAGATGCACCACTTTATGCTTTCCTTACTGGTGGAGCAGGTGTTGGTAAAAGTGTTGTAATCAAGGCATTGTATCAAACCTTGTACAGGTATCTTAATCTTAGCGAGGGTCAAAATGCAGATGAGAAGAGGGTTTTACTGTGTGCATACACTGGTAAAGCAGCTTTTAACATCAATGGTTCTACCATATCAACAGCATTCTGTCAGAAATTCATGCAAAAAGAACAGACATTGACTTGTGACAAACTAAACTCATTTAGGTCGAAATATAGAAATCTGTCTGTTGTGATAATTGACGAAATATCAATGGTAAGCAATACAATGCTGAGGTTTATTGACCAAAGACTTCAAGAGTTAACAGGCACAAGACTACCTTTCGGTGGTAAGAGCATTATTGCAGTAGGAGATCTGTTTCAATTAAAACCAGTTGCTGGATCTTGGATATTTCAAGACCTTACTAGTGATGCTACATCATTAGCTGTAAATTTGTGGAAAGAGCATTTCACTATGTTTGAATTGACAGATATTATGCGACAGAAGGATGATAGTGCATTTGCAGATTTATTAAACAGACTGAGGCACAATGAAATGACAACGCATGATAAGGAACAGCTTAAACAGTGTATGGTAGATCCAAATTCAGAGAATTATCCACAGAATGCTCCTCATATATTTGCTGAAAATTCATTTATGCAATCATTCAATGACAAAATGATTAGTAATATCAATGCCCAAAAAGTTGAAATTCTTTGTCATGATTCCATCTTAGCTGCCAACATATCACAGGACAAACAAGAGAAAATTTTAAATCAATTACAGAAGGATGCACCCAGTACCATGGGTTTGCACTATTCTCTTACTGTTGTTATCGGTTTGATATATGACTTGACAGTTAACATAGATACAGAAAATGGACTTACAAATGGAGCATCTTGTACTGTTAAGTTTGTAGAATATAAGCAGGCATAGACAAACAGGCCTAGCATAGTTTGGGTTCAGTTTGATGATAAACAAGTTGGCAGAGACAGAAGAAAGAAATACTCCAGTAGAGGGTTTTATCACAATTTGATTGACAGTAACTGGACTCCAATATTTGACATTGAGAGAACATTTATAGTGCGACACAATACAATTCAAAGAATTCAATTTCCATTACAACCATCTGCTGGTCACACTGTTCATAGGGCTCAAGGAACTACCCTTAATAAAGTTGTCATAGATTTGTCCCAGAGAAAGATCAGAAAAAATCCCCATATCCATTATGTGGCTTTAAGCAGAGTAAGGTCTATCGAAAACCTTTATATTGTTAACTTGAATGAAGAAGCTTTATCATTAGACGAAAGAGTAGTGCAGGAAACAGAAAGATTATGTTCAGAGGCAAGGCTTCAGCTCTGCTACACTCCGCTTGATACAATTAGCTCTGAAAACTGTCTGAAAATAGTGTATAATAACTGCAGGTCTTTACACAAACACTTCAAAGATGTAGCAGTAGAGCAGAATATTTTGTCAGCACATATTATTGGTTTTGCTGAAACAAGATTAATTGAAAGAGACCTCAGTTCTGACTATTCAATTGCTGGCTACCATCTTATCAGGAATGACCAGAATCAAACTACACAGACAGTTAGACCCCCTCATGGTTTAGCATTGTATGCTAGAGATGATATCACTATTTCTAAATGGCATCACTTTAGTTCAACACAGTTTGAGTTTACTCTCATGAATGGATCTCACAGATTACTTGAATTTCAGACTGTGATCCTTTATAAGTCTCCAGGTTTATCCTATAGAAAATTTATTTCAACATTGAAAAGAGAACTAATTCAACATGTTGACACACAGAGACCTTTAGTGATTATGGGTGATTTTAATACAGACATGTCTCAAAAAGGAAATAGTCTTGAACAGTATATGTTGGAAACATTTCATTGCCACCAAATGATACATGAACCCACTACTGACCAAGGATCAACATTAGATCTTGTGTTTTCAAATTACAAAGACAGTGTAGCTGGGACTGTAGAAACATATTGGTCTGATCACAAACTGGTCTACTTTTTTACATGTCCATACAAATAAATGATTGTATTATGTAATCTTCAAACTTAAATCAAAAACTCCATTTGTCAGTTGTATACAGCTTCCTACAATATGGTCACCCGCTTGATGTCTGAATACCTAGTTTCTGTTTTGTACAGGAATGAATATACATTCTTGTACAAAAATTAAATTAGGTATAAGGTGGTTCTGCTTGAAGGGGTGGTCACCATCCGCTTTCACAGCGGGGGATCATGTGGCACACAGATTCAGAAAATCATTAATGATTCTGTTCATATGTGACTAATTTGAATTTGATTGGAGGCAGAGTAGTTGGAAAGATGTCAGAAATATGCTAGATGTTGTAGATTATTTAAAAATCAGGTAATAAAAAAATTATTGATGACCAAGTAAAATATTACTTGATCACCAATAACTCTTTTAACAGTTGATTTTTAAAAGATCTACTGCAACCATCTAATCCCTGACATATTTCCACCTATTCTGCTTCAAATCATTTTCATATCATTCTGCTTCAAATCATTTTCATATCAGTCTTATATTAACATAATTATTGAAACTTTTCTGCAATTGCTGTATCACATTATTCCGTGCATCATGTTTGAACATGCTTCATTGAACAAACTTGCTTCAACCCTTTCCCGAATAATTCAGCTTCAAAGGAGTTGCAAGTGACCAAATTAAAACTAGGCAAATCAAGATATGTCACAGTTAGGATAGCATTAAAAGAAAAGGAGATGTGAATGTCCTTTTTGGTCTTTGCTCTCCAATACATTATCTGCTAGATATATCAAAACTTGGCCCCGGTTTCTCAAAAAAAACTTAAGTACGTTCTCATACTCAAATCTGAGCACCGTGCTCAAATTGCACGAAATCCACATGAACTTCAATCGAATACCACTCAATGTTGGAAAGTATCCTTTTGAAGTTGAGCATGTTCTCATGAGAATATACTTATAGTTTTTTCGAGAAACCGGGGCCAGGTCTTGTTTGGGAATGTGTTAACATTTTACACTTTAGAAGTGCTGTATTGTTATTAATTTATAGAACTAGACATTCCAAATATATATTGCTTAATTTGAAAATGTGTATGCTATGTTAGAAAAAAAGAGGAAAAAGAGAAAATGAGATTTCCAGAAGTTTCTTCTTATCACTATGTTGTCCAAAACTTACAAGATACACAAAAAGACAATATTTAGTGATGTTTGAAAAGCCATTGAAAAAAATTCAGGCTGGAATTATTGAAACGAATGCAGTCATACATATATGTAAACTATTACTGAAAAAGAAAGTTCTGGTTAGATGTGAATAGAAATGTGTTGGCTAAATATTTGCAAAGAAAATATAGAAGAATTCTGCAAAAGCTGGTTATCAACATTTTTCTTCTTTTTATCTCAATGTTTTCTAATGCTGTGTGTTTTGATAAATAAAAAGTGAAGCATTGTTTGTGAAAGGCTAAACATTTCTTTACTAGGAATAAGAAAAATATATAAAATATGCCAAGAACTGGATAAAGTCCTTTGTAACAATTGAGAACAATATTCACACATTCTGATCCATATAGTTCTTTGATAATCTTTTCATAACATGTAGCAACTCTAAGTTATAAAAATGGATCTTTGAGACTGTATTTTAGACCATTAGCTGATTATGAAACATGTTTTTCTAAAATATTTTAGGGGACCTTTTTCCAAATCCTGATTCATACTATAAACAACTCAAGATGTTTATGTTAAATGCAGAATTCGCCAATGTGTAGGTTGATCTTGGTCTTTACGGCTTGTCCTTAACCAGTAAATACTGGAGTCTGCATGGCAAACTTCATAATTACAATATATGTATAGTTTTTGCATATTTTTATGCCACCATATAGAATGATCGTGGGCACATTGTTTTACTGGTATCTGTCTGGATGTCTGTCCGAAAACTTAACTTTGGCCTTCTCGGGGCATTAGTATTTTGCAAACACATCTTGTTTATTGTGTGGTTCCTTGATAACATTAATCCTATTTCTATGCTCCTGTATCGAAAGATCTGGGGTATTTTGTTTTACTTGTGACCGTTCATATGTCTGTGCAAATTTCTAACATTAGCTTTTTCTCCAAAGTATTTGACATACAAAGCGCAAATTTGCTGTGTAACTTTCTTTCAATCATATCTATCTTTTCAATGCAATACGACCTGCCTCAGGGTCATCCGTTAACCCTTATCAACCCTTTTACATGAAAACTTAACATTTTAGAAAAATTGCTATTTCGAGGCCATTCGTGTTTCACAAGCATATCTTGTTGTAAATGTTAATCATGTTTGAATCATGTCATTCATATTTTACCAACTTTAACATGCAAAAGTATAGACAGATCCAAGCCATACTTCTGCTTTGTACTTGTGTAACGTATGACTTCATCAAATTAATATTGAGCTTTTATTTGAGGATGTATGTAATTGTATTGACTCATGTTGTATGTGAAATATCTATGTTTATAGTCAATTAATGGTAACCAGCATCATGATTTGCTATGTAATGTTTAATACAAACAATAGTTATCTTAAATTGATATGAAAAGAAGATCTAGATGTATTATTGAACAGTAAACATTTAAACACAAATGTAAGATATTGATGAATAAATGTGGCATTGCAATCAATAAGCTATTTTCTAAATCATTTGATTATTTGTCCAAAATTCAGTTTCTTCAGTGCTAAGACTGATTGCTTTCTTACTCTGTTCTACTTAATAACTACAAGGGAGGTCTGGTTACACACATCTTATTATGATGACTTGTTGCACTGACAAATAAAATTGTCACCAATGACAGATCAAGGTGAATCTTAAAGATAGCTGATCTATTCAGGGGCAATTTGTGTAAAATGCACATACAGCAGTATGCAACAATGTTGTTATGAATATATATGAGCCGCGCTCTGTGAAAACCGGTATCTTTGACATCGCGATAATTAGTGGAAAAACCCCGATAAAACCCGACGTCTAAAAATAACTCGATAATTTCACTCATTGGTTTTGCAAAATTCGAAAGTTTTGTCAATAAAGTTGGCCAATTCGGTTCTTTTTCATACAAGAGATAGCACAGAACATCAGCTTGGAGTAACAATGTGTTATCTGACCGATTTCTAGCGATTTTATGCATTTTTCACACTTTCAGTGTTGTTTTGCTGGCGGGTTTTTTTCAACTTTCCGAACGGAGAGCAGAAACCTAAAACATCAAGTTTCATGAGTTTGTCCAACATAAACGAAACAAGTGCCTCATAAGATTTGTTTCTCTTGTTTATATCGATATTAATGTTAGGTTATGCTTAGAGACACGATTTAAATCGTTAAATCTTATTTATTGGCCGTTGTTTGCGAAATATGCCATCCACCACCACCCATGCCGATGACAAAAACTCGGAAACCGAAGTTTACCGGACATTTAAAAAATCACTAAATATTTGCATAATCTGAAGTTTTTGTTTAAGGAAAATGTGAAGATTAATGTAAATCCATTAAAAGGTGAACATTGACAGGTTTATCTTCATGAATCAACATTTTATTTCATATAACGCAAGCGTATTTTGTTTAAGTAAATTATAATTCCCCAAATTTTGTGTCGGCGCGGTGGTCGAGTGGGTTAAGTAGGTGACCTATTAAACTCCCGCAAATTGTAGTTTTAGTTCTCGCGAGTTCGAACCTACCCAGCACCAATAATTTTTTTCAAATGAATTTTATTTTCTCTTTTTGTTGGTAATATCAAAATTAATTATTCAAAACCACAATAATTTTCCCTCTCAAAACAACATTTGATATCACATCAGATGAGAAAAGCAACATCTCTCTATCACAAGTTTTTTGTTTCGATTTTTTCCTTGGTAAAAAAAAGTCTTACAGAATACCAAATTAGTGTTACAAAATATATCAGCTAATATAGATATCACTGATATCATCCAAAATGTACACATGATGCATTTAGTCGGCTACGGGAGGTCTGTAGGCCTAGATCTGATAGTAGGCCTAGTAAAATCGATTCATGGCTTCCCCCAATCGTTTTTGCACTCTTAACATAAAGTTAATTCTGATGGCATTTTGAGAGCATCAATAAGATAATGAACACTGCAAAAACAGCACAAAAATCGGACGGATATAGATCGGCAAAGAGATTAATAGATTGGCGTTCACGAGTTCACTTGTAAGATTTTGTCGATCGGACATGGCCTTTTCCATGTAGCCTAATTTGTGTTACGATCCAAAATTTGGGAAAAAAACCTTTATCGAATAAACGACAAAGAGAAAATCTTAACATGTATAACTGGTACCAATTTCATTATTCTGGACTGTCTTTACATATCCCAGACTTAGCCTAAATGTCCAGCTTCTAGTTTTTTATTCACCCCAGAGTTCATCCATCATTAGCCTATTTTGATGGGTCTAAAAATCTGGACTCTCGTGTCTATCATCATAGATCATGTAAATGACGCATTATCTACAGTCTATTATGTGTTTTTTCTTGATAAGGGATGTTTTCTGAATTTGGAAATAGCGGACTTTTGGGATAAATAAATAACCATAATGATACAAAACTTCAATTTAAATACTATACATAGGCCTAGTACATGTATTTCCATAACTGTAAATAAGTACTAGTAACTGGTCAAATGGTTTTTCTACCATGTCTGCGGGAACTGAATTGCGTTTTTTGATTCACATCTAATTGATGATATTGTTGCGGTTGTTGTTGTTGTTGTTGTTGTTGTTGAATTTCTCTAACTTTTCATGATATCATTGACCTACGACAAAGACATCCTTATAATGTCATCTGCATGTATATCCAATGTTTCACTGGTGGACAATCGACTGTCCCAATTGATCAATCAATGGGGAACGATTTTATCAAGTAAGCAGTCTCCTACTTGAAAAAAACTGTATTTCGTCGATGTGATTCTAAACCTCGTAACTACAGCTTGGTTTAAGCTGCAGTTACGAGATATTACAAACTCGGCTAATTATCAACATAAACAAATAAGCCCAGTTTGTTTAAGCACAAGTTAAGAAATTTCTCCAGCTAGAATTTTAGCTTACCTGTTATTGATAAATTGAACAACACGCCAACGAGCAAAGTTCTGGTGCTTTAAAGGGGGACATGCTAGATTGACGAATATACAAACTGTCGTCTGGTGAAATATCTATCTAAGAAATTCCGCATGAATTTGTCATTGTGAATGGGCAGATCATTTTTGCCCAGCCAATATTCGCATCAAGTTTATTCGGTCCTCTGTATCTTTTTACTTACCCGCAACTTTCATAACTAGTAATATTTATAGCAAACTGGTCATCGATTAAAAACGTGAAAAACCTGGTACCAAAGCCAAAATGCATTTTCCCCTATCGATTCCTAGATAATACGAAAGGCCGCTAAACGAGAGAAACTATCCTGACTGTCCCTATATGAAATATCTACAATGGGCCCTTTAATGGTAGGGCAGTCGTGAATTAGTATGCGCATTTCATTTTTTTTGTTTGTTTGTTTTATGACACAGTGCTGTTGAGTGGGGGTTAGTTCTATTTATAAGCCCTGTCATATTTTATTATTTGTCGTAATGTCAGGGCTTATCAGATCTGCCATTTTGTATATAGCACTTCCGCCAGCGGAAAACGGCGGAGGTTTAGCCCTCAAACTACCATCTCTGAAATCGAAATTTCGATTTAAAAATGGTATAGATAGAATGATAAATCAATTGTTTTTCACTTCAGTATAATTTTAGAATGAAATTTTACCTTGTTTCACTTAAATCAAATTAAATTTCCAACAGTCGTAAACAAAAGCAAGATGGCCGAATCGCTTGCCAATGGAAATGAAAATATGTTTCAAAGGCATTATTTAGTAGACAAAGCAATATTTTAGTTACATTAAGGTAGTTTTAAACATAATGTACCTATTTTCCATTGCTTATGCCACACTTTACATTGAATAGGGACTTTCAATTATTTCACATTTCCTACAAAGAACAGTCGCAACCAGCTTGGACTAGAGTGGGGTCTGACGTTTGGTGATAAGATTCTAGACGAATTTAATCTAGCAAAAGCTTCAAGATTTCATCTTGAAAACAAAATCAGAGATGTTTCGTATTGTTGAAGTTACTCAGGTTTAACACGTGTATCGTCTGAAACACTAATTTAAGAAATAAATCTAGAGTCAGAGTGTCAGTAGATCTCCGCCTGCATGGTTTTTACGGCAGCCGACCATTCTATAACCTTTTCGCTCCCTGTATTTCTTGGCAACTATGGACATAATATGGTCAGATACGACCTTCTCTTCCTGGGTAGACTCAGTATCATATAAAGGCATAGTTGTGGCCCGTCACGCAAAAAGGGACATTCCGCCCAGCGTAAAAATATTAATTCTTTTCAGTCGGCGCAAACTGTCTAGGATAAAATCTTTTCAGTCTGAAATAATTTTCTGGATCTATGCTGTTTTTCTACCCAACTGTAGGCCCTATGTCTATTATCCACATCCGACATATCGTTCACTATAACTGATTCTGATCATGTTTTGGATTTACTGACCTCTCATATGGTCCCTTTAAGCAAAACGGGTCACACTTATCAAATTTTAAATAGTTGGCCTATCCAATGAATTTTACGGAGATGTGTTCCTTATGGTATTGTTTGGTTTAATGACAAGGCGCTGCAGAGGGACATTTTCACACGAAAACAGAAGTCTTCAACAGATCTACATTTGATAAACTTTAACAACTTCTTTTACAAATTTTGCGTTGAATATATCGATTTTAGGACTATCGTGTAAAATAAAATTGCTTAATATAACTATAAAAGCATTCAATAATCAAGAGGAAATAGTTAGTCCACCTACACAAAGTTTCAAAACGACGACGTCATGTACGTAACGTAACGTCATTTCGCATCTCAAAATGATTGTGCCTGCTGACTTTGAAGGCTCATAAAATAAAAAGTATTCGCGTTATTGAAAAATAATTTACAGCTTTGAGCTCGGAAAAGGTTGAAATTTTTCATCGGCCAAAAAACCAAATTTCGAAAATTTTGTCATTATGACCGGTTTTCCCAGAGCGCGGCTCATATATATATATAACTATCACCTTAAGCTAGACCATTTATATTGTAATGTAGACAGAGATGATATTTCAACATCATAAAAGAAATATCAAAGCAAAAAGCACACAATCCTTGTTTTGGCAATTCAATTGCATTTCATACTAGAACAAGTACAATGAGTTTATTCTAAAAAGTATCTTCAGTTGTGAAAATACATATTGACTTCAATGTCACTGTTTAATCATTACACATATTATAGTTCATAGACTTAGAATCTTAGATTCGTTCTTAGTTCAATAACCACATTCATTTGTGATTTAAATGATATGTAATAATTAAAGTTTCATGTGTAAAATCGTCATTATGTCTTTGTAGTCTTTCAAATCCAACTCTCCTCAAATGCATACTGTTGTGTAACCCTTTTCTGAATAACACATTTGTAGACAAGTCTAAGCAACTGATAGAAAGATGTTAATAAAGATAGGATTTGTATGCAATATAATACAAAAAAATAGGCAAAACAAGCAAATGATGATGATTAGCATTTTCTTCTTTTGCCTTAGTCCTTTCCTAAGCCTTTGCTATTAATCCTTTCCAAAATGATGAAATTTAGACTGGTCAAACCTTAACCTTAAAGGAGTAACAGATGACAAACAAATTAATTATACAAAAAGAATAGACACAATGTTGTAGCATAGAAAATGTTTATTGAAAAGCAGAAATTGGTGATTATCAGCAATTTCTTCATTTCTCTTAATGTTTTCCCCATACTATTTCTATTAGGGACATAAGGTCTTGCAATTGTTTACCAAAGGGCTAACCCAGCAAAGCTCCCAAAGCTTGAATGATAATGAAAGTCTATTGATCTAGGAAGACTTGTTCCTGTTTGTTCAAATCCTAGCATGGTCAAGTTCCATCCAGCCATTTCCAAAAAGTCTGTCATCTGTACAAATGGTCAACATGTCTGATTTGACTGTTGGATGAATAGCTGGTGGTATTAGCTCCACTGGTCATGTTTGGCCAGTAGACTATTGTCATGGTCAGGTGTGTCCATGGTCTGTGTGTGTGTCTGTCCGTTTTTCCTGCAAGTGGGGTGATATTGGTGCAGGATTTTCTGCTTGTGGGCTGCACTCATATCTCTGAGAAATCAAAAAGTGATGGAAACATTTAAAGTTTCAATATGCAATTACAGTTCAGGTGAGCGATTAAGGACCATCATGGTCCTCTTGTGTTGATTTACTACAAGAAAGTATAGTCTGAATCCAGATGTTGGCGCAAACGGGCAGGGAGCTATTAATCAGTGTCGCTTATAGAACTAGCTTTATTTTGTTAATTTACTACCAGATGTGATACTCTGAATCCATATTTTAGTGCAAACGGACTTGTTGCCTATAGAACTAACGTAAGGTATCCAAACCCTAAAACGCACCAAAGAGCCAGAGATGATATTTGAAAAGTGCTATTAATTCCTAAAGTGTGTTACATTTCCATTCAAAATACAAACATTTTCAGTTGTCAACCTCTTTATCGCCCATGTTCGCATCGATGGGACGCAATTATCAAGAAACACATCATCTTACATGATGCAATCTTACATGATGCAACCATGAGAGACGCATATGAGTGGAAGAATGCTTGCAAGCATGTCTGACTTCATGGCGTCAAAATAGGACGTAAAACACTGATAGATACAGAGAAATGCTTGAAAATGCCGCATTACTTCTTTTCCAACTATATTTTGTGCAAAAGATATCTGTTCTTACTTGGTTCTTTAAATTCAATAGTATTTTCATACCTACGTTGTGGATATTTATTCAATTGTCTCACAGAGACTCTTTTCTTTCTGTAATTGATTGTGACATTTCTTAATCACCAAGGTAATAATATACTGAAAGGCAAACGTAAATTTACACCTGCATTTCATTTGATTTATCAAACCCTAATCACAGTTTATGAAATTAATTGTGTTATAATGCATATACATACGCCATTTTGCAAGAACAATGTGGGATGCAAGAGAGTGTTCAGCCTTTCTTGACGCTGGTGTTACCACGACATTAATAAAGGGGTCAAATTGAAAAATTCAGGTAGTTTCATTTCACCTTTTTTGATAAAAGGGTCGCAATTTATGCTAAATTTGATCTAATGTCAGTATTTCTTTGTCCCTATGTGTATTATTGACTGCAAAAAAGTACTCGCGTATGGATAAGGTTCAATTCAATTCTTAAACAATCGTCTCTCTATTTCATGTAATTTCTTGTGTCCACACGTGTTCTATCGCCTATGACACTAACTTTAAACTTTTTCTCGTCAGAAAAGAGGGAATAACTGCAATCTGCGTGTGTTTAAACTGCTACATAAGGTCATATAGAGGCGTTTTTGACGTTGACGTCATGTTATTGTTTAGCTCAAGGGGTCTGACTACCAGACGCCCAGCACTAAAATCAATGTTTAAAGCTCGACATCGAACCATTCTACGGCTCAACTAGGGATTTCACGCATCCTTACTGCAGCTTCCGGAAAAAACGTAACGTCACGTTAATGCTTAACACGAATTTAGTGGTCTTGGTTATGGATACTCTCATTTTTCGACCCCCTAAGTGTTGAAATGCGTTCAAGAAGTCAGCGATTGATTAGCGGGCGCAGTTCATTAGCATAGAAACATACAATTTCATCCTGGCTATCTCATCATGCTTAATGTCCTGTTTTTGTGGGCGTCGGATTGCTTACCTTTCCCAGGTAAACGGAATACAACTCTGACCTTCTGTGTGGCAACCAACAAAAATCAAAAATGCAAAAAATAATGTCACTATTTAAAACACCATTGTGTGGGTGGGGTATTTTGGTAATTTAAACGATATGCACGTGCAGATTGCAGTAACGTCGAAGAAATGGATGTGTTCATTCAGAATATAAAAAATGACCGTGAAAACATATGGTCGTGAACTATCATAAATACGTTTTGAAATTGAGAAACTAGAATTATTCTAAAACTGTAAAGTTACTTTTGCCTTTGAGTATATAATAATTTCTAGTTTTCTCAGCAGGAAATCACGTGGCACAATTTCAAAAAATGATCGATAACTATCTTGACAATTTGTTTGATGCGGAGAAGGTGTATAAATGAAATAGCTACTAAAGGTTTATTACATATAAAAATCACATTTATTCCAGATGGAAGACGTCCTAAATGCGTCCAAGATACAAGGTCAAAAGCAACTGTCGGTTTGTGCTACAGATATAGTCACACTTTGAGGGAGTCTTCTACCCAGGATACAACGTCAAAAGCAACTGTCGGTTTGTGTTACAGAATTAGTGAGCTACATTGCCATGTACATCAATAATATTTTCACACCAAAAAACTCTTATTTGTGATAGATCAGTTTTCTGAAAACAAAACTTTGACAGCCTTACAGTTAAGAAGAAACATATATGGGAGAACATTAAAGCAACCCTGAACGAACAATTCAATAAGCAATTTACAAAAGAGCAGATGGAGGGTAGATGGAAAACTCTTGTTTCCGCATGCAAAAACACATGAAAACCAAGAATTGTACTGACAAAGAAAGGAAAGACTTTTTGTATGCAACCCAGGTCGACATAGTTTTTTAGGGTAGACACGAATGTCTGTTTAAAAATTTTACCTATACAACGTGCACATGTGTAGGTTAAAATAAAAGTGTAAAGAAACCTTTTTTGTGTCAGTGTAGTTCTGATTGTGGTAAAAATATTGTTCATGGAACAATGTCCGAAAACCGGAAAATATATTGCTTCCATTTGGCCAAATACTGAGGCCAAAACCGTCACTCCGTCAGCCGAAGAATATTCAAAACGGATTAAAGAAAATCCGCAATTCGGACTTTTAGATACAACAAATGTCAGGAAAACTTTCAAGACGCTTTTCCCCAAATGGTAGTAAAAAAAAGAGTAGTTTCTTGTAAATTTAGTTAGACGGGAAAATTTGTCGGATCCTCCAATTCGGTAAACCGATATACTGAAAGACCGAAAACGGTTCACTGCAAAAACTTTAATCCAGCGCGTAAACGAATATAGAAAGAGCAACGCAGTTTCCAAACGATCCAAAAAAGAAAAAAAAAGAATTCGTTGTCTGATAAATCTGTAATTCACCAAAAAGAAAATCAAGAAAGGCAAGGAGTTAATAAATTCACATCCAAATTCAAAGGCACAGGACTTACAGCAACCATTGCGATTAATCCTGGTGCGATCGTTTGTCACTCCCATGGTGATCTCCTCTCGAACAAGGAAGGACATGAAAAGTATACGAATAATGGAACAGATGAAAACGTGTACATGTTTACTTTTTACTCCAATGGTAAACAATACTATATATTGATGAAAATAACAAACATTGCAAGTGTCATCCAAATAGGCTAATTAAAGGCAGGCTTATCAATCATTCCAAAAGAAATCCAAATGTTAAGCCGGTAGTACAGGAATATCCAAATGACACACCCGTTATTCTTTTTATCGCAACAAAAGTAATAAACTAATTCGACGAAATTCTTATTGACTTTGGCTCAAAAGGTGACAGACAGTCGAAGCAGCTAGACTGGGTGTCCAAGTAATAAAACGGTTGACATATATACCGACACACAAAAGAAAGTGTGCGTTCATTTACAGGACAATATTGTACTTTTTTCAAACAAATATTAGCACACGTATATGGTATTTAAATTAACAGAAATTTATTGACTGCACGGTGCTTTGCATTTGACTGAAATTTTGACCATCAATTGGCCTTTGCAATACGATTAAGTAACAGCGGGCAACAAAGTAAAGGTCAGGGACTGGTAACGGTAAGTATACTAGGACCAGTCTAAATGTACTTCTAGGATAACAATCTTATACCTACCTTTTAATTCATTGGCTTTGATTCCGGCACGGCCTTTTACACCGGACTGACGCCATTACTCGCTTCAATATAAATAATGGTTTGTTTACAAGGGTAGTAGGGCTGGTCTGCTTGCGGAACAGTCAAAGTAGCGACTTTAAGTTAGGTTCTCGATTCTATAGTTTAGTTGGTGAGGATCGCTTTTGTATTTTGTAGAAATTTACCATTTAGTGACGAGTGTTACCCCAACCACGCCCGTCTCGTCAATAATGTGTGTGTTTTTTTATTGATTTTTGTTTTCGCCTGACCCATATTATAGACTGTTTGTTTACTTGTAATTGCTTAACATGTGACCTGCGTATAAGCCTTGGGTACCAACAAACTGTACCAGTCTAAATAACACAACGGCCTGGTGCACGTTTTTTAAAGTAATTCCGGGTTTCCCAAGGATTGTATGTTGTTTACCTCCACCAATTAATGTTAATTTACATTTCTAACTGCTGCCCGTAGTTTAAAGAGGCAATTTGCTGATTTTCCTTGTTTACATAGTGGATTTATAGTAAACTAATAACATTTAACCGTTTCACAAACAACAAAATAAAATCTTTGGTCGTTCGGGGAACTAGCTAACCGCAAACATCAATACATTGTCAAAAATACATGGGAGCACAAAGTTTTATATGGCGCTTGGCTTTAAGGGTGTCTCGCTTTTTGCCCTTTTGATTGGTTTGTGAACGGTCGTGTCGGGGTCACAAGAAAATTCGTCCCTCTCAAGTGTGTTCGACCGAGCAGCTCGTTTGGTTGCTATATAAAGACCCCCCGGATGACATGGTCACGGTCAAAGGAGTAACGGACGGACTGACGAACGACCGACAAAATGAATGGAGTTTTAAGGCCCATCGGTAACTAATATAAGGTCATATTGGGCGCACTCATGCTTTCATCATATACCAGTGTGTGTCTTCAAGAGGATTACGGAAGAAACGCTACAACCACTTGGACTTCAGGCTGGAACTCGCCAAACAACTCATCGTTGGTTTCACGAAGAGGAAGCGAACAACCGTGACCCAGCACCAGACATTGACAACGGGGCGATCACTGTAACAGAAGATTGCCTGGAAATGTGCACTCAAGGAACTTGGGGAAGCGAAAGGAAACAGTCTATGGATGCCTTGTGTGTTCACCTGTGTCAAGATGAACGCTGTCATGCTCAGTGGCACTCTCAGCCCTGTAAGAGAAAACACATAAAAAATTACTGATTTTGAACTATGCGACGGAAAGTGATTTTATGTAAAATGTCGGGATAGGTTTTTACCTGCCCACTGGAACCGACAATACCATTATTTTAGCGTTCTCTCTCTTCAGTTTTTAGTTTTCAAATGATTATTTACTTTGTAACTTATTTTCTTTCTTACCTTTATTGCCCGAAAACTTTCGATATTTTATTTCGGAATAGGTTTTTACCTTCCCTAATAAGACCGATATTACCATTATTTCATCGTTCTGTCTCTTCATTTGCTTCTTTCAATTCTTCAACCTATTGTCTGCTTTGTAATTAATCTTATTTCTTGCCTTCATTGTCCGAAAATTATCAATACTCAACTTGAAACAGATAAAGTATTGTGTTAGAAACATGATAACTGCAAAAAAAGGCATACACAATTTTTATTCAGTTTTATACTATTCAAATTTTTAAAAAGTATCAAAAAGACACCAATGGACAAATGAAGAAAATGATGCTTTAAAAAGACAATTTCACCAACACCTGATTATAGAGGGGAAGACTCCGGGGCAGTTGGAACGTCTTAATGCGATCAAAAAGGAAACATGTCTGTCCAAGTTCAACTTGAAACAGATAAATTATTGTGTAAAAAACATGATAACTGCAAAAAAAGGCATACACAATTAAACTTTGTATAAAATTTGCCCTGTTTTTATACTGTGTCCGTGGTCGATATAATATTCCGCACAAAATTACTCTTGAAAGAGGAAAGATAAGGCGAAAACTTGGGAAAAAGACATCATATTTTTAAGGGACTGAAGATATTGTCAATTAATGTATTGATGCGAGTAATCATGAAACATCAAGTAATATCAGCAAAGTGTTTCCTGAACTTGATTGAAGTGAAAGCAAGATCGTGCTTTAAACGGCTACACAACAGTGGCAGATAAGGAGGATTGGATTGCATGGAGTTTTACGTCCCACTCAACAGCTAAGGTCATATGGAGACGGGACCTCGGTTTAAAGTCTCATCCGAAAGACTGGAGAAGCGGGGAATCGAACCAGCGATCCCAGTGTTTCAAGTCCAGCGCGTTACCACTGCACCATATCCGCCCCCGGCGGATAAGGAGGAGGTTCAGGGTGTTCAAAAGTACTCAAAAATGCGGCATGATGATGATACTTCTTATTTTATTGTGAAATTAAGTGAAACATTAGTGAAATAATAATACCCCTTTTTTCGAACTCGGTTCGGAGATGTCGGTTTCGGGAATAGAATAAAAAAACTCACCGTCTATTTCTTTTCTCTTGTTCACATATTGACTGAAATTTTACAGTCACCATAGCAACAATGCTTCACAGGCATATCGTCAATACTCAAATACCTAAAAAATGCCGACAAATGCAACGACAACTCTGACGTGTTTACAATATTCTACTTCCTGGATACTGATTTATTGTTCGGTGTTTTAAGCGACTTCCGGTTTCCACAGCTTATATCAAAATAATTGGCCAGACGTATATTTTACACCGAGCCCCGGTTTCTCGAAAAAAAAAACTTAAGTACAAAC
This sequence comes from Fragum sueziense, assembly GCA_963680895.1. NCBI lineage: Eukaryota > Metazoa > Mollusca > Bivalvia > Cardiida > Cardiidae > Fragum > Fragum sueziense. Next base: position 62,918,895 of record OY804597.1, read on the forward strand.
TCAGGAAAACATGATCAACTTCAAAGGAATACTCTCCGACGTTGAAGGGTATTCGATTGAAGTGAACGTGGATTTCGTGCGATTTGAGCACGGTGCTAAGATTTAAGCATGGGAACGCACTTAAGTATTTTCGACACATAGCAGAAATTTCTAGTGCACGTGATATGATGTCAATACCAGAACAATGTGTCGTCATTCATGCTACAGAATCAATTAATGTTCATACTACTTGGCCTGGTAGTTATGGATGGCAGATAGTCTAACTTATTTCCATTTCGCAAGACTTAGAGGGGAGAAATTACTATGGATTTCATCGAAAGCAACAAGTATCCTAGGAGACAACATACTATGGAACATATTTTCGCTGACAAGTTCAAACTCAATCAAGATTTAATGAGAAAAGCTGTGTCAGGGATAAACACAAGGATTCGAGCTGGAGCTTCCGAAAATCAAACAACGCAACCTACAACGCAGCCAACTCCAATCGGTGACGTATTGTCAAATACCGATGGCTTCTCTATTACCTGTGGAGTGTTCTAATGCGACTGACACCTGATCAGACTTAATTGCTGCATTACTGATCATATTGAATATTTGGAAGATCAGTTATAAGTATATACCACCTATCTCGAAATGAAGGACGCGAGGCTAAATGGTACTTGGAAAAACTTAAGAAATTAAACAAATGCCGACAACAAATTGACTGGCATATTCAGCGTCTTAAGAAAAGTGCCTGTAGTCGAACTAGTAATGGAGATTCCGGATATCAAACAGGAACACAAAACAGATGATACAAACAAGATATCAGGAAGCAACGCCTGTGAATCAACACAAACCAGGAATCGGTAAGCAAGAAGAAAAGTCATGCAATACTAAATAAATTTCAGAGGTACTTCATATCTTCATACTGGTCACAGGAAGGGGAATTTCAAGGTATTTCATGTTAAGTTTTCGTGGAAAGTGTTGATAGGGGTTAACAGATGACCTTGAGAAAGGTCAATTTGCATGGAACAGATAGATATCATTGAAAGAAAGTTGCATATCAAATTTGAGCTTTGTATGTCAAATACTTTTGCAGAAAAGGCCAATGTTAAGTCTTCGGACAGACGGACAAACATACGGACACGAGTAAAACAGCCCCTGATCTTTTGATACGGAGGCATAAAAATATTCACTCACGCACAATAGAACATGGGTGCTCATTGGCTAGGGCAGCGGGCGAACGCACCGCAGCAAAGGCGACAATTACAGAACACCTAACTCAAGAGGACCGAATAAATACAACAAAAAAAGCAAGGGAGAGTCAACAACAACAACAACAACAACAGCATACGGGGCCTTATCGGTCACCTGAATCCAAATAAAAAAGTAGCTCGGCATTCACCGATATTTCACAGATAGACGAGATGATTGCCGACCGTCAATTCTGCCCGGGATATTCAGGCTATGGTCGAGAAGGATAATGCAGAAAGCCAGAATCTTCAGTGCAAAGATTTTCGGAACCAGGCGGCAACAAGGTTTCCATTAAAATTCTAAAACAAAATGTGACAAGTTTAATCGCCAAAATGTTCCTACTAAATGAAGGTCTTGTAAATATTTCAGTACTAGAACCCGTCTCCCTATCTTATTTCGGAAAACCTAAAACGAAAAGAGACAACACTGGTCAAGATCTACCATTAAAGCCGTCAGTGCGGACCACTCCGGCTTGAACGGGAACCGTTTTAAAGCGTAGATCTTCTCTACCGAAGCCGATATTTTCTGGAGAGGTTTCAGACTGACAAACGTAAGTTGAGCGGAGCGAGGTGACGTAGTCTGGGATCCTCACATGCAACTTTGCACGTCAGTTCAACCAACTAAAATTTAACATATGTAAATTTTTATTCTCAATTAAGGTTTACAGACCGGATTTCAAGATTATGCTTCAAGAAGAAAATAATTGACAAATATTATTTTACTCTTTATTCATATGCCAGGGAGGTAATCTTGAACATTTTTGTGAAATATTTTCATAAGTATGCATCAAATCGAAATTCTAAACCGTACAAAATGCTTATGTTTGTATTTGGAATGGAAATGTAACGCAGTTTAGCAATTATTTGCACTTTTCAAATTTCGCCACTGGCTCTTTGGTGCTTTTGAGGGTTTGGATACCTTAAACGGTTACTTGATGTAAATGATGTTCATATCATTTTTCTCATGAAACCAAGTTAAATCAAACTCGTTTAAAATTCTATCTGTGTTACATCGTGAATATGGTGGCGTCTATATTGCACACAAAAAAGTTAATGCACGCACGACGGACACAACGCGATGACGATAGCTAAACTTGCCTTTGTCCATCGGAGTTAACAATAACTGTCCAAAGACAGCGCGCTCGACTTTCTAAGTTGCGAAGTATAAAGGGGGCATAACTCCAAATATAGTGGAGGCAGGGTCAAGGGCCCTGGTAGTAAGGTAGAGGGTATGATGGTGAATTCCAAGTTTGAATTGAATCTCTTTGATGGTATGGAAGTCATTGATGTTTTAAAAAACTTTAACCTTTGTTGCAAAAACGCCGACGCCAACGCTAGGGTGACAGTATAAGCTCTCATTTTCTTCGAAAAGTCGAGCTTAAAACGGTCTAAACGTCTGCCGGTATCGCCAGCAGAACATCCTTTGGTTAGTCATACAGTAGGTTTTAAACCACCATGTTCTTATTCGTCGGATAGAAGATTGGGCCACCCTAAATTTTCGCTGTTTGGGAAACGGTTTGCTCTCTTAACATTAAACATGTACAAAATTGCAGGTGACCCTTAGCAAATTAACAGATCACAGCGTAAAAAAAGATAGTCAACGAAAACAACGTGAACGTAAAGCTGTCCATGATTATTTGAGTCCCGGTAGAAACCTTTCCATAATCCCAGAACAAAATTTATTCAATCAAGATCAACAACTACATAAAACAGTAAGTTGTACTTAGCATGACTTAGACAAATTAAATGATTTGTCCATATCCATATCAATTGTATCCAGTACCGGCGTAGGAAGTTGGGGCCAGGCCCTCCATTATTTAGAAGGGGCGGCCGGCATAAGATTTGCCCCTACCCCTATAATACACCCAATATTTTCCTTGCAGAAAGATCAAGGTATAAAATCCTGTCTGAAATTCCCCAGAGCCTCCTAGCAACGGTTCGATCTGTCCGGTTCAATTCACTAAAACATTCGGCCCCAAATATCACAAACCTCCCTACGCCTATGTCCAGGAAACCCGTTTTAATCGCAAAATTATTCAATAATTTGTTTCCACCATGAGCAAAAACAAAAACAATCAATATTATGGTGGACTGTCTACTTTTATCAACCAAGACCTTAGAAACTCTATATAACCCATGCCAGGGATCAAAATGCAGGGATTGAGACCCAAGCTTTTGAAATTTATCCAGGCCAGTCTCCTAACATTTGCTGTACGGGATATGTGACCAAGAGTAACTTATTTACAGCTATTTCTTTTAAATAAATAGTGCTAAGTGGAAAACAGAAATCACGAGGAAAAAAACAAGACACAGTAGAACAAAAAAAAAAACACAGGAGATTCATCATAGTAAAATCTAATTGCCTTTTATTCACCTAAAGCATATCACATTTCCCACTAAGGCAGATTTTCATTTTTTTCCATATTGATATGACAAACATGAAAATTGCTTGTTTTCTGATGGGGTAGAAACATTGTGAAAAAGGAGAATTTGCAGGTTTTGCGCAATTTCCTCTTTTTTCTTATTTCTAATCTCCCTCAACAGCTGGGGTTCAAGGTAAATCTGAAACTAATCACACCAGCTAAGAAAACCCACAAGCACACGAACCTAAAACATACGCAGATGCTGTCAAACATACACCCACTGCCCTAAAGTGACAAACGTCTGCACTTCAAAGTATCAATACATCCAGATCAGAGGTCAAAGCACCTGACCTTAAAATAAACAACATGTAAGGACTGTCCAAATCAAACAAACACGGCAAAGAGTAGTCTTGCTCTGCTACTAAAAACATCACAAAACAAACATTGCCCATTTCATATTCTTGTACATCTGCATACAAAAACAAGCAAAAAGAAAGAGCCAAACTCAGAAAACACTACTTCTTAGAACAATGAAAGTTAAGAAAACTCCTTAGTGGTTGTAAAAACGAGGTTTTTTGATCTGTGGACAAAAGGAATCATATGATAGCAATCAGAATACTTAAAATTTCATTGAAGTAAATTAAGATATCCATGGTAGTCAATGTTCTAAGAAAATAGTAAATGAAAGTGCAGGTATATGTAAAAAAGATATTGAATTGAACAAGATGTGTTTGTGAAACACAAATGTCCCCGAAATGGCCATTTTTCTAAAATGTTAAGTTTTCGTACAGTAAAGGGTTGATAACAGTTAACGGATGACATTGATGAAGGTCATTGAAAGGAAGTTGCATACCAAATTTGAGCTTTGTATGTAAAATACTTTTGGAGAAAAGGCAAAGGTTAAGTTTGGTTAAGTTTTCGGACAGACAGACGGACAGACACGGGTAAAACAATATGCCCCCGATCTCTCGATACGGGGGTATAAAAATGAGGTTTCTGAATTAAGGGATTGAAAACGTAATGATGCAGTTCATGCAACTCCACCGTCATCATCATGTTATTTTGCGACTTATTCAAAGACGTCGTCTAGTAGCAATTGTGATGTGTACGAACGGAACATCTCAAACTGCAATTGCTGCTGACTTTGGTGTACATCGGTTGACAAAATATTGATTGAGATAACGTCTTAGAACGAACAGAACAACTGACGGTTACCCGAAAAGCGGTCGTCAATGTTTTAACGTCAGGGCCATAACGTTCGCTTACTGGACCTACGTAAACAAGTTTTCTTAAAAGAAAAACTGTTGATGCTATTTATGGATACTGAACTGAAAGGTGGTATAACTGGTTTATTCTTATGACATTCCTCTTCATCATTCACAAAAAGTCACTCGACAGAAGACAAGAATTCTCAAAGAAGAAGAAGAAAAAAAAACAGATCAAAAACAAAATTAACCATGAGCGACACAAGTCTCAATAGGACTTTGAGAGCACGCAGCGCCAATAGACAGGATTCGCCTTATGATAATCGCTACATTCTGTTACGATGTGGGGAATTAAAAGACTAGTACCTAGAATCTTATGCCTTATTCATGTTCTGCAGTACATGACTACTATGGAACTTCGGACAGAGTCAGAAGACACTCAGAGATCTAGAGCGGTCACCACGTATTCAAGGTTGCGCCCGTGTGTGTAGCGTTGGGAGGGAATTCCACAAAAACGCTTGTCTGGAAAAATGTAGTTGATGGCGGAGGGGGTGTATATTACCATTACCGATATATATATACTCCACTGGCCATAGTACTTGGGGCTTGTTATGACCCTTGATTTTTAAAAGCTTATCATCTAACGATTATGTCATCTTGGTTAGGATTTGGATTTAGTACCATATATTGTTTCCATTCAGATCGGCGCTCACATTAACAGGTTCAACCAGACTACACAGAAAGGACAGGTATATCATAAATAGAATTATACAATAAAAAGGGTTTTAACATTTTTGTGAAATTACAATTTGGGAAGAATTACGCATAGCTTAGCAGGCTAAGATAACGATGGCAAAACATGTTTGAAAACCAACTATTGCCTTTAAATTACACAAAATTGTCATGTAGTTCGTTGATGCCATCTTGCTTCTGTTCAGCGATTTAGTTACTCAACGTACGGTTGTTGTTTTTACTGTTCTTTTTGTTGTTATCTCAACACTCAGATAGTTTTATTTTCTTTCAGAGAATAATATAACTGTCAGTCAAGAAAACAAAGCCAAAGTAGTATAAAGGCAATACATGTATCCTATGCGTTTTTAATGAACATGTAGTATGGCATAATTATGATTTAAATATATTTCATTGGATCTAATTATCATGCTATTTGTTGATACTTTTATTAAAAAAGATTGTCAGATTTGTACCTGTATATCTATTTTACTTGCAAATGAATTCTGTGTGTTTCTAAGTTAAATAAAATTTAATAAAGAAGAAAAAAAACAAACAATTAAATGCAATAATTAGAACAACCACTTCCTTAAATTATATTTTAGTTGTATACTGCATTTACATTTAGATGAGAAGTCCAATTAATCTGAGGAAAACGAGAAGAACGGTAATTGAAAGGTGTAGTATAATTACAGAAGTATACGTTTTCAAATAAAACAATTCTAATGTGAGTTGATGTCATAGAATTCCAATCCCTTTCACAGACAAGACAATTTTTTGTAGGCCCTATTAGAAACTAGAGCCGTCATAGACGGATTATGCTCCCCGAATAAGTGTTTGTCACAAAATAAAAACTATTACAATCATACATTAAGCTCCCTTTTCCCATGACAGATAATTTCTACACACACAATTGATAGAATGTGGTCTATAACATCTTATTTAGCATATTAGTACAAAACATTGTTAAAATCTGCCCATTAGATGAAGAGAAATTAGAGAAAAACTAATATTTACATTAAGGCCCCTTTTTTCATGACGCGTGGAGCTGTGGACGGACGGACACACGGACAGCATGGCGACTATATGTCCCCCGTATTTTTTTCGGGAAGCATAAAAAAGCATGAAACAGAAAAAAGGAAATGCTGAAACCAGCATTTTCTCCGCTTACGCCAATGACTTCAGTGTTATTTAGCAAACAATTACTTTATAATACTTCATTCGTTTTTGTCATTGGTAAATGTTTTCAAATCTGAAGACTCGTAATTGTTGTTGTTTGTAAGATGGTTAAAGTAGTACTTTGAGGTAATAAAGAATTTTACAGAATTCATTAAAGAAATTACTTACATGTAGAATACAAGAACCAAACTATCCGAATATCTTACAATGCTTTAATGAATACTTCCAGTACGATGATGTACAGTGGTCGCTCATTATGAAGACTGGAAGTTAGCCTGAGTGATCCCGCTACACAAAAAGGCGCAGATCAGACTGATCTGGAGAGTCACGGTCTGACGATCAAGGTGACGAAGTGATTGATTGGGTCAAGCAAAATGATTTTCACTGCTAAACAATGGCCGTTCCGACAGGTTAAGAACGAGAGCCATAAATTATCGCTAGTAGAGGTACCGCCGACCAAAAGGATTTTTAGCGATTTTGATGGTGTTTCTGTATAAGGAAGAGACACCATTAAAATCGCTAAAATTGCTTGTGCCCCTGACATTATCTGGAATGTGAATTGGATTTTTTCGATGAAAAGTTCGGCAGGGAAGATCTTTTCTTGATTCCCTGTGCCCCTGACATTATCTTTCTGATTACCCTCTATTCAAGGGCACTTAACTCACGATGCAAGACATCAATGAAGCTGAAAATTGCACTCGGGAAATTCGATAGCAGTAGACAAACAACAGTGATTGACTTTGAAGACATATTTCTCGATAGACAAAAATCATGTGTATCGCTTACAGTACTTTCACTTACAATGTTGTTTAAATATACACACATGTGTAATATTAGAATATGATGAAAAGACAGCTACCAGTTATTTTCATTCGCCGCTATATGGTATTGAGTTGTGCAACAAAGAATTACATGTACATATAATGCGGATATCATTGTTCTTGTCACGAGTTCACACGTTGACTCAAGATTCAAAATTAATTAAGTTTTACTCCGTTTGATATTATTTTCTTCTCAGCCATTTGTTAATATGGACATATAGATTTTTATTAGCGAGCCGGGACTATGTCCGGGGAGCTAATGTCACAGCCCTAGTGTCGTCGTCGGCGTCGGCGTCAGCGTCGGCGTCGCGTCTTCAAAAACTTTAACCTGGTCTATATCTCAGGCACTATTTGAGATACAGCCTTGATACTTCACACATGGATACCTCCCGCCAAGACCTTTCATTTGGGACCATGACCTTTGACCTAGTGACCTTGACCTTGGAGTTTGACCTACTTTTAAAAAACTTTAACCTGGCCTATATCTCATGCACTATTACAGATAGAGCCTTGATATTTCAGATATGGATACCTCATGTCATGACCTTAACCTTGAGACCATGACCTTTGACCTAGTGACCTTGACCTTTGACCTTGAACTGCTTTTTTTGTGACAAGCTCTCGTATAGGCGAGCTACGTTGTCCGCGGACAACTCTTGTTTTAAATGAATGAGGTAAGGTTACCTGAAAATATAATATATCATTGAACTCTCTCGTTTTCAATTTTCGAAAGTAACTGCCTACCCACACGTGGACCTTACATTACTAAATTAGGTCAACATGATGACCTAAATTTCATATACCGCTTACAGTACGTTAGACATTCCTCACTATTCAGTAAACCCTTTCCCAAACAAGACCTGGTATTTGTCTTTTCTTCTGTTACGTACATCACTCCATCAACTTTCTGACCCGACCAAACTCGATTCCCAGACACTATTATTTCCCGATCGGGTCGAGTTTCTACCCGATCAATACACAGCCGCTTCCCGATCGAATTTATACTTCATCGCACGCAAATTAAAGAAATCAGAGAAAGAAGCCGTGGCGATTCAGATCAAACTTGATTAGCAGACAATTTCCTATTAGCTATGCCGATCCATATCGATCTAAACTCGATCGCTTGATTTGGCTTGATCGAGTTGATCTGGTCGGCAGTGGGAACCTAGGATTCTGGATCTTTAGACAATCAAAACAGAACCTCTATAGTCGTTTTGAAAGGGTGAATCGAGTACAAGTCGGGGTGACCGAATGCAGGTAGGGTACAGGTCGGTTAAAGATATCAATCTGATCACACTTGACCTTTAGACACGACTTGCTCTCGAGTAGATCTTCTTAGCGACCAATACACAGTCGTTTCCAGATCAACCTCCTACTCGATCGCACACGAGAATTTTTGACTTGTCAAAATATTCAAGTTGGAGGTCCGGGCGATGTAGACAAAGGTCGATCACCCAAATTACTCCCTATCACCTATACCGACCGAACTCAAGATCGCTTGATATGGTTTGTTCAATTAGATCTTATCCGCAATGGGACAATAGTATCATATGCGTTTCGGACGGTTTAGCTACAACAAGTACCATTTCGGAACATAAAACGGTTGCTATGCAGCACTTTCTCCATAGCAACCGTCATATAACATGCACAAGGGCTTATTTTACTGAAGACTTTATTTGCAGTTCAATGTCAACAACATTGTTACTTGTATATGTTTTGCGATCCAAGCCTGAAAAGCATCAAATATTACCAGCATTTATCAGATGTGTGGGTAAAGATGTTTCAACAAATGAAAAGTGGATATGCATAACATGTAGTGAAACTCTTAAAAGAAAATTCCGCAGCTTATAAACTTGAAGTTGATAATAGTCCAACAGTATTGCAAGGACTAGGGAATCTTGAATGACAATTGATATGTGAAATTTCACCCGTCATGAAGTTAATGGCTTTGCCAAAGGGCTCTCAACATGGATTAAAAGGACAGGTTGTTCTAGTTGCTTCAGTTGCACTACCCTGACAGACTACTGAATCGCAGATTAAAGCCTTGAATTTGAAACGGCTCTTGTCAGATGAAACAGCCTATTCCAGACATCAATCGATGGCTCAGCGCGAAACGGTTGTAACTGCCTATAAACATATAGGCAGTTACAACCGTTTCGCGCTGAGCCATCGATATGCGTCCCATCACTGTTAATTAGTGTTTATAAGAAGCAAATCCGCATTATGCAAGTGTTCCAACATTGGACAGAACTAAGTGACAAAAATGATGAAGAGCTTTCGAAAAGTGTGAAAAAAAATCCTGTTAGTGAAATCATGAAAGCAGCTGACACCAATGAGAAACAAATTGACCGAACTAATTCTGAAGAAATCACAGACTCAGAGGATGATTTACAGAATGACAACCAAGCAGAATTTGTGCAGAACTTGAACTTAAAGCGATCAGTAAGCTTTGTGACATGTATTTAACCAGAAAATGGTCCAACTGTCAAAAGCAATGAAATACTTAACATAGCACCTGCGGAGGGGAAGTGTCCAACATGTTTTCCAACAACCATATTTGGAAACATTTGCCTTTCCTACACTGTTTCCGTCTGGTAAGGGGAAAAATACCAATTTCCCCGAAGAAATGACTGCAAATTCCAACGAAAAACAGCACAGAAAAGGTTCTATGAAAGGCTAAGATAATAAAAAACGACATCGTCGAATGTCAAACGAAGTGCAGACATTGAATTTTCTGATCAAAGTACTTCTTCGGAGTCAGACTCAAATTCGGCAGAAAAGCAAAGATAAAAAAAATAATAATAAAAAAAAAACAAACAAACAAAAAAAAAAAAAACAAAAAAAAAACGAATAAACAAACAAACGAAGTCGTCAAAAGTCAAACCAAGTGCAAACATTGAATCTTCTTATAAAAGTACTTTTTCGGGGTCAGACCATTTAAAAATTAGATTCTTTACATTCAGCGTCAAGTTCAAATGAAAAAGAATAAAAAAAAGGTTCAATGAAAAAAAAAAACACAGTTACACGAAATAAATCATAAACTACCAAACCATGTACAAAAACAAATGCAGACATTGAATTTTCTAATAACAGTACTTCCTCTGAGTCCGAATCGAAACCCGTTTAAAAATGACGATTTTTTTTAATCGATTGCCAAATGCAAATGACTCAAAGATTATAGTAAAAGTAAAGCTACAAAAAGGAAATCTTCAAAACATAAACCAAGCAAAAACCTATTATAGAATTGGAAATTTCGGATAGCAGTATTTCAGAGTCAGAAATTTCCATCGACTCAATACCAGTTTTAACGAGGATGTCTTTAATCGAGAACTTTCGTCGTCAGGATCGAACAATTAACACATAATCACGAAACAAAATTACAGGTCTATCTAAGAATCATGGAATCAACAATGATCCGAAAGCATCTGAATGTACTTTTGACTTCTGATAACCAGGATAGTATCTGTGCACCAAATCGTTCTATATTACACAACAGACCAAACGATTTTCCAATGCTCAAAGCAAAAGCTCTGATCATGATGATACGAAACGTTGATGCACGTTTTCCTTTGAAATCTTCAAAATCTTTAAAACTAGAAAATTATATGCATTTATTATTACACTCTCCAATTTAATGAGAGTGCAATCCGAAGGGACCAAAGTAAAACGTTTATTTCATAATAAAGAACGTTTTGAATTCTGAACTCAAGAAGAATGGATAAAGTTAAAATAACTTCCCTTTAATTATTACCATTGGAAACTGCAAGATATTGAGCTGTTTTCAAATAACTTTCAGAGATTTTATGGTAATTTTATAGAAAATAATGTAGATTATGATAATGTTACTTTTTCTGAAATGCTAAGCAATTTTTCTAATGTTTATAGGAAATCATCCAAACCTACAAAAAAGTTTTCTAAAAAGCATTATAAAATAAATTCTCCGTGGTGGGATGAAGATTGTAAAATAGCCAATAATGTCAAACGTAGTACACTACGTCGTTTCAAACTGTCTTGTTATAAGTCAGACTTGTTGATATATAAAAGAGCTAGAAATTAGTTCAAATGCATTTGTCGACATAAACAAATATTATATAAACAACAACAAAAGAATGAACTTCTTAGTTGTAGGAAAGATGCTAAGCAGTTTTGGTCTAAGTTAAAGAATGCCAATGTTATTCGTAAAGACCCAGAAATTTCGCCATCATCTTTTTATAACCATTTTAAAGAACTGTTGAATAACGATTCTGTTGTGACAGATTTAGATTCATCTTTTTTGGAAGATGTTCGCCTAAATTTAGATTGCGAAGAACTTAATATCCCGATTACACAAGATGAAATAATTCAAAGCATAAAGTCATTTAAGTTAAACAAATCTCCAGGTCCTGATGGAATATGTATGGAAATGTATAAACATACTATGAACGATATTTTACCATTTTTACTTAAAGTGTTTAATGATATATTTGACTGCGGTAACTGTCCTGAAACATGGGGACAAAGTATCATTACGCCTTTACACAAGAAAGGGCCTGTACAGGATCCTAACAACTATCGTGGTATATCTCTTATTGATTCGATTTGCAAAATATTTACACATATTCTTAGTACTAGACTTTCAAACTGGTGCGAAGAACACAATGTATTCGACGAATCACAAGCGGGATTTCGTAAAACATATTCAACCATGGATAATATTTTCATTCTTATGTCTCTTATTCAAAAATACTTATCTAAAAAACGAGGAAGATTCTATTGTATATTTATTGATTTTAAGAAGGCATTTGATAGCATAAGACATGATAAACTGTGGGGTTCTATGGAACGAAAATGTATTAACGGAAAATTTTTGAACATTATAAAATCCATGTATAATAACCTTAAATCCTGTGTTAAGATAGATGGAAATCTGACCTCTTATTTTGAATGTGGGATTGGTACCCGACAAGGCTGTGTGCTCAGTCCGAAAATATTCGCCCTTTTTATAAATGACCTAGCAAGTTACTTAAGCAGTAAAAATGAACGTGGAATTTTCGTGTCTGACGAAATAAATGAACTTCAATTATTAATGTTTGCAGATAATGTTTCGAGTTTTGTTGACACGGTTATTCAACTCCAAAGACAAATAAATTCAATTGAGCAGTTCAGTAAAGGGGTTGGTTTAGAACTGAATATTGATAAAACGAAAATAATGGTTTTTAGAAACGGCGGCGTTGTAAAAATAATTTAAAATGGTTCTACGATAAACAATTATTAGAAATAGTTCCCTTTTATAAATATCTAGGCATTTATTTTACAAGCAAATTATGTTGGTCCAAAACACACTTAATGCTGTCGTTACAGGCAAAAAAGCAATAAATTATATTTTACGCCTACGCAAACATTTTGGAACAATTCCTGTTGCTGACATGTTAAACATCTTTGATGCCACTGTGAAACCGATTTTATTTTACGGTTCTCATATTTGGGGTTATCAATGTATAGAGAAAATAGAGAAGGTTCAGGTATATTTTTGTAAGAGAATTTGTTGCCTTTCGCAAAATACGTGTGACTTTTTAGTTCTAGGTGAATGTGGGCGTTTACCATTATGCACCCAATATATACCAAATTGCATCAAATATTGGTTAAGTATTAACCGAATGGATTCCAGAAGATACCCAAAACAATGTTATTACATGTTATTGCAATTAGAAGAAGCAGGCAGAACAAATTGGTGTACACATATCAAAAAATTACTTTTTACATACGGTTTTGGTCATGTCTGGATTTTTCATGAAGTAGGTGATGATAAACAATTTTTACAACTTTTTACAAATAGACTAAAAGACTGCTATACTCAAACGTGGTACAGTGCAATAGAACAGTCATCTAAGGCTAAACATTATAAATATTTTAAATCACTGTTAGATCCAGAATTTTATTTAAGCACTGATCTTTCATACAAGCTTATTAGATGTTTTGCGAATTTCAGATGTTCTTCGCATGAATTAATGATCGAAAAAGGAAGACATCTTGGTATTGATAAAGAATTACGTTTTGGTCCAATTTGTAAATCTCAAAGTATTTCTGTTATTGAGGACGAGTATCATTTTTTCTTCGAGTGTAGTGTTTATGAGCAACTTAGATTGACGCATTTTGAGCCGTTCTGGTTAAGAGATAGAAATATCTATAACTTCTATGCAATATTAAAACAAAATGACAAATCAACGATTTACAAAGTTTCGAAATATCTTTTAGAAGCATTTTCCTTGCGAAAGGAATTATTGAATGAGTTAAGCTAATGATGTTTATTCAAAAGTTTTTACGTAAAAAAATCAAAACTGTGCCGTACAATATTATGTATATGTACGCTTTAAAAAACCCTTTTTCCCCTTTTTATCTATCGATATAAAATTATGTTATTGGTAGAAAAGTAATTATATTTGTTAACCATTAAATTGCAGAATTATCTTTGTTATGTCACTCATGTTTTCATGTTTGTATTGTATATTGTATCATGGGCCATTGGCCTAAATACTTGAATAAAATATGTCTATGTCTATGTCTATGATAGAAAAGCTTTTTTCAGATAATTGTGGGATTTGGAAATCGACCTACTACATATATAAAGATGGTTGTACAAAAAATCGTCTATCTAAAAAAGATGGAAAGTTTTGCTTCAAAAGGTAAATCGATGGTCGAAATGCATGTATTCCGAATGAGCCTCAACCATCTCCGAATGAGATAGTTATGTTACAAAGAAACAATACAACTCTAAAGGCAGACCCCTCTTATAAAAGAAGGGTTACATGTTTAGGTGATTGTTCTTTTAAACACAATTCACTAGGGAAAGGTCAAAATGAAAGGCCTAAGCGGGAAGTATCAATTTTGGAAATATCAAGGCTATGTCTCTAGTAGTGTCTGAGATATAGACCAGGTTAAAGGTTTTCAATTGAAGAGGCGACGTGACGCTGGCGCTAGGGCTTTGGACTAGCTCCTTTGACTTAAAGTCCCGGCTCGCTAAATTTTCAAATATTTAAGGTACTACCTTTAAAATGGTATTTTGGTGTTGTATTGCTGTAACATACGTACAAGATCAGAATTCTTGATCAAACCACTTTTTTAAGTATATTCCAAGGCTTAAACAAGATTTGAAATAAGGAAATTTGATTTTAAGACGTTTGGGACAGATCTATTTAAAAAAAATGAAATTCAAACAAAAGCCAGAAATGGACAAAGCACATTGAAGGTCTCAACAGGGATAAGAATATTCAAATTGAGGATATCAAGAATCCTTCTTAGAAATGAACTCATTGGATGGCAGAAAATAGAAGGCTGATCTGTTCCATATGGTACTCGAGAAGATGGAACAACTGGAGGGTCAGGAGGAACGGTTCAGGAAAGAGGCAGAAATCGCTTAAGATAGACAGTCTAGAACTAGTCCGTTTGACGATACTGTATGTCCCCTATGACAACCTTGCAGTGTCGAATACAATGGAGTATTATTGTTCCTTTGCACTGTAAAGGTGCTCTAGTGCAGATCTAGCTTTGTTGCCAGAATGGCAACACCAACAATCTACAAATGTTCAACATGACCGCCAAAAGCCATTAGAAAAATCAACTTTGAGTCAAGTTGTCCTGAAATGATGTGAAATATGTCAATCTATTGGTTTTTCGGTATGCCGAATCAAAATCTGATGATAAATGTAGTATTTGGATATCAGAAGTTTCAAAATAGAGAATGGCTGTCGGAAACATCTTGAAAATCGCTATTTTGTGATATTCATTAGATGGCACATAAAAGACATTATATGCAAAAAAATTTAATTCTTCGTTTCACATTTGGATTCAGCTAGTATATATCTTTATCTTCATGTATGAATTTACTGTATTTTTACTGTTTTTTCATCTTCATGCGGATGTTACAATTTTTTGTAAAACAAATCTCTGAAGTTTTTCAAATGAATTTTTAAATGGCCGCATGATGCCATTTTGAAAGTAAGTCCTTATTTTATGTAAATTTTGTTACAAACTATGAATTTAGGACTTAATGTTTGAACATTTTACTGACTTAATTTGATTCTTATGAATTATTGTTATTAAGTTAGTTATACAATTCAATAGCAATGGTCAGCACATACCAATTTCATTCATTTTAGAAACCGTTGCAAAATATATGTTTAAACGACCATACAAAGGTATGGTAATAATCTTGAATAACGAACACTATAGTCGACAGAGTGGGTAAAAGTCCAATCATGAGTACGTTTGACAGCCTATATAACGCATTGACACTGCCAGACGTCATCCAAAAAGCAGCTAGAATAGTAGCTCGTAAAGCGCAAGGCAAGATAAAACTAGCAATGCTTAACACAAGGCTTTTGTATTGACATAGAAGTAACCGTAAAGGTATGGTGTATCAAATAATATATCATAGTTTATTGTGCCTGCAATGCATGAAAGAATGACATATAAGTAATAGTAAAAGTACGGTGTATTAAAAAAAATATATCATAGTTTATTGTGCTCTTAACACATGAATGCAAAGTCAGACTATTAATGTCAGTGCTAATGTTTATAGTGGAATGTCAATTTAAATGTGTTTAAATGTGTTATGTGTAAATAATCAATGTGCTTATAAGAAAAAAGCGCCAGGAGTGAGTGATTAGGACTAAGATTAGGACGTTTGTGGTATAAAACCGTAAGTCCACACAAGGCAAATAACCAGTGTTAGTGCGAATACAACAAAACGGGCCGTAAAAAGCTATAGTTAGCTTATGTAACTTGTTGCATCCGGTCTCGACTACTGTATAAACTGTATAAATATAAATAAAATTTGAATTCCCAGACAACCATAATTAATGGGCCAAAATAATTCTGAACCCCACCAGCTGAACACATTACCATTTCCTCGGCATGAAATCCCCATCAAAGAATTAAAACGCACTGTTACAGGACGTAAACTCGCGCAGGTAATTATTTTAAGAATATCTTGTTTGCACTTGTCAATAGATTGAAAATAGATTAACAGAATGGAAAAAGCAAACAATGATACATGCAGATTTTTTTTTATTTTATTCTGGACGTTCAATGTAGGCACTGACGAAATATTGCTATTAGGAACTTTTGGTGAAATAGAATGAATATAAAACAGTTTGTAAATCACGAATGCCCCCGAAATGGCTTTTTTCTAAAATGTTTATTTTTGTTAAGGGTTCCTAGATGATCTTGTGGAAGGTCATATTTAAGCAAGATTAACCCATTACATCTGCATATGTAATGACCCCAATTCGGCAATGTTTTATTAAGACACTCAACTAACGGACTTTCCACACGAAAATTAATCAGTATCAGTTTAATGTGGTCAGATAATAATGAGGAAACACAATTGTTGCTTCTATGAATGTCATAATTTTGCGGGTAAATTTGGAAAGCGGGTTACACTGCATAAATTACCCAAAGATGCAGGCACAAGAAGAGCATGGATCCGCGCAATAAGCCGGAAGAATTGGAGCGCAGCGCATTACACTAGAGCCTGCTCAGATCAATTTAGGGACGGTATTGGCCCTACCACTACAGAGCGTGCCAAGGTCCCAACAGAAAATCTTCCACAGAAGAGGGATGGGATGGCGATGTCCCGTCGCACTTTCATTTCCACAGCAGAAACAGTCGGTCTCAACACTGCCCTCAAACACCAGTCGTGATCATAATTCATTTTAGGGACGATATTAAAGAAGTAATACCCACATCCCCCCCTAAAAAATCTCTCGTTGTTAGTCCCCTACCGGTGAAGCCGAAGGGGATTTAAGGTTTGCACTAGTGATAGATTTCTAGTTTTTTCCTTATGTATGTATGTATTGTATGTAGGTACATACATATTTCAAATTTTATCTTTATTAGGTTACAACCATGCCAAAGGACAAAACAAGGTGAATATATACTTAAGGTCACTCTCATCATTTTCTAATTTTTTTTTGACCGAAGGTCATGGTGACCTATTGCAATCGATGTTACCACTAGACAATGCAGGGCTCCAAAAGATCAATAATATCTGGTTTTGACGTCCCTAATAGAAAAGGTTTTGGAAAACGTTGAGGCAAAAGAAGAAACTGCTTATAACCAGCGGTTTCTCCATTTGTCTCAATGTTTTCTGTGGTAATTTGTACACCAATCAATTTCTTACATCGATTTTGACATTTGCAACAGCTTTTAAATGAGACTACCCTAAAATATGGTCGTTTGGGAAAAGGTTAACAAAGTTGATAAGTCCCATTATGGAACAAAATGTTGCATATATACTAGGACAAAAAAGATACACAACCCCAATTTTCATAATATTTTCAACAAAATATGTTTTTAATGGCTGATGAATACATTTTGATATACCTGCATGCATACGCATAAATACAGTGCCATTTTCTTCAGATGTCGTACATTCATCACGTGATACATGGTAAATTGTTAAAAACTGATTATACCCTGCCGTGTTTTCTAGAAGACTACTATAAAAACAAATTTTCATCGAACACAAGCTAGAACATAGATAAAGAAGACGCCAAAGCGTGCACACAGTCTTCACTACGCTACGCATAGCATACGCATAGCATCTAGGCCAAACCAGCCCCTAACTGCAGTACAGATGCTGTTGGTGGAAAAGGTTCAAAATGTTGTCGTAAGACATTGATGGGGCAAAAAATCGACACATTTTTACTGTATACGTTGTTGGCTCTCAATTGGATCACAACCGATTGAGCACGAGGCAGACGTGCAAGAGATATGACGTCAAGGCAGGACCGAATAATAACATTAACCCCACCTACGGGATAGGTTTAAGACTGCAATGGAGACCGCTAATAACTCGTATGGACTTCACAACATTCAAATATCGGACAAAATTGAACGAAACAGATTTTCTTTCATGTATGGAATGTTTCGCATGTACTATGTTTGTTTTTAGCCCCAAATTACAGACACTCTGTGTCCTGGTGCTTTTCAATAATCACTTTGCTGCTCTTTTATCAAGAAGAACAAATCTCGTTCTTGACTCTATGTACATTTTCAAAAATCAATTGCATGTTAATATGTCCCCCTTATTTATTGATTGATTTTTTTGTAGAACCAGCAACCTTATGTGTGGGCCAAATTACCACGCTGCCCCGTCTTGTTGCCTGTCCAAATTATTGATTTGGACGATAACCATGCTCAGTCTGTATGTTATGTACATTCAGACTGTGCAGAGTAAGTAATCTTTGAAACTCTTCGTATGGCATGAGATAGAATTTGACAACTTCATGGCTTTTTCGAACATGTGTAAGCTATACTGAACTAATTTTCAAGAAGAAACTGTTGATAAGATGCAATTGGATAGGAGGTATTTGATTTCTACCTTTAAATTTATCTATAGAAATCACATGTAAATTACTTTTCATAAAAAGTCGGCTCACACTTTTTCTACCTATAAGAAGACTGATCACAATTTTCTACCTCTCAATAAGTCGGCTCACACTTTTCTACCTGTAAGACTGGTTAAGAGGGAACATGGAATATAAATATGTATATCTATTGATCAACACTTTATTTCTTTCATAGCGTCAGGAGAAGACTGGTTGACCAGGAACGTAGTCTATGTATATATGTTTGTGGTTTAACGCAGTTTTTCCCCTTTTGTCAGTATATTGCGTGAAATCATTCGAATTTTAAATCAATGTTACCCTAAATAATACTTACTGTATAAATAATTTACATTTTCAGACGATAATGTCTGTACTGACTATAATGACGCCGGAGCGCGAATTGAGGTTAAGACGGAGCTGAGTGAAGGGGATGGTGAGACAGGACCCAGAGAGTGAGGATGGGTGTTGTAAGTTTACATCAGTCATTGTTTTATGTCTTTGCAGCCTTTTATTGTTCATTTCATATTAAAGAAACTGGTCTGAAACTGGTCTGATTGACGTCCATTTAGAAATAGTGAACCATTGCAGTGTTCTGGCGAGGCCTCGATTCCGCGACATTCACGCATGAAAAAAGTAAATGTTGCATAGAAATTTGTCAAGATGCGATTTCTGTCGCGTGAAAATAACGAAATTGAATTTTACTTTTTCGGGCCGCTAACAAATTCTACTGTACCCGAAATCGAAAGTAAAAGGAGAAATCAAAACTGGACCACCTCATTATTTCCTACCCAGAATTCAACTCGAAGGCCCCGAATAAGCATAATGCTAGTAAGGCTCAAAAACTCGATGTCATTTCATATCAATTTACCGTTATACGCGGCTGTAGTTCCGGGGCCCCTTTGTTTATAGGTCGGTTTCGGTTTGTAATTTCAGGCGCGGAATGCTAGTTAATGGACGAACATTACAGATTGAATTCAAATAATTTCATTTTAAAAAAAAACTGATTTGATTGATAATATACAATACACATGCACATTTAGAATTTAAAATAATTCGATATTTATATTTGTCTAGTATTATCAAAGCGATAAAATAACTGAATGTGTGGAACATCAATATGAATAGTTACTTGAAAACGAACACACCCATGTTTGCAAAATCATGGGTGTCATCAGATTCTTTGCCATCAAATAAAAAGAAGAAAGCCAAGAATTTCCTGAGTTATTCAGTAAATCTTTAGATGCACAGTGAAATCGAATCCTTGGAAATTCAAATCAGACTTGTAAATGGACCCATGCCTGGCCCATCGTCGGCAGAAAATCCCGTCAACGAAACTCAAGATCTATTGTCTGCTTCGTCACAGCTTCATAAATGCCTGTATGACCACAAAAATTAACTCGAGACAACTCATTTTTCGTGGACAAAGTCTGTTAGCTGACTGTCTCAAGAAAATATCGCCGAAGTGGGGTCATTACAATGTATACATATATGCAGATGTCTTGGGTTAATTCTGGTGCACAAGCGTTTATTAAAAGTTATCATTTTGGTTTTAAAATAGGTCATGTCCCCTAGTTTGTCCAAAATGTCCCCAACTTTTGAGTAGCCATGAGACATTTGTCCCATACTTTTTTCTACCTCGCCAGAACACTGCCATTGGTCCGGTTGATTTTGGTAAAAGGTGAATGCTACCTCTAAAATAGAGGTGAAATCACAAGTGAATAAGTTTTCCTAAAAAGTCGGCTCACACTTTTTTACCTCTCAAAAAGTCGGCTCACACTTTTTCTACCTCTCAAAAAGTCGGCTCACACTTTTTCTACCTCTCAAAAAGTCGGCTCACACTTTTTCTACCTATAAGAAAAGTCGGCTCACACTTTTTCTACCTATAAGAAAAGTCGGCTCACACTTTTTCTACCTCTCAAAAAGTCGGCTCACACTTTTTCAACCTCTCGAAAAGTCGGCTCACACTTTTCTACCAGTAAGACTGGTTGAACTGGAATATAGAATATAAAAATATAAATATGTTAATACCGTTTTCTTTCACAGCGTCAGGAGATAGTTGGAGGGAGACAAAGGAGGACAGAAGACAGTGGAAAGAAGATGAGGAAGATGATGTGGAGGAAGAGGAGGAGAAGCAAGAAGAAGAGAAGGGTGACGACAAGAAGAAAAGAAGACACCACATCAAGCCGAGGAAGGGGGAAGTAGTAAGTTCTGTTTAATGTTCAAGGTAGAAGGAAAGTATTTATTTCGGAAAGTACCAGGTGTTATAAAACTCACACCACTTTAACGATGTCTGTTGAATGGCTGATAATGATTCTGCCTAAGTGTGCTCAATAATACCACAGTGATACCACAAGAATACGGCAAATACGCATGAACGGAATTGGCGCTAGATCGCCCATTTCATTGCCCTGATCATAGATGATTTCTACCTGTAATCAAAGGCTTGGTTAGGTATTTTGTGATCGTCTACCCCTAAAGTTATAGATAAGTTGAATAGAATAGGCAGGTTGAACTGGAACATGGAATATAGATATTCATAGATTAACACCATTTTCTTTCACAGCGTCACAAGCTGAATACAAACCGAGTAAAGATGATCAAATGCTAGAGAAAGAACACAAGATGGAAATTTATGCAGTTATAAAATTATAGATTAAAGTTACTCGCATACATGTGTACTACCTTGTATTTCAGAAGACAAAGAGGCTGGAGTGCACCGTGGCGGGGTGTGACGTGCAGGTGGTAAACCTGGTACGTCACCTCTGCCAGGTGCATAACACGGAGCCCCCAAAGAAGATGAGGAAGACCAGGACATACGGGGGACGGCAGGTCTGTGCGGAGTGTGGCATAGCCACACTGCGCATGGACCTGCACGTCGTAAGGTCACACGACATGGCCAGAGGGTCCGAAGATTACGAGAAGCTCATGTCTAAAAAAGGCCCGTAGCTGTGGAGGAGAAAGAAAAGAAAGACCTAATGACACAAGCGCTGCAAGATAACAGGTGTGTAAAAGCTCTACTTTCACCGTCATTATCATCAAAATTTCGGGCACTCTGGACCTCCATATCGGCATAAAAGCATTTATCCTTATTTCAAATGGTTTCTGCTAAAGGTCATTTGAGATTTCCAAAGGCTTTCGGTATTCCCTAGGGTTCGGGTTAGTGTTTAGGGTTAGGATTAAAGAAAAGGCATTCCAAAGTTTTTGCTATGAAATTTCGAAAAAAACTACCAAAAAAAAGCAGAAAAGAAACTATCACTCTGTAACGGTATAAAACTGTATAACATGACTCTGTTTTCTTTTTAGCATCCACTTCCAGGACGGGCTACTGGGGCACAGAAGACAGAAAACACTACCTTGCACCATATCAGCGCGGTTCGGAAGTTTGTTAAGGAGTTAACCAGAAAGACAATAACCGACCTGACCAAAATCAGAGACGTGGGGGGCCCCGTCGAATGAGGAAAAGTCGTAAGTGATTTTCTTTGATTGAACCTCTTATCTTTATCTAACACAGTGTAATTTTCTTATATCGAACCAGACTCAAGTTCTTGAAACCATGGAACGGTTCAAGAACTACACCCACCACAGAGGAACCAATTGGGAACCCCTAAGAACGACACTATACCTGTCTTTTATAAAGACGCCACAAAACTTTATTTAAAAAAAAGAATATATACTGTTCGGTTATTCAGCTGTTAAGGGTTTATAAGAATAAGAAAAATACTTTTATATATGCTTTCACTTTTTTCTCTTTTCAGCATGTCTGCGGCGTCACTGCAGACTTATTTACATGCTATGGCTGCCTTCGTCGACTTTCTGGCGGAGTCCCCCACCTGTTGCGCCAGCTGCGCACAGGAGTGGAAGAGGCGAAGGGAATTACCCAGGCCATTAGGACGGTTGGGCGTTCCCTTCGCCGGAACATAAATCTCGAAGCTGTAGAAGGGTATGCTACAAATTAACAGTATATGCTCAATATTTAAAAAAAAATGATTTAGGTTTAGATAGTGTGATCATTACCTCTAAGATAAAACGTTCGGTTAAGAGGTGTGTGATTTACACCTGTTACGTTATAGGTAAGAATCACATTTGGATACTACTTTCCTTAAAAGTCCGCTCACACCTTTTCGACCTATAACATTTTTTTCTGGTATTCAAACTTTGATTTCTACCTCTATAAAACATGTGATTTCTATCTCTGAAGACAAGATCATAAGTTCTCAATATTCTTGCACGTACGGGTTTTTCTATTAACTTATATTGTATTGGTTTCATACCGTATAAGGTTTCTTCCCATAAAACCATATGCACTGATAATCAATTATCATATTTCAATCACGATTTTCAGATTGTTGCCGATTCATATGTTTCGATACTATAAATTGATTTCACATTTTCTCTTACAGGCACGCGGAAGGACGGCACGTTCTCCAGGTCAAGCAGTGGATGGTGGGCGAGTACCTCTTCGGGGAGAGGCCTCTGCGGGCGGAGGCACTCCTCGAAGAGGCGGAGCGAACAGTACTTGGTGGTCAGGAGATAAACCGAATTAAGAAATATTCTCATCGAGATTCTCCTGATCACAAACGCCCGTCGACTTGGAGACGTGGCAAAGATCCCAGCCGAAAAAATCACGAATATCAGGATTCCAGACAATGGCGACGAATTCGTCGTGCTCTTAGTGAGTACTTTACATAGTTTTATTTAAAACATGTAATGTTATGGGGTATATGTTTGCAGGTCTGTTTTGCTGTTAAAGGGGGACGTCTAACTCTTGCAAGTAATTCATGTGCGAGAGCCGTTTGTCTGTTTGCTCATCTCGTGTCTAAATCTTAACTTTTGAATTAATTTTTTACCGAGTTTCAAAGTAATCTCCACTAGTAGACAATATTAGACAGAATGTTCATCGTTTTAAGATAAGGTTATCCTAACACTCCAGATAATTAACCTCGGAAGCAATATCTCGATAATATCTCGATACAAGAAAAATGCGTACAATGATAAATTTTGTGTCTTATTCAGATCGCTAAGTCTGGGGAGCCCTGTGCCTTCGCCCTCGATAGGAAAATGGTCCTTCTGCTGCAACGTTACATGTCTTTTGTGAGGCCGGACGGTTCCTCCCGGTATGTCTTTACCACGGCGAACGGGGGGGGGGCATCTCTGCAACCGTAAGTAAGAAAATAAATACTTATTTTATAGGTATAAATCACACGTAAAATGCTTTATCATTTCAAGTCTGCTCACACTTTTGTATCTCTAAAAAAGACCGATCACAATCGTCTAGCACCAAAAAAGACCGATCGCATTTTTACGCTTCAAAAAGTCGGCTCACACTTTTCTACATCTAAGACTTTGTTGGAGCTCTAACATGGAGTCACTGTTATTCCTTATCTTTCGGTTTAAATCCGATTTTGGAATATTAAAGTTCGGTCGAGGCATTCTGTCCGTCCGACAGCTTCTTCCCTACTTTTTTGTTATTTCATCATTGAATGTTTAGTTTGATTTCTTCTATTTTAGAACATTACCAAGAAAGTCCTTGACGAGTAGCAGAAATTCGACGGACTCATAGGAAAGGGGTTGCCAGACCTCACGCCGACGCTAACCAAAAAGATGGCAGTCACCACAGCGCGGGAGAGTGGTGTATCCCGAGAGGAGCAGGCATCCTTGTCTCGCCACATGTCGTACTCCCTCCGGAGGGCCGACCGATACCATAATCGGGCGGAAAAACGGAGGAGTTTTTTGTAACATCTTTGTAAATATGTTATTATTTTGATTTCATCTTTGATTGGTTTAATAGAGTCACTATTGAACGAGATTAAATGCAGTTGAATTGCTTTATCAAAACAACTGAAATTATTCTCGTTTAACAGTGAATCTATTATATATTATTTCGTCTTTAGCCATTTGATATCTTTTTTTTGTACATAATGTAAATGTTGTAAACAATGTAAATATTTCTCTTTATTTATTCTTTTTCCTTTAAGCTAACGTTTTGTTCAATACATCTTGTGAATATTTGTAAATATTTTTTTGAGTATACCAGTAATTTCGTAAATATATTTTTTCTCTATTTGACCTGTGATTAGTTTTTACTTCTGTCCTTTATCATTTGATAAATTCATATGATAAGATAGACCAGTTGAAAGAATATGACACTGATAATTTGAGAGAAGAACCCAATGATATGACTGACTTAGCTCAAAATCAAAATGTAGTTTTGGAACCTTCTAATAGCGAATATTCAGTCAAATCTAAAAAAAATATAGCAAAAAACAAAAACAAATTGTAATGAAAAAAATGATTCAGGACTGCAAAATGTTAAGAATGATAATGTATTGAATGGAATAATGTATGATGACAGTTCAACAGATGAATATGCAGACAGTTCATCAGATGAATATGCAGACAGTTCATCAGATGAATATGCAGACAGTTCATCAGATGAATATGCAGACAGTTCATCAGATGAATATGCAGACAGTCCATCAGATGAATATGCAGACAATTCAACAGATGAATATGAAGACAGTTCATCAGATGAATATGCAGACAGTCCATCAGATGAATATGCAGACAATCCATCAGATGAATATGAAGACAGTTCATCAGATGAATATGCAGACAGTTCATCAGATGAATATGAAAACGTTGAAAAGTAAAAGGGTCAGTCTAATGGCTAATTCCCAAAACTTGAAAAAAGTAAGTAACCCAACCAATAATTTAAGAAATCACTATGCTTTAAAAGAAAGATATGTTGGTGATGAAAAAAATGCTTATTCATGAGGCTTCTTTTGAAACTGCTTCATTAGAAATAAATATTGAAAAAGACAAAAAATATTTCTGATCAAGAACTTAAAACAAATTAAATCAGCAAAGTTGGGAAAACATGTTAAAAGAAAAAAAATCTGGAGCAATATTCAATATGCTTAAAATGTATTTCAATGAAAATGACAATTGTACTTATTCCACAATCCTTGAATGTTGACTATTTATAAATATAGCAAAACACAAATTTCTCTTTTAATTCACTTCCTAGAAAAACTGATTAGGAGAAAGAATATAAGATAAGAGAAGAAATGTTTATGAAGGGCCTTCTTGATTTAAACAATGGGTGCGTTCAGGGTTCTCCCATCGGTAACCGATTGTATTTACCGTCGGCTACCGATGGTACCATCGATAGCCGATGGCACTGTCGGCAACCAACAAACTCTGAACGAAAATTGTACCGATCGGTAAAAAAGGAGGATAATCAATTACCAAGAGCGTACACTCCCCGCAGAGTGATCGTTCGTTTTAAAAAAAATATGAATAAAAAGATATTTTCAGAAATAAATGGTCAAATAAAATAACTGTAGCTTCAACTATTACAATGAATTCTATCAAGAACGGTTAGAATGCTATTCGCTTGCTATTGAAGAAAATATATGATTAGGATCGCCGTAGATGGATTGTTATCCGCCATCTTACTATAATGAAAACGAGGCTACCGATGCTACCCGACTTGTCTACTCTCGGGACAATTGGTTACCAACAAAATATCCATCGGTATGCCGACGGTTACCGATGGCTACCGATGGTTACCAACGGCACCGATGGCTACCGATGGGAGAACCCTGAACGCACCCAATTTAATTTATAAACCTGAATTTAGAATTATCAAAAGGAGTCTTGTCTACCTAATACAGACCGCTTTTTAAAAAAAATAAGAACGTCTTTACAAAAGTAATAAAATTGAAAAATTAGATAATACCAAAGTAGAAGAAATTCGTGCTGAAAATGTAAATACACAAAGTATATGTACTGAATCTTTTCCTGACACCAACATTTTATTGGATTGCTCCGATACAGAGAGAGATCAATCAGATATTGGACTACTGTCAAAACAAACAAATTCATCCATTCAGGAAATTGAAATTCCAGACAAATATTTTGTAAAGGAAATTCCTAAGTATGCATCTTTTTCCAGAAGTCAGGGTGATATGAAACATTTACTTTCACAAAGGTCAAAAGTGTGCTTTTAAAAGAGATTCATTGGAAAGCCTATTTTATAAAAAGGTCAAGGAAAGTAATCCCTATTGTTGTTTCAGAGTCCTTAATTCTAGACTAAGTGCTGCATCAATGTGACAGATGAAAATTGGTTAATTTTTTTGTTGATGCAAAATGTACATTCTCCTATATTGGAGTAGATGTATTCGGGTAGCGGACAAAAAATGCTAGAAAGACACGGAATGGGTTGCAAATAGTAAGCGCTGGGCAGTGATATTTACGTGCCTGACAATTCGGGCCATACACATTGGGATCATAGACGAATTAAGTTCCCCGGCATTCATACACGCACTGGACAGATTAATCTCAATTCGTGGAGAAGTGTCGGAATTTCGCTCTGGGAAAGGTTTAAGCAACCCATATGTGAGTAGAATCTACCCGACTTTATTCGAATAATGGAATAGAAATTGATTTTTTATTCACAGCCACCAAATGAAAAAATGGACCCTCCTGAGACTACCATCGAGCCTCTGAAAGAATCTTTTACGGCAGAACCTGATGGACATCTGTCCAAACTATGGGGAAAGTTTCACAACAAAACTAAGCATACAGCGACATATTGCCATGAGAACAACAAGCCATTTAAATAGACCGTGATAACAGCTATAGTTGTTCAACTGATCTAGACAATCACAAAAGACGTTGCATTGAAAGGTTCTGATACTAAAGAATCTTAAAACGACGTAGCATGAAAAAATTCCGACGTCACGTGAA
The DNA here is from genome assembly GCA_963680895.1 of Fragum sueziense. NCBI lineage: Eukaryota > Metazoa > Mollusca > Bivalvia > Cardiida > Cardiidae > Fragum > Fragum sueziense. The sequence goes on from OY804597.1 coordinate 62,946,544, forward strand.
TCTCTTTGGGGTGGACTACATTGAACACACACAACAGGCATTTGTTTTGTCGTTTATTTTATTTTATAATACAAGTTATCCAACTCATATCCATGCCAAACTCTACCAAAAGTCAGTTCATGAAAATTTTCTTGTTTTCTTTAAGTTATTTAATTATTTTCTTTCCGTTAGTGTCAGAAATAAAATCGACTGGAAAATGTAAGCGTATAGTAGTACACTGGTTTGAACATTTAAAATTGATCTTTTATTTTCTTAAAAAAACCCACATTCTGTGCGTTTTCATACATTACTTATATATTTATGTTGGGTTTTCGTCGGTTGACTATATTTCAATTCTTTAATTTACTGTAATAATCATGAATAAGGTAATCTTGAAACCTATACAGTTTGGACACATAGGATTCCATATCCACATCATGTCCAAAATGATGATGTAAAACTGACCATCTTAGAACGGGCTCCGACCGTGGTGTGGACGCTGCACTATGAATGTGACCAGGCCGTTAAGAGTCTTACGAAACAAGGATACCTAAACATTAGCCTATACATACCCTTTATTTGCCTATTACAGAGGACATTTAATAGCGACATCTTATTCAGTTCGGGTTAAATTCACGGCTCATGGTATTATTATTTTTTTCGAAACGGATGTCCACGTTTAAGTTGAAACCGCTGTATCTGTCAGTGCCTTATTGTTTGTCCCGTTTTCATCATTCAACTATTTAATGCCATGTAAAAGATTCCTTTTGTATAATAGTACATGTGCGTAGTCATTTTTTAATAATTATGACAGACTAATGTCAACTAAAATTCATCATTTCTTTAAATGTAAAAAAATACGGTTACGGTTATTCCGCCCCGTACCGCCTTTGTCCAAGAGGTTGCAGCAGTGACATTCTGTGATGCAAGCTCTGAAACAATCTCCTCCTCTGACACGCCCTGAAGATCACGGCAGCGAATGAGGCCTTTAGAACTGATTAGAGTTTGGTGTTCGGTACACTTCAGAGAAATGTCAAAGAACTTCTTGATTTTTAGTAAATTTTCTGCATGCGTCTTTTTGTCAACCTCAACTAAAAGGGAACCAGATCTCAATTTCTTAATAGATCTGGGTTCACCAGCATACGACAAGATGCATTTATTAATTACAAATGATGACAATGTTGCTAAAGCTTTACTTTCATCTTTTGACTCAATAAGCAAGAACCTGGGGAAATTCGAAGTGCATTGTGTGTTTTCCGAGTCCGAGTCGATATCAGTACGCGTCCGTTTTAACTTTTGAGTAGCCATGGTTGATTTTATGAAGTTCATCATCTGGGATGATCTGCCGGGACTGACCAATGTCTTGTGAGAATCACTGAACCAGGAGTTTATAACGTAAACATTGAATACGATGGTAATGTGTATAGTTTCGATGAACCAATAATCGTAACCAGAATCAGCCCAGACAGCGAGGACTATTCAGAAATGCCAGTTACCAATCCAACAGCAGGCACACTCATTGTTGGTGGAGAAAAGGTTGGTGGAAACGACAAAGTAAGCACTCAAACATCAACAGAAAAGGAAGAGCCAAAGAGTAAGAAAATTTGCATGGAAGAAATAAACCATTTACATATGGAGTTTAATGAATTCAAAGTACTCGATAAGATTGGTGAGGGCGGATTTCGGGAGGTGTTCCATGGTGAGTACCGAAGGTAACAGCTTAATCTTACAGGGGTTTGGGAACCAGCTCGTTTCCATGACTGCGGTGGCTGATTGTTTTATCCAAAGTTCGGAATTATGAACCCTTATTTAATCTCAAGTAATACTCGTAATATGGTTCAAACACTTAACTCCTTCACGATCAAAATGACCAGGATGTCCTTTTGTTTTTGTTACCCTTGCTGTTCCTCTAACAAATAGCCTATGGTACATAAAAAAACACATATAAGTGGACAGAATATAGTTTATTTACAATTATCTTTGAAAATAAACCGACCACATTTTTGGCAAAGGGATGTAGATTCCACCAGTATATAATGTGTTTATAGAGTTGCAAATGGAGAGCCAGCAGCACGAAAAGTCGAACTACTTTCCGACCATCCCTCGTACATGCCGACATCTATCAAACGGTGTTTGTACTGGTCAAACATCAGTCGTTTCAAACTTTCTTGTGAAAGATAGCAACAGGCAACTTCAAGTGATTCACAAAATAGACAATGACACGATGTCTTTTACACCTGTCAACTTAGCAGACAGAAATGATGTATGAATGTGCTTGAAGATGTTATGTATCTCGGTTTTCAAGGTAGGCCTATATGAATTATTTAAATTAAGATTCTGTAGGCTAATGGTTTAGGGCACTTTTGCGTTAACTCCTGAAAATCAACACAATTGATATATTAAATGAATACCAAATAGATCTACGTAATCACAAAAACTAAATTGTAATTGATATTAAGCTGTCTTATTTATTTGTGCAATGAATGCACATCTTGCAATCACTGTCCATATATATACTCAGTTCCAAAAGAAAGTGTGCACTTTTAAATTTTGAATATCTCGAAAAGTATACCGTCTACCGTAGAGAAATTTTGTACGACACGTCTCAAGACTACTGACAAGCGATATATTGATTAACAAATCACATAGCGCGCACGAATGTTCGGCTTGATTGCGATTTTGCATTTTTAGTGCTTGATGTATGCCTCACGTGTTGGATTAGTTATCGATCAGAAATAACACTCACTGCAATCCTTTTGTCATACGTTAGCATAAAATCACATTTTCATTACATTTGGACATAGTGCAATAGCGTGAAACGAATTGAAATTAACGTCGGTTAACAAGACTGAACCTGGTGAAAACAAAAGCTGTCAACAAATTTTAATTTGTATTGTATTCATGTTCCAATAGCAAGTATCCATTTGTTTGGCATCTTAAAGGCATACACATTTGTTGTAGAACGTAATTGCACGGTTCAAAGACAATTTACTTCTAACGTAGAGATTACTAACGTTGACGTACACGTAACGTCTACGGGAAAGTTCAAACTTTAGCGTAGGAATTGCTTGGAAGACATTGTCAAACCCTACGACGGCATATAAGCGAGAAACTTTTGCCATAGCAGAAGCTGTAAGGAGTGCAGAACTCAACACTGTCAACACCATAATGATCTGACTGCGTCAATTCAGTACGAGCAATTCTATCGACATCTGTTTTGATGCCAATTTTCTTTAAGGTCTAATCTGAAGCATGATATCACTTTTACTCCCTTATTTGACAAATTTTATGAAAATTGTCGTAAAAACAAAACGCGGAAGTGCACACTTTCTTTTGGAACTGAGTATACATTAAGAGGCACAATTGTGACATTACACAAAAAAGACCATCTGGGAAATGTCAAAGTAAAAAAAATTCAGCCAGACTGCGCAGTCCATGTAGACTGGCTAGGATCTACACTTATCACACAAAGGTAATTTCCTGGATCTAGATTGGTCTTATTTTAAGTACATTTTCAAAAAAAAAAAAAAAAACTCTGATTAACGCCTGCTTTCCACAAGGTTCCTTTTATAATTAAAGGTCACATTTTTTCATACATCTGTTTGCTGAGTACATACTGCTGTAAAATGTCTCAAGACCATACAAAAATGTATCAATACAAGGGCAAACTTGAATGCCTTCAATATCTTTTCCAATGGATAATGCAGAAATGGGGCATGTTGATAAAACCTTGCGGTTTTAAATCTGGAAAAAGAAGTGGTTATTTGAGTGGGCTGAAGCCACTGATCTTGTGAAAAAACAGACTTTCCTTCAGAATCTTTCAAATATTTCATCATCTCAGCAATATCCTTGGCACATGCTTTTTGTTCACTTAGTTCTCCTTTATCAAAACATTTAAGAAGATATTGGCGTACATTATCATCCAGTCTCTTATTTGATTTTTCTCTCTTCAATGCCCATCCCTTATACAGTACGGTCTCAGCCCTTGAATTTTGTGAGCACTCTCTTCGAAATGTTTTCCTTGTATTTAAGTTTGTTTTTCTTGTATTTAAGTTGTTACAATGGTTGGTCCATTTAAGTTTAATCTTGTCATATTCTGACTATTTTTGCTAAATATTCCACTTATGCAAGGTCTTATAGTCACAAATGTTTTGTCAAAGTTTTGTTTCAATTGGTTAATATTTGTGGCTGTAAGAGGGAAAATAAAGTCAAAAATGGAAATTTTGTCGCACATAACTCGAGATCTAGACATGAAATTGCAATTGAACAAAAAATTATCTGAAGCAAAGTTCTACAGTCAACAACATTTTGTAAAAAAGTTTTTCTATAATTGGTCAACATTTGTTGCTATTATGGCGAAGATAGAGTGAAAAACGGTAGTTTTTGTCAATTTCAAGGGCACAAAACTCTAGATGTGAGATTCAGATCAAGCTGAAAGATACATACATGCAAGTTCTTGTCATGACCAATGTTTTATCAAGATTTTGTCAAGATGTTTCGAATTTTGTAGATGTTATAGACAAAACACTTATTCTTTACATTCAAGGACAGATAACTCAGGATTTTCTGCTTCAATCAAATCAACAAATATGTAATATGGGGAGGTCAGATACGGAAAACATATCATAAATGTTTCTATTGATGTGATAATTAGGTTAACACGAAATTATATGGAAAACTAAAGAAGAACGCGTTAAATTAAAACGTAACTTTTATGACGTCATATATACTCGGCAAAACTGCTAACGCATCACTCAGATCTTTGTTATTTTTCTTAACGAATATACAGAATACCTTCAAAGTTTTCACATGCTGACTACCACCATTTGATAAGAGATCTATGAAATTTCATAGTAAATGTTACCGTATCTTGTAAAATATCAAACTTTTAATAAGGACACCCTTAATTCTAAAATTCATAAAGTCTGAAATTTGATTAAAATGGAAAATTCACGCATAACTTTCAAACCTTTTGTATAGGCTGAAAGAGTTTCTGTTTATAAAAGTTACCCTTCAAAAAACAAACCGACGGCTTTAACTTTTTTATTGGCGCGTAATGTATTCCCACAAAGGCATTTTTACATCACTAGTGCCGCAGGTATCGTTGATGGCGTCGACGGCGACGTAGGTTACGTAGACGAAAACGTATCGGTCTATATCTTATGAACTGTATAAGATGCAGTCTTGATATTTCACATATAGAAAGGCCCCAGCAAGACCTTTTTTCTGACACTATAAAATTTGACCTTGTGACCTTGACCTTGAAAAATTGACATTTTCTTTCAAAAAGGTGCGTCTATGCGAGCCATGTTGTCCCGGAACAGCCCTTGTTATGTTAGATAGAAAATTATTTTTTTCAGACTTTAATTTCACAATAAACAAGCTTTCAAAATCAATTCAAACAAAAATTATTGAAAAAGACCACAAGTTACACGGGCCGAAAAACTGTTTTGGCCCCCCTTTCGTATGATACGGTCACATAAGAATGAAAACTTAGAAATAGTTTTATGTATGGGTGCAGAAACTTGTGGGATAAACATTTGCCAAATTATAAATCTAAATCTTTGACAATAAAGAAGTTATGCAATTTTAAAAAGTGATGCGTTAGCTCTTTTGCTGAGTATATAAAGTTCATTTTAAGGCCCACGGCTGTCCATCAAACTTTTTGGTGATGTCTACTTATCCTTTTTACGAATCCATTTGATTTAAACCTCTTTCATTTACATCAAACAGAATTACACAACGCACCGTACTACTATGCACAAACATATATACTAGAACAAAAAAGATACGCAACCCCAATTTTTCGTAATATTTTCGACAAAATATGTTTTTAATGGATATTGAGTACATTTTTAATATACCTGCATCCATACGCATAAATATAGTGTCATTTTTTCAGATGTCGTAAATTCATCACGTGATTCATAGTAAATTGTTAAAAACTGATTTTTCCCCTGTCGTGGTTTCTAAATGACTGCTATCATAACAAATTTTCTTCAAACACAAGCTAAAACATAGACCAAGAAGATGCCAAAGCGGTCATAGACTTCTCACTACCCTACGCATAGCACGGCTGCGCCAAAACCAGCGCCAATCTGCAGTACGGATTTTGTTTGTTTGAAAAAGTCCAAATGTTGTCGCAAGACATTGATGGGGCAACAAATCGACACATTTTCGAATGTTTACGCTGTTGGCTCTCAATGGGACCACGACCGAACGAGCACGGAGCGGACGTGCAAGAGATATGACGTCTACACGGTGTATAATCACGTGACTTAGAATTTCCGGTAATCTTCAATAACTTTGTCAATACTTGACCAATTCGAATTCGGCTTGAAGAAGAGAAGGTGGAAAAATGTCAGGAATAACCTGGAAGCGTGGATTTTTGAAAAATCAACTGATGAAAAAGTTATTGAAGATAAACACAAAATTTGGTTTATCTTCAATAACTTTTTATAAGTTCAACGGTTTTCACGCTCATCTAATGCGTGACGTCTGTCCACCTTCTCTGCTTCAAACCGAATTGAAATCGGTCAAGTAATAACAAAGTTATTAAAGATTTTCTGAAATTGGTGCATCACGTGATTATCCACCGTGGTCTAGACAGAACCGTATCATCAGGTTAACCCCGCCTACGGGATAGGTTTAAGAATGCAATGGAGACCGCTAATAAATCGCATGGACTTCACAACATTCGAATATCGGTCCAAACTGAACGAAAGAGAATGTGTTTTTCGACCTACATACACTTTTTGTTGTCAAATTGTGATGACGCCCGGTGTAAACTGGGTGTTTTCTTATTAATGGAATTTACTACAAACACGATTTTGTGGAATTTATAAGGTGAAATGTTAATGCTTTAGATGTATTACATTTTGTTCAAATCTGATTTGTTGTCCTTGCGTAAGAAGGACTTGAAAAGGAAGTTGCGTTTCTTTTTTTGCCTAGTATATAATGCTCTTCCACTTTTGACATCAATCTTTCTAACGTCTACAAGTCATTTCAAATCGGACCAGACTAATATACTGTCGTTTTGGTAAAGATTAGATTACCGCGAATATTTCTGAGCTAGAATTAGAAACGTGTATTTATGCCATTTTAACCCATTAACACACATTGACTCCTTTTGACGCCTCAAAATAAAGGACCTTGAAAAACATTGTGAAACACGAAGAAGCAATTTCCTCATTTCCCACAATATTTTCTACCCTAAAAGACCAAAAAATGTCAAATTTTGTTCAAATGAAATTGTCCCCTGCGACATCTTTGAATGTTGACCATCCTAAAATTTGCCGTCCGGTAATCGGTTAACCACCATGGCTCCTGATCATCTAAAGTTTAAATGGAGTCTGATTGGGATAGTTGCTTTTCTCTTATCGCTTATTTTTTTTCTTTCAAAACCATGGAACTACATCTTTAACCTTTTTCCAAAAGGCAAAATTTAAGGGTAGCCAAATTTGAAAGCAAAATGGACGGCGATTAAGGTAGGATTTTAGTATATAATAACACAAAAAATTAAGGCAACAGGAGACAATGCTGATTTTCAGCAGTTTCTTCTTTTGTGTAAATGCTTTCCCAAGCCTTTTCTTTTAGGTACGTCAAAAGCAGGTCTTGTTTTGGGATGCTGTATTTACGAGTGACGCTATGCCTTGTACAGGCTATGAAGAAAATAACTAACACGGAAAATATTGAAAGAAATGGAGAAATTATAGATTTCGGCATTTTCTTTTTTCTCCAAATGATTATCATTTGCTCTGTGATCAATTATAACAAAACGAGGAAATTGTTTTGGGGAACTTTTTCCAAAAAGGTGACGCCTCTTGGCGCACCAAAACACGAAAGATTTTGTAAATATTAAAGAAAAGTAAGAAAATACTAAAAGTAAGCAAAAGGTCCATTTCCCGAATTATGATTTTTTACCCTATGAAAGAAACTTTTTTTATTCTGAGAGTCAGATTTCGTCGTCTGCAACACCGTTCAATTTAGACTGTCCTTAAGTAACGTTATTCAAGAAAGAGTTTAAAGATATAAACGTAGCAATTCCCTGTTAATCGTCGCTTTTCATACAAGATCTCGAAACTTCTACTTGTTTAAATCTGTAGTTACGATGTTTTTGTAGAAAAAGTTAAGATATAAATGTCGTGATTCCCTGTAAATCGTCGTTTTTAATACAAGATCTCGTAACTTCTACTTGTTTAAATCTGTAGTTACGATGTTTTCGTAGAAAAAGTTAAGATATAAATGTCGTGATTCCCTGTAAATCGTCGTTTTTAATACAAGATCTCGTAACTTCTACTTGTTTAAATCTGTAGTTACGATGTTTTTAAAGAAAGCAGCGATATGTATTTCTTTTGTATGAATATCATATTTCCATTGAAGTCAAAATGCAAACCTAATTAATTATATGCGAACCAGAATCTTGAAAAGCGGCCTTAACCATTTCCCAAACAAGACCTGAATTTGACGTTATTATATAATATTATATTAAAGCCTTAGTAAAAAGTTGAGACAAAAGAAGAAAATGCTGAGATTCAGCAATTGCTCCTTATGGCTGAATATTTTCTCTACTTGTTTGACTTTGTCTAAAACAATTCGTTTCTCTATCGATATAAATTTTACAGTCTGAAAAGGCTTACATATTGTACGACACCAAAAGTTAATATTGTCGTTTTTATCATCCAAAATGGTTTAAACACTTTTCTGAATGACAAAAATCTGGCCTTGTCTAAAACACCATATTTTGCTTCGTTGTGCTTATAGGTTGTTTATTTTATTTCTGATACTTACTTGCATCGATAGATCGGGGCCATATTGTTTTATCGTTGTCCGTCTGTCTGTCAGTCGTGGAAATTTAACATTGGCATTTTTTCCAAAGGCATTCCACATACAAAGCTCAAATCTGGTATGTAACCTTCTTTCAATGATATCTATCTGTTCCATGTAGTATGACCTTCCTCATTGTCACCCATTAGCCCTTATCAACCCTTTACTTGAAAACTTTAAAACGTGAAAACTTAACGTGCGACTTAACACTGGCCTTCTTTGGGGGCATTTGTGTTTCACAAACACATCTTGTTCTTTCAATGCATTTCCGTTGTGATGCTATTGATTTATATAAACCAAATGCATTGTTGGCAAAAGTCTACAGAAATCCAAAACAATTACGCCTCTTGACTACTTTGAAAATAATTATTAGATAAAAGCAAAAAATGCTGATTACTAATATCAAAAGTTTCAAAAATTAAGTCAAACTCTAAGGTCACGTGATCAAAGACCATGCTCCAAAATGAAAGGCCCTTGTGATAGGTATAAATGCGTAAATATCAACGCTGTATGTGTATATGACATAAAATATGAGCAACGTTAAAGTTATTTAAAAGTAGTGAGCATGAACACATTTCGAAATTGAAAGAATGTGCAATTGTAAAATGTGTTGTTATAAAACCTCGTAACTACAGCTTGATTCACGCTATAGTTGTAATGTTAAACGTTAATATTATGATAATCAGGATTGTTATGTAATATTGACGAGACGAGCTGCACGTGCGTCTCTATAATATTAATCGTTCAAATTAACCCGAGATATTTGCATATTCGGGTCATATTGGGTCACGATTGTATTGAAATGAATATTTATTTAGCGTTAAATATTGGTTTTTCTTCATGCAAAGTCTGTGGTATAATGGTAAGTATCTCTGACTTCAGACCTGACGGTCAAGGATCGAATCCCACAAGGTGACTATTTTTTTTTTTTATTATTTATAAATATTTTTTTTCTGCAATTATCATCCTCGTGAATTTCGTTGCTGTTTATGAATTTCACTTACAGAAAAACCGACAATTACACTTAGACTACTATATAATGCACTGTTCATGTTGAAAGTAGCCATTTCATGTAATAATGCCGTCGAAATACCTAAGCTCGGGAGAAAAGGAAAGGATACTGAGAGTTTTTTAGTATTTCAGGGACAGTGGAGAACCGATTGGAGTGGCTATACAGCATACTAATGAGGCAACTGGAGTTAGCAGGGCAACGGTAACCAGAATAAATCAGGAAGCGCTAAGAAATGGGAAGGTAGCCAGTCCGACAGGGAAGAAAAGAGGTCCGTACAAGTCTGTCGACGATTTTGATATCGACGTCATTCGCCACAAGATCGCCGAGTTCTACAATGTTCGCCGTCAATTCCCAACGCTTAGGTCTCTACACACTACGTTACGGAGGGAAATTGATTACCCCGGAGGTCGCATTCTTCTATTCAACACTTTAAAGAAGATGGGATTTTCGTTTAAAAATGTTGAGAACAACAGGAAACAACTGGTAGAAAAGACTGATATTGTGAAACAAAGACTCATGTTTTACGAGAGAAAGAAAGAATTGAAAGATAAAGAATTCAGTAAGTTTACACTGGCGAGACCTGGCTCGACACGTCCTATACGGAGAAGAGTTGCTGGCAGGGTCCTGGAGTTCACGGTCTAAATGCTCCACTCAACAAGGGACAGCGCATAATAGTCGTTCATGCTGGTTCTAGGACAGGATTCGTTCCGGGGGCCAAACTTGTGTATAAAGCGGCGTCGTCAACCGGAGTCTCCCATGGGGAAATGGACGGAGAAACATTTACCAAATGGATGCAGGAGAGGCTGCTGCCGAATCTTACAGTCAAGTCAGCTATAGTAATGGACAATGCAAGTTACCATTCTGTTCGGGATGACAAGTGTCCCACGACAGCGACAAAGAAAGCTGACATTATGGTACGTTTAAGTTACACTTTTAACGCATAACGTAAACGCAGATTTTAGATGTAATTCACCCTTTTCCCAAACAAAAGCTGGTTTTGACGTGCTTAGAAACTTTATTAGAATTACTGTTTGAAAACATTGTCAGAAAAGGAGATATTGCTGACTCTGAATAATTTTACCTTTCCCTTAATATTTTCTGTATTTTTTAAAAAGCGTATTTCTACTTTTGTAGGCTTTACACAATAACAGTTTAATTATGAATATCCTTAAACATAAATTGTTTCTATTTGGTCTAATTTATAAGTCTATATAATTATGTATGTTCCTGTATAATGTCTTTTCAGGAGTGGTTGCATAGACATGGAATAAAGTTTGACGAGAGTGCTGCCAGGAAACAGCTTCTTGAGCAAGCCAGGATGCACAAGCCACCACCATCATTCGCAATAGATTCCATCATCAGAAGTCACGGCCATGAAGTACTTAGACTTCCACCGTACCATCCGGACTTCAATGCTATAGAATTGATATGGAGCCAGTTAAAGACACTTGTGATTCAGCGCAATGTGACATTCAGGTGTGTATAAACAATAATTATTTATATTGTAAAATAAAACAGTCTAAAACATCAATATTGATATTGATAAAATGATGATAATTTTCTACTTTTGCCTCAAATTTTTTCTTGCTCTAAGGTACAACTTCAATTCACAAATAAACTCATTTTGTAGTCTGCAACTACTCTCAAGGGGAATCAGTCCTAAATTTGGCAGTTTGGGAAAGGGTTAAAGCTAATTTTGTTCTGCTTTTATTTTCAGATATGATGACCTATTGCGCATAACGGATGAGGCGTTTGATCAGATCGGAGCTGAACGATGGGATCGCGCTTGCAGCAAGGTGGAAAAGGCTGCAGAAGAGATGAAACGTGCTGATCACTACTCCGAGAAACCAACTCCCATTATCATTAATATCACAGGATCAGACACGGAAGATACCGACACAGCTGACGAGTGCCCTACGGACACCAGTGCTACTGACACTGCTGACGAGATGTAACTTGAATGTTGAAATGCTATGTTTGCAATGAAATAATTTAATAAAATGATGAAATATACAACTGAAATGAATAGAAATTTTAAATAAATATGAAAATTAAAATAAACACAAAGAAAGTACATTTGTATATCAATAGTAAAATTAAAAGATGTAAAGCACTTATAGTAAAAAAGAAGAAATAAAAGATTCTAGCGACGTTGCGAACCTTGATCTTCAGTAACAAGAGCCCAACGCGCTATCCAATACGCCACGTAGCCAATTTAATATTTATGCGAAAATAGAATGTATATTTCAAAGGTATCTTATCATTTAAATCGATAATACCTGAAGCCTGAAATCAGTATGTAAATATCTCAAGTTAAAATGAACAAGCAATACCTCACGATAAATGACCTGGCAGAGCAGCCAATGTTAAATGATAGAGAAGCTCTGCCAGGTCATTTATCGCGAGGTATTACTATGGCATGAATCATCAAGCCGTATTTACGAGATTTTTAAAACAACACCTACCAAAGTCTATTGTTTGTCCAAAATTATGTCACGTTTAATTGGATAAAACCTGTCCTTTTTTTCTGTCATTTTTTCCATGCAGTTTTATAAGTTGAGTTTTTACTAGTTTGTTAAAGGGGCGCATGCTAGGTTCGTCATGGATAAGAGCAACATGGGGACGGTAAGAGTTTGCATTGTTGTGTGATGGATTGCATTATTTAGGACCAAAAAGAATGCAATTTTAGCACTGGAACCAAGCTTTTCCATTATCTATCAAGGTCCAGTTTCCATAAATCAAATTATAAATATAAAGTGTGGGTTGGGTAATTACAAAAAGACTTTATTTAAAGGGACTAAATGAACTTTATTTGAAATTTCCTTGAAACAGAAATGATACAGGTATGCTGGTTAACAATTCTATACGTTACTATCTAAATATATATATATATATTTTTACATGTTTTAATGTCCGACAACCTAGCATGGGTCCCTTTAATATCTAGACATCTCATGTCAAATTTATACAAAGCAATAATTAGATAAGATAGAGAAAAATGATTTTAAATTTAATTCCAATCCAAACCCTTTGTCGTGGGTAAACAGTCACGTTGAATCCTATTGAGAAGAGAATTCAAATGAGCACCAACAACATAGAACTTGAAGAATTATGAAAGATTTTTTTCATCAGGAAAAGCTATTACCCTCTCTCATCAATACACTTGTAGACTAGCAAACTTTTGCATTTTAGAAAAGTTTAAGGTAGTCCAACCCTGATGACATTTGCGCGACATCGCAATCATTCTGGCGACATCGGAAACATTCGGTAGTGGAACTTTCAACAGTCGTATGTTTACGACCATGCCTGAATATATTCGAAAACCTAACGACGCTGCTAGAAAGATGTTTAATGAATCTAAAAATGGCCACATTATGGGCATTCCACCTTAACCCTTTCCCAGACACCAAAATTTTAAGGTGGTCTAATTCAAATGGTGATACCGATGATAAAATGAGTGCTGATAAGCGAAGAATTTGTGTGCAATTTGGCATGGAAAATATTGAGACAAAAGGAGAAACTGCTGGTTATCAGCAGTTTCTTCTTTTGTCTCAACAGTTTCCCAAACATTTTCTCTTAGGGACGTCAAAACCAGGTCTTGTTTGGGAAAGGGTTAACAGTCTAGATAAGAGAAATCCCCCGGTTCCACTGAGCCCGATTTCCAAAAATAATCGTAGTGCCTCGGGAGGGCGCATTGTCATCGATTTACTACGAATTTGAGCTGACTTTTTCCGTTCATCCATGGATGGGGTGCATTTCTACAAGACCAGTTTGTTCCGTAGCCGTATTTCATTGGCGAGAATCGGGAGTATTCGTAGTACATCGCCGTTATTCATTCTTCATCCGAAGTTTATATGGCCAAATAGGCAAAATATGTCGCCGATAAACCTCGATTTACTAACCCGAACAACAACGATTTAGTAGGCTACGAGGTGCACTGATTTTACCATGATTTTCAATATCGGGGAAAGAATTTCGCATGTTGAAATATTTGTCCCGATCTATTTTTCATCCTGATTTGCTGCCGATTTCAATCAGGATGAATTACGATTCTCCCGAAGCTACTCGATTTCCTTCCGACTTCGAAATTTTCAAAATCGGAATCAAATCGGGCTCAATAGGACCGGGAGGACAGAAATGGATTTTATCCGGCTGCAAATGCATGCAGACGTGTGTAGGTAGGCTAGATCCAAGTTATTTTCAAAGGAAATTCATATAGATCAGGATCTAGATCTAATCTTGCAAAAATCACCTTAAAACAGAATATAATATATAACAGATCTACATTGAGACAAAAGAAGAAAATGCTAATGGCCAGGGAATATCCGCCAGGACATGCATGCTTCTTTATATTTGCACGGATCAAACAGTATCAAGGTAAAAATCTACCGGTCTACTACTTCCCTTTATATTCCTTATTAAGAAAACTAAGCAGTACACAGCTTTTACTTATATTTTGAGATAAATAATCAAATTACTGTAATTTTTATGCAAATTAATACATTTTACATTAGTTTATATACTTCAAGTGCTTCTGTGAGATATAAAATATTTGAATTGAAAACTATTGTCAGAGTTTTATATAAACAAATTTTTCGCCATTTGGCTCGGTGTTGTAATAAAATTCCAATTAAAACCTCGACGGTTTATCTGTACATAATAATAAAGCCAGTCTATTAATAGCACAACATTTATTGCCACACTAGAACAGTACATGCGACGTATTTTGCAGCGCTCGATTTGCACGTGAATCTTGATTAAAGAAATGCAAACATAGTGTTCTATTTTTAGATCTGCGCGTCAAACGATCGACTGCAGTTGCACTCTGCACGTGCATCTTTACAGTAAAAAACAAACCCCGAGTTTTATTTTTAGAACAGCGTCTCGATTTATCGACTTTCAATTGCACGATCTGCAAGTGCATCACGATGAATTACAGTTAGATCAAACATACATGCATTAAGTTTCTAAAAAATAGATAAGCATACCTGCATGTAATAGATATGGATTTTTTGCTGAAAATAGACTTGGTGTTTTATGTTTTGATTTTATATTTGACCGAAATTACGTCACGGTAAACTGGAGAATTTCGTGCCCTATAGAAATCAGACGACGCCAATTTTGACTACATTACAGACGATCCCATATAGCTCAGTCGGTAACATCGGAGTCAATCCAGGGGTCGCGAGTTTGAACCCTGGCTCGACCAGTACCATTCTTACATTTGACCAAAGTGATTTGTCTTTCACCGATTGGTGTAAATCGTGTATGTGAGAGAGCAGCCGGGTGCTCGGTTTGGATATTGTGGTGGTACTTGTTCAAGAAACACCTGACCAATTTAGCCAATGCGATATAACCATAACAGTTGTAAACGGCGTCAAACACCAATTAATCAATTGACTGCATTACATAGGTAACTATAAGTAATAGGTGGTGGCCTTTACAACTTTTTCAAATTTTTTGCTGTATTTGTAATTTTTTGTTGGCTGGTGAATGTTGCCTTTTATGCTCACTTAAGCGACAACCGTGGAAATACGACCAACCCGATGTTGACATAACGAGTGTCAGCTGTATAGATAGACAACGACCTGAGAACGATTAAAGATCAGCGAGTCTAAACTGACAGGGAAGTGGGATTTCGGATGACTTCGGTTCCTGTGATTTAGATGACTTCGGTTCTTGATTTGGATGACTTCGGTTCCTGTGATTTAGATGACTTCGGTTCTTGATTTGGATGACTTCGGTTCCTGTGATTTGATTTCAATATTTATTTGTTCACTCTTTCAAAATGCTTCATAGCTCAATCGGTGGGTGCTTTCTGCTTTTTGTTGGTTTAGTTATGTCTAGATAAATCGTCGAGGTTTTAATAAAATCTTTATTGCGATATACATATGTTTTATATTGTTAATTTTTTTTTCCAACACAAAATTGATTCAAGTCATAGTTATGAAATTTTATAACACCAATAACGGGTAATCAAAACATAACCGAAAACCCAGTCTTTTTTAGCACAAAATTAATTGCTTTTCAAAATTCCACTGATGTCGCTTTTTTGAAGCAAAGACACCATGCAATATTACAGAAACAGGAAAAATGTTGAATGTGCCGTAAAGCCCATAACAGTTTACTTAGAGGGACCCATGCTAAGTTGCCGGACATGGATCATGTAAAAACATATCCAAGAAGACTTGTATCTTATGGAATTGCCAACCTGCATAGCTAGATTATTTCTGTCCAAAGAAATTTCAAATGAAGTTCATTTGGTCCTTCTAAATCAAGCCTGTATATAATTAGAACTTGGTAAAATTGTTCTTTTTAGTCCTACATGATGCAATGCACCACTCAATGCAAAACTTGACTGTCCCCAATTGCTCTTATCCCAGAACCTAGCATGTACCACTTTAACACTTTCACAAACATGACCTTGATTTGAAACAAAAAGGCTTGGGATAACATGGGGCACAAACACACTCTAATAATCTGTATTTTCTCCTTTTCCTCTATATTTTTGAGCATATTGTACACTATTTTTTTAAAAAAAAAACATTCATAATTTCATCTGTAGCAACTTTCAAATAGGGAATGATCTTATCCAGTAAACCGTAACAAAATTTCGGACAAAAATAAAATGTCCGTAGGTATTGTTATAGACGTAACTCAAGCCATAGTTACGAGATTATATAGAAACAGCGTAACGCCGGCGGTTTATCTACATAACAGTGAACCCAGTCTACTTTTACACGGTGGAGATTGTGCATGATGGGATGGATAACGAAAACGGTCAAATTTGCCCCGCTTCAGGTAAGAAATTGTGCAATAATTTTCTTTTTTCTGCATCAATTTTCAAGCGGTTTGTTGCATGTACCCCTCATCACTGAGCTCTTTCCTCAGATTTATGACTTGTTTGTAGAATCTTTGTACTTTGTCCAAAAATTGATCCCAACCGATCAGAAAAACGACAAAAAATCCAGGTCATTTTTCTAGTCGGTTGGGATCGATTTTTGAAAAAAGTGCAATGAGTTTACCGATAAGTGAGAAAAGGGTTCAGTAAGACGGAGTATATACAACATACTGCATGGAAATTGACGCTAAAATAAGAAAGTTATTGCACAAATGCTTACCTGAAGCGTGGTTAATTTGGCCGTAGTCGTTACCATTTCGCTTTCTGGTCGGTTGGGACAATGTTGTGGAAAAAGTACCACGAGTTATCTAATAAGTCATGCATCCGATGAAAGAGCTCGGTAAAGCGGGGTACATGCAACAAACCTTTTGAAAATTGACGCACAAATAAGGAAGTTATTGCAAAATATCTTACCAGAATCGAGATTATTTTGTCCGTATTCGTTATCCATCCCACCATGCACAATCCCCACCGTGTTTTAGGCATAACCCAATTACTTTGCTGTTTGGGTAGGGTTAATGTGATGCAGTCACAATTTGCATTGTCCTAGTTCACTGGTGGTGAACACGGCCAGGCGAGGGACGTTTTTCGCCACCACAAGGTACATATATTTTGCGTTTAAATGTGAGTTTAAAGGCCCCGGTTTCTCGAAAAAACTTAAGGACAGATCCTCCAGTTGTTACTGCGCAACTTACTGCGCATATCCTAAAAAACGAAATAAAGCTGTTTCGGCAATTGGCCTTTTTCAGCAAATGTATTTCTTACATTTAGTTAATGTTTGGTTGATAAATGACAAGACCCTTTTCGGTTATTTCAATTTTCTCTGTTTGGTCAATTAAAGTGTAATAGTACTCGGATGGTACATTTCGCTTTCTGTTACGCGTTCAATATGTGGCGTTAGCGATAGGAAACGGAGCAACAAAAGCAACGTGCTGTCTTTATGAGATAGTCCGCTTCAGATGGACATAAAAGATGACACGTTTTATTATCTAAAGCTGGTAATAAGGAAGAAAATGGATAAAAGTAGTGAAACAATTTCGGACAGAGCTGTAAAAAGTAAACCAAATTTTACTTATAACTAAGAAAAACGCTTGGTTTGATATATTTTTCTTTTTTTTTGTTTTTGTAGGTATGACCAATCACTATGTCTATACCAAAAAAGAAAAAATTCTTACCGCTGGAATATCTTTTATTATCAGAAACGTTGCGAAAAAAGAGCAATTTCAGCTACTTTTGAAAGAATTTTTGCTAAAAATTTCAAAATCATCACTAAATTTTCCCAAATTGATACTTATTTAGACAGAATAAAACATATTGAACACAATAAAGCCTTATTTATGTAATCCTAGTCATTTCGAACACCGTTTTTGTGGGTATTTAAGTGACACCTCATTTTTGCAATTTTAGACAAGAGTAGTCTCCCTTGAAATTCAATAACTTTTTAATTCGCTTGGTGACCTATAGTTTTTAAGTCATTTTTTTACTTCTCATATACTTAAATATCAGTACAGAAAAAATAAAAAAAAAATCTTACCGTGGGAAATAAATGGAGGATCTGTCCTTAAGTTTATTCCACGTAATTTTCAGAATCCGGCGGTACATGACACTCTGGGATTTTGATAAAATTTTGCATGCACAGTATATACGGGCTAAGATTTTTGAAAAGGATAAAGAAAAGTTCAAAACAGCATTGGTTGCCATGGAAACCAGTGTCATTTATTTCATCCAAATTCTTCATCTCTATCAATTAAAAAACTAAATTTTTGCTCATGTTCACGTTTGAATTCCATTAAATTAAAAAAAAGATATTGTACATTTATGTATAACAATACAAAGATGAACTTTAAGTAATACTGGTGTATGACTGAAAGTAATATCGGGTAAAGATTATTAGTTTGATATTTTTTCACAAAATTGCTTGTTTTCGAAAACTTCAAGTTTTGCAAAATTTTGATATTTTTCATGTTTTTGAAGGCATATAACTCAAATGGTGGACTGTCAATGTTTCAATGCTTACTACCACTGAATTATATACAATCTATAGATAATATTACAAGAATAAAATAGTATGGACATATCACAGTTTTTTTTTTTTATTTCTTGTTAAAATGCATATTTTTTTTAAAAAAAATCTATTTCCTTGAATGTGTCAACAGTCAAAATTTTTAGTGTTTTTTGTCAGATCATGCCTTCTTTATTAAGTCCTTATATCAATATTTAGTGTTGAATTTATCAATATAATACAATTGTGTTAATTTCTGAATATGGTTGCTATAGCAACTATTTACGAAATAACAAAAAAAAAACTAGACAGCCCTGGCGGTCTGGAAGCGCTCCACAGGCCTGATTGTTTGTCTTGTTGAATGCAATTTCAAAGGTTCAGGCTGCACAAACAAACAAGCTGAAAATTTCAAGCAAGTAAGATCTTATGGTCAGTAAAACTCTGTGAAAGTTATGGTATTGATTAATTAAGTACAGCTCCGGCTAAGGACCATGCAATAGGCGGTACATCCATAGTAACAGAATTGGTTTATTTGTACCTCAGTGTAACCCTTTTGTGTCCAAAAGTCGAAAGCTGAAATATTTCTTGAATCTGTTGATTGTTACCATGGTAACCAAGGATTTTCATTTTCAGCTCCATTCTATGCTTTCCAAAGGCGAATATACTGTTTTTTCAGTACTTTGATATACCAAGAAATGGGAGTAGTGCTTATAAATTATTTATTTAATAGTTTAGTTATGTAGAAAATGCAACAATAAACAACAAAATTTTCAAACTATTACACACATACCATGCTAGTGAAGGTGGGTGGGGTAACTGGTATACAGTTTTTGGCAAAATTCTGAAAAATGGCTATTTTCGAAGTAAATTATCTCTCAAGACCAGAAAGATCTCATGAAATGATGTATTAGGATATGTAAACTGACCTCTATGCTTAAACATGCAAGAAAGAAACCCGTGTGTTTTTTTCTCATTCTCAATATAAATGCATTAAGGTAGTGCATCCGTTCTCAAAATCTAAAAAAAATGCGAAATTATGCACTTTTCAACCAAGTTTTTCTCCCAAGACCAACATAAACTAAGAAAGTGATGTCTTTGATCAAATAAACTGATGTCTAAACTTAAACATAAAAGAAAGAAACCTGCGTGTTTTTTTCTTATTATCAATATAAATGCATTAAGGTAGTACAACCGTTCTCAAAATCTAATAAAATTCGAAATTATGCACTTTTCAACCAAGTTTTTCTCCCAAGACCAACATAAACTAAGAAAGTGATGTCTTTGATTAAATAAACTGGTGTCTAAACTTAAATATAAAAGAAAGAAACTCGTGTGTTTTTTTTTCTTATTTTCAATATATAAGCATTAAGGTAGTACAACCGTTCTCAAAATCTAAAAAAAATGTGAAATTATGCACTTTTCAACCAAGTTTTTCTCCCAGGACCAACATAAACTAAGAAAGTGATTTCTTTGATCAAATTAACTGATGTTTAAACTTAAACATGAAAGAAAGAAACCTGTGTGTTTTTTTCTTATTTTCAATATATATGCATTAAGGTAGTGCATCCGTTCTCAAAATCTAAACAAATGCGAAATTATGCACTTTTCAACCAAGTTTTTCTCCCAAGACCAACATAAACCAAGAAAGTGATGTCTTTGATCAAATAAACTGATGTCTAAACTTAAACATAAAAGAAAGAAACCCGTGTGTTTTTTCAATATAAATGCATTAAGGTAGTACAACAGTTCTCAAAATCTAAACAAATACGAAATTATGCACTTTTCAACCAAGTTTTTCTCCCAAGACCAACATAAACTAAGAAAGTGATGTCTTTTATCAAATAAACTGATGTCTAAACTTAAACATAAAAGAAAGAAACCTGTGTTTGTTTTCTTATTTTCAATATATATGCATTAAGGTAGTACAACCGTTCTCAAAATCTAATAAAATGCGAAATTATGCACTTTTCAACCAAGCTATTCTCCAAAGACCAACATAAACTAAGAAAGTGATGTCTTTCCATAAATAAACTGATGTCATTTATTTAGCATGAAAGAAAGAAAAATCCATTTTTTATATATATACATTAAGGTACTACAGCCAGTCTCAAAATAAAAAAAATTGTAATACTATGCACTTTTCAACCAATTTGTTCTCCCAAAACCAACATTTACTAAGAAAAGTGATGTCTTTTCACAAATAAATTGATGTCTTTACTTAAACATGAAAGAAAGAAACCTGTGTGTGTGTTTTATTTTTTTTTTTACTTTTCAATCTATAAATGCAAAATGAAGGTAGTTCAACCATTCTCAGAATCGATTAAAATATAGAAATTATACACTTTTCAACTTAAAGTTTTTGTCCCAGGACCAGTATAACCATTTTCCAAACAAGACTGGGTTTTGACGGCTCTGATAGAAAAGCATTGATACAAAAGAAGAAAATGCTAATGATCAGCATTCTCTCTCTTTGCCTCAATATTTTCTAAGCTCTAAAATACACATTTTCTACCTTTTATATAAACTATTTTGTGGACTGCAACTCATTTCAAATTGGGCTGGTCCAAAATTTTGTTGTTCGGGAAAGGGATAAACAACGAAAAATGATGTCTTTGAACAAATATACCGATATCTATTTTTAAACATGAAAGAAACATGTGGTTTTTTTTCTTCATCTTTTCTTTACAAATGAATTAAGGTAGTGCAACTATACTCAAAATTTAAGTAATTGTACAATTTTGCTCCTTTCAACCAAATTGTATTCCCAAGACCAACATAACATAAGAAAGTGAAGTCTTTTAGCAAGTAAACTGGTGTCTTTGCTTATAAATGAAAGACAGAAACCAGTTCTGTTATTGTTTTCTTAATTTGATTAAAAATACATTAAGGTAGTGCAGCCATTTTTAACATCTAAATATTTTAGCTACATTTCAACCAATTTTTTCTCAATACCAAATTAATGTAAGGAATTTGATGTATAGAGAGGAGATGAAAATGATGCCTATGCTTAAAGTTAAAGCAAAAATCAATGTCATATTTCTTCTTTTGAGTACATGTATATTAAGGTAGTCCACCCCTTATGAGATTCATGCAACGACAGAATATTTCGTGCTAAGTCTTAAACATTCGTAATGCACTCTATCTGGGCGGAAACATTAAGAATTAGAAAAAATAATAGATACCTTCTACAGCTTAATTTTCACAGTGTTGCCCGCAAAAATTCTAAGTCTGATGAATCTAATTTGAGGTGGACTACCTTAACCCATTTCCACATAATGACAATTTTTTATACCCTATGAGATAAAGGCTAAAAGTTTCATCTTGAAAATGAAGAAACAATCCATTTCTTCATTTTTCAGAATGTTTTTTACCCACAATTAAAATTGCAAAATTTCATTCAATTGAAATTGTCGTTTGCAACATATTTGACTCTGGACAACTTTAAAATTTTGCCATCTGGTAATGGGTTAATATAGTGAATATAATGCATATAAGAGGACACCAATCCATGATACTTCTTCACATTTTTAGGTCTTGTATCCACAATGACAAATACTAAATTCATTAATTAACATTCATGAATATAAAAGTCTTGCATTAACCCTTTTCCAAACAAACCTTCATTTTGATGTATCTTGTAGAGAAGGCTTGGAAAAAACTTGTGACAAAAGAATATAATGCAGATAGCCAGATAACAAGCGATTTTCTTTTTTATCTCAACAGTTTCATTTCTTATTATAGCCTAAGCAATTGTCATATTGAACACACATGTATTGTAATCTTTAGCAACATCTACGATAACTGAGAACATGTTAAAATGTTTTCCTACAATCCATTCAATCATTTATACCATATGAGATAGCATTGTTATTATTCCCCCCACAACTGAAGCTTAGGGGGTATACTGGAATAAGCCTTTTGGTCGGTTGGTTTGTCGGTCTGTTGGTAAGTTCCACAAAAATCTTCCTTCATAAAAATCTTACAACAGTTTCTGTCAGGTTTGCTTCATACTAAGCAAAAGCATTTGTTCATAGGGACCTGTAGATGTGAAACACACATTTTCATGAAAATTCCATCACAAATTATTGAGTTAAGAACCCTAATTTGGCTAAAAGACTCTTGCCCACACACCTCTTATAGTGTATGTCTAATTTGTTTTATACTTGGCAGAAGTGTTCGTTGGGGTGTAGATGAGAAAGACAATCTCTTTTCACCATTTAGTCGTTGAAATAAGCTTTGACCTTGAAAACCTAACCATTCAGATCTTCAGCGCCCACGCTTGCTGACAGCACAATGTTATAACTTTTCCCCCCAAATTCACTGTAAGGTGTGAAACTTTTATGGGACAACAGTGCACTGAATTATAATTGTGTTCCAAATCTAGAGACTTCATGGTATGTACTTCTTTACACGGCCATTTCCTCGAACAGTTCAGTCTGTTGTGTACAACTACAATCTCCAGAATCTGTTACGTACAATTATGCTTCATTTTGTGGTATTTCATGATCTTGTCAACAAGTGGATAAAAGATGGAAATTGTGTCAAATATTTAGATGATCTTAGCAGGCAGGCTGTTTGACTTTAATAATGTCTGTCTTCTTCTGCTGTGCAGATTAATTCTTCACCTGAAGAAAAACACAAAGATAAATCATTTTTAATCATCTCTTTCATGCAAATATTTTTTCAAGAATAGAAGGTCGAGGACTTGATACAATTAAATCTTAACATCAGGTCAAAAAAGAACAATATATGAAACAAATTCAAACAGCAAGTATGAAGAGCACGGCTAGATCATTCTCAATGAGGTAGCCATCCAGGCTAGCAATAACTAGAGGTAGCAGTCTGGTGTTACAATCAACTTAAAATATAAATGATCAGTAAAATAGACAGTAATATTATGAAATCAAAGCATATAAAGCAAATTTTGTTGCACACATACCTGGCTGGTATTCAATTTCAGGACAGTTACATAATTTCAAGAAGAGATTCTACAACATAAAGGGCCACCGGTACAGAGCCATCTGAAAGTAAATAAAGAACAGACTCATTATCTCAAAGCAAGAGGAATGTCACTCAAATGACATTGAGATACATGACAGTTTGAAATTATGGAACTTTGTTAAATTGCATCAAGAATTAATCTTAATTTTAAAAAAGTTTTGCTCATTTTATACTTCACAATATTTCTGAAATATTATATTATTATTTTTATTTTCTCTTGACAAGAGGGGATCTAGATTTTCAATTTAAAAAAAGCAGTAATACATGATAACCAGTGCCGAGACAAAATGATTATATGCATAAATCAACTTCAATGGGGGTGACGAGCGTTTTGCTTAAAACTATAAAAGAGCCAGAATATGGAATAAACGGGCCCATAAGGCTTTTGATACTAACAATAATATGGATGCGGATGTCAATGCATGTGACGTCAAAATTGGAGAAATGACCTCCAGCTTTGAAGACTAGGGGTCACAATGACCAGACCCCAAAATTCTTAAGCACAGGGAACACCCTGACTTTCATTAATTAGTAGTTTGGGGCACTTTTGGCTGAAAGCTTAAAGACATAGGTATGCATGACTGTCATATTGTAGGCTACCAGTATTTTCTTCTTTCCCCTAAAAGTTTTCCTTAGCCTTTTCTATCAGGGACGTCAAAACCTGGTCTTGTTTGGGAAAGGGTTAAAATTAAACCAGCCCATACACTCAGAAAAACGGTAAAACCGGCCCCAGAATTGTCAAACCGGCCCCATAAATATAATCATTACTGATAATCATGATAATTGTCATAGAAAATTTGGGGCCAGTTTCACTGATAGAAAATCAAGTATGAGGCCAGTTTTATCGTTTTGGGTTGGTTTAACCAGGGACCTCTTTTACCATTTTGGGGCAGGTTTAACCATGGGCCGGTTTGACAGTTTTTATTATGAAAAAAAAATTACGTGTAATTATCAGTTTTCTCCAAATTTCAAAGACTTTTGGCAAAATTGTTTAGATACATGTTGAATGATATTCAGATTGTAAACACTTTTGAAAATAACAAAGCTATCAAAACCATAGGGTCTATCGAATGCATGGGAGGAAAGGATATTTCTGTTTTTCTACTTTCACTTTGAAAAACCCTTTTCCATCATACGCTTTTGACTGAATTACACAATCATGAGTTACCAAACAAACTATGATGTATTTCAAGTGGTGTGAGACTAAAATAATTCGAGCTAGAAAGACGTCCACACTGCACACTTTCCTCCTTTAGCCTGCTGCAAAGGCTTTTTAAAAAAATCAATTGTAAACAGCGAACAATGTTGGTTTTCTCATAAAAACTGTCAACCTCATTGATACAGCACACAATGCCAGACTTGCTCTGACCATATCACTAACCTCTTGTGTCTTTCCTTGTGTATAAATACATAATCATCTTGTGAAAACCAAAATAATCAGATTCTTCCTGGTAAGACCATACAAAGCCGGCATTTTGGTCAGGGGTTAATCAAAGTATTCATGGTAATTAATCAAAGTACCTAAAGTACTATACAAATATCACACATATTTTTGCCCTTTACCGTATTTTACCTAAAAAACACACGGGTTTGACTTTTGATATATGAACATAAAGTCATTTCTCACATAATAGGCATAACACTTTTGTAATAACGTTCTGGTCTTGAGAGAAAAAAACCTTCAAATTTTACAATGTAAAGCAATGGGATTTGAGTAAAACATGTAAAATTTAAAATCGCTCTAGCAATCATAAACCAATGTGCAGACCAAAAAAAAAATGGTCATTTGCTTTGTTTTATGACTAAATCAGTTGGGAAAAATAGAAAACATGCATTTTCTTGACATGCGATGTACCGCCTTTTGCAGGTTTTGCATGGTTCTTAGCCGGAGCTGTACTTAATACCAATGGTTGTAAAAGTGAAAATAAAGCCGAAAATTGCAATTTTGTCAATTTCAAGGGCACGTAACTCATGACGTAAAGTTCAGATCAAGCTGAAAATTATATCAAGGCAAGATCTTATAGTCACCAACGTACAAGTTTTGTCTTGATTAATCAATATTTGTAGTTTCAAGAGTGAAAACAAAGTCAAAATAGAGCCGAAAATGGCAATTTTGTCAATTTCAAGGGCACTAGCAATTTTACCCGTCTCGAAATTTGACCTTTGACCTCGATGACCTTGACCTATCCGGGGCTGACCTTTGACCTCGATGACCTTGACCTATCCGGGGCTGCACTCCACCTAATCCCATCCCGTAACCCGTAAGCAATCCCGTCCCGTAACTAAGCAATCCCGTCCCGTAACCCGTAAAAACGATAAATTTGACCTTTGACCTCGATGACCTTGACCTTTCAAAAAATGAACCCCTCAAGCTAATATCCGGGGCCGCCCTCCACCTTCCCTCCAAGTTTGGTGAAGATCGGCCCAAGGACCTGGGAGGAGTAGGGGAACAAACAGACAAACAGACAGACAGACAAACAGACAAACGTTGCTCAAATTATAGTATGATATAACTCATGACATAAAATTCGGACCAAGCTGAAACCTCTATAAAGGTAAGATCTTATAGTCACCAACATTCTGTACAATTTTTGTCTTCATTGGTCAATATTTGAAATTGTTAGAGCGAAAACAAAGTCAAAATAAAGCTGAAAATGGCAATTTTGTCAATTTCAAGGGCACATAACTCATGATGTAAGATTTAGATCTAGCTGAAAATTACACCAAAGCAAGATCTGATAGCCACCATCATTCTGTTTAAGTTTTGTCTTGATTGGTCTATATTTGTAGTTGCTAGAGTGAAAATAGTCAAAATGGCCATTTTTGACATTCAAGGGCAGATAACTTCAGACTTTCTACTTCAATCAGAATTCTTTGAAGGAATCTAAGAGAAGGTCACCCAAGGATCATTCCTGTGAAGTTTGGTTGAAATCCATCTCGTAGATTTTGAGAAGAAGATTTTTAAAGGAAAAGTTTACGGATGGACGGACGCTCTCACGACGGACACATTGCCATGACAATAGCCCGCTGGCCTGTCGGCCAGTGGAGCTAACCAGAACTGTTGGTCATACTGAAAAGAGGAGTTATTTTGGATACCATGTTTTAAGGGCAACCTTGTTATATATAGATAATTTGTATGTTTCTTGTTTGTTTTTGATGTTGTTTTAAAAAAGCTTTATTTAAATGTGAAAATTGAAATCCTTAATTCTTCAAAAATTCAAACTCAAATGGAAGGAGAGGGGGGGGGGGGGGGGATTATGCCATTTTCTCAAACTTTTGTATAGATCTAGTAAGTTTAAATCTTATATCTAAAACATCGCAACAGTGAATTATGACACCCATAATTTCAGTAGAATAGAGTACATTTCTTTTTCATTTAAGATTTTGGTTACCATGTTAACAAAATTCATGATTTTTTAACAAATGATTAAATAATCCACAAAATTATGTGAAGCTGTTTTTATCATAAAGGAAATCTTTATCATTAAAGGGACATTTCATTCCAATTTCAATTTTTTGTATCAAGTATGTCTTGATGCCAAGATTGGTTATTCCAATGAGTATAAACACTATTAGTTTTTTGAAGTTGTTGCCAATAAGCGAGAAACACGCATTTAAAGTTGAGACAAAATTGATAAATTGCATATAAATCCGAACTGTTGTCCACAACAATTTGTTCAATTTTAACACATAAATATAAATTTCTCGTAAACGGCGCAATATTTTGGCTTGAAATTTTCAGAATTTTCATAAGGAAATATGCTCTTTCAGATAAAAATAAAAGTAAAATTTATGACAAAAAATTCTGAAATGTCACTTTAAAATATTATCATCAATTTATAAATTTTTGCCATGGAAATTACCAACAAATGTTATATCTAAATATAAATATAACCGGTCGAACGTGCTCCTGCGTATGGTCTGCGTCTAATAATTAGGCAAAGTCGTGCGATGTGGGCCTGTGCACATGCAACGTACGATTTGGGTGGATGCAACCACAACAGAAATTCAAATACAGAAATTCCAGAAAATTCAGAAATCAGAAAGGCGTAGTCCTACATTCCTCGAAAGAAATTCATACTTTTGACCTGTTTTGAATGAATGCGTTTTAAGGCGTTCTTACAACCCGTTGTGCGTCTTTAGAAATCGTGCAGTTTCGCAGATTTTTAAAACGCACAATTTATAAAGACACATGACATGTTGAAAAAGAGGCTTTAGAAACAATAACTTTTGGCAAAGGTTAGAAAGGATATTGTCTGAGGCAGGGTTCATATGTAAGAGATCCAAATTACGCTACCTACATGTATTATTTATAAAAAAAATCTATATAGGCCCCCTATACTGCCTAACTTCCCTTTTGGGTATTACTGGAAGGCATTATCAGTAATAATATACCGAGAAAATGATGATTATGTGACATATCATTGTGTTATCTGTTTTGGTTCCATGTTTTCTGTCATAGGCTCTCATGTCAATCCTACCCAATAGGTTGAAATATACGACTCAAATAAAGGATCATCTGTGGTAGTACACATTGTCTTTTTTTGCAAAGTCTGGCCACAAATGTATTGAATTTAAATATAAAATTTGATATTTTTTTCCTGAAAATGTTCATGGAAACATCAACATACATCAACATTCATAATCAGTCATGAAAAAACCAAAACAATTTTTTTTGTATGTGATGTATGCTAAAGTATTCTAAATATTGATGATTTGTTCTGTATAAAAAGCTATTGTTCTTAGAGGTTGATCTTTTTTTTACTGGCCATTAATAAAGGGAGGTAATTGGAGGTAATCTTGAATCTATTTTTAGCACAGAATCCTTTGTTATTAGGGGGGGAAAATGAAACTTCAAAGGCGCATATCTCCGAAGAAATACGCATTCAGACTATCTTAATTAAGTTACAATAAACTTGAATTTATTATGCATCAAATAGAAATATTTAATTATATATTTATAATCCACTTCAAAGCAAAATTAGTTTAAAAATGGCATAGATTGCATTGGCCATATAGGAAAACGAAATTATTTTCTGAATTTTAAAATAATCAGAATGTTTATGAAAAAGCAAATAAAGTAACAAAAAACATTTGTAATCGTCATAAAATAGCATAAACTTTAATTTCTGATGAAAAATTGATAATATCTTTTAAATACCATGTACCATCAAAATGCAGGAAATGGATGATTTTCATGTGGAGTGGTACTTAAGTATATTCTCATGAGAACATGCTCAACTTCAAAGGGATACTCTCCAACTTTGAAGGGTATTCGATTGAAGTTCATGTGGATTTCGTGCGATTTGAGCACGGTGCTCAGATTTGAGCATGAGAACGTACTTAAGTTTTTTTCGAGAAACCGGGGCCTGATTTGATGGTTTTTCTGATAACAGTGAATTTGTTCTAAAAATAGACCGGGTTTACCGATATGTATCGACACACCGTCTGTGTTGTTATAAAATCTCGTAACTAGGGCTTTATCGATCGTTCAATCAGCTGTTCTAAAAATAGAAAATTGAAGTTTTCATTTTGTACTGTCAAGATGCACGTGAAGATCGAGTAACTAAACTCGATAGTTCGGCGCGCAGTTCTAAATTAGACCGCCTACATTTGCATTTCCTGTAATTCATATACACGTGCAAATCCACGATGGGCAATCCACTTGATTTTTGGGAAGCGTTCACACCGAAACATCGTCCGCTTCAAGGATTTTTTGTTTAATTACTCAGCTTGTAATCTACGGATTTTGACGAGATAAAGTACACCGTTCGCGGGTTTGAGAGGGCCATTCTCGAGTATGATTCACTTCGCGCCGATATTCATGGTTTCTTTAAACATTCAAGCGATAGTGTCATTGTCATATGATTTAACACGTCAAACAAGATTCAAATTTAAGTAAATCAAATTTTAGACAATTTTACTGCGTTTGATATTAATACATTCTCAACCAATTGTTGAATTAATATAAATCTACCATATTTAAAACAAACGAGCATCGTTACGTCCTTTTGGCATCTCCTGGAGACACTCCTGGAGCCATAGAAACGGACAAACCCTTTAAATTAGTATTTTCTTCATACACATACAAAGAGAACGCATGGATACTTTTTATTTCTACTTACATATGAGAATATACTTTCATTTTGATTTTTTACCCCGGCCGCTGAAAAATGTCCCAGTTACGACCTTTAAGCGTTGATTGTACCAAGATGGACAGACGTATGAATGACTTAACCAAATTTTCTATTATCTCTGTACTAAATGTCGACATTCGTAGACTTTTATCCTACTTCAAGAAATACGATCGCTAGACGAGTTTAAACAGAGTATATATAACCCTAAATAGTCTTCAATGGGCGTTTTTTGTGTTTTCCACGAAGAACTCGTGCGTGTTATAGACAGAAGATCGCTCGGATGTTAGTCAAATGCAGATGATTTTACAGCTGAGATGTTCTTGTCCACGAACAACCTTTTTCGAAATAAAGCAGACCTATAACTAGGTGTAGCGATGCAGTAAAAGGAGAAGTTATTATCTCGGGCCGAGCCCGGATAGCTCAGTGGGTTGCGTCGGAGTCTGTCAATCCAGGGGCCTCGAGTTCGAACCCCGGCTCGGCCAATATCCATTCTTACATTTGACAGAAGTCATTTGACTCTCACCAATGGGTGTGAATCATCTTTGTGAGAGAGCAGCTGGAGGCTCGGTTTGGATATTGTGGTTGTACTGGTACGAGAAATACCAGGAAACCACGGTTAGGTGCTCCAGCCGCCGCGATATGACCATAGATGTTGAAAACGGCGTAAAACCCCAATAAAATCAAATGTTATTTCGGTTGCGTTAAACAGGCATTAAATCTCTTTCTTTTACTAAGAAATTTAGCCTGGTAAATTCAGATGCTCACTTGGACGCTGCTGCAATGCCTATGATTTTGAAGCTGAGGTGTTCCCGGTAAACGATAAACTTTGTTTGGAAGCAACCAAGCCCCTAATTATTGTAAAAGACACAGTTAAAGAGAATTTTGTCTTTGGTTTACGATAAAAAGCCGTATCTTCGTTTTTTCACAAGGATCTTGAGGCGTTTACGGACAGACGCTGACTCGCAGAATCACATTAGGCATAAAAATTATGCTTTTGTAGCTAAGATATTCTCGTCCATGAATATCTGTATTTGAAAGTAACCAAATGTATGAATAGCTGTAGCCCCGGTTTCTGGAAAAAAACACTTAAGTATATACTCATGAGAATATGCTCAACTTCAAAGGAATACTATCCAACGTTGAAGGGTATTCGATTGAAGTTCATGTGGATTTCGTGCGATTTAAGCACGGTGCTCAGATTTGAGCATGAGAACGTACTTAAGTTCTTTCGAAAAACCGGGGCCAGGTATTGTTCGTAAATGGACTAAGTAGTACATGGAATTTGAATCACTGCACAATCTGTAGACATACGTCTATCTTACATCTGTTGGAAGAGAATGGATCATTTTAGTAGATCTATGTAGGCAAATTCGCTTTTCAATCTGTATTTAGGATGTTTTTATTGATAAGAATATTTATATACATTGGTCAGCGAAATTTTAGACTGACCAAAATTAGTGGATCATTGAGGATAAGCATTGTGTTGGTCAATTATAGGGACATTCGCGAAATCAATGAATAAAACATACATAAATCACTATCTCCATTTAATGCAATTTTATTACTATAAATTACATGTTCATCTGTTCTTTTCGTAGTTTGTTGGCCGTGTTACGAACGGCGTCCCACAACTGCATCTCCGTCAGTTCCGGCCATCTGACGTCTCTGTGTGCACGAATGGTTTTCATGGGTATTGTTCTGCAGAAGAAAGAATTGATATAAAAATTGATATATAGACAGTTATCGTTCGGTATCCTTCTGTCTCTCTTGTTGTTTTTAGGACGTCCATGATCTGAAATAGGATTTTATCGGTGTAAATGCAAAAGCTCGTATGTCAATTCTGGCGATTTTCAAAGTACACACTTGTATGCCCACTTGAGACAATTCACATAGGTTTGGGGATGATTCTACTGATCAGTATTAAAGACACATTATTTGTGAACAATGTGTCCCCGAATTTCAAATAAAACCCTTCAGTTTCGGAAAAGTTATTTAATTAGCCCCGTCCTCTCTAAAATTTTCCAAACAATGAGATACGAGGTTTTGCATTTAAAACGACGATTTGTTTTATTTGTTATAAACCTGAAGCAACTATTTCCTTGCATTTCTGCACATTCTATACATCGAATAGATTGTCAAGATAGTAATTGATCAATGTATGAAATTGTGTCACGTGATTCACCGCCTGGAAAACCTGAAATTAAAATGGTAATACCTTGATGATGGATAGACTGTTGATTCATTTTTGGATTGCATTTATTTACTTACTGCCACAATCCGCTATAATCCTTGATTACGTCTTAGTAGGTTTTCTTTATTTCGGCCTTCGTCTCCTCTGCTAAATATTTTCTCACTAGGATGGGCTTGGGTTTGAACACTTTTCCGATTATAGCTGATAATTTTTCCTTCTTTGGGCTAGGCGGGATGCAGTCAGGGTCATAATCATTTTCATTTAAGTCGAGATCAGGGTCATTGTCTATAGGGGTAGGGCTGGAAACAGTCGCTGTTGGGGCTCTGTAGGGTTCGTTTAGTTCTTGTTGTAGTCACCCAAAAGCCTGTTCTATACACGTCATGGTCTGTGCCGTCCGACTGCGGTCATTATACGCTTGATAGAAATGGTCCGCTGTCTGGCAACGGGTTCTGCCAAACTGGGGTTCACTGCCCTGGCAATGCTGGTGGTCAACTTCCTGTTGAAAACGAAATTCATTTGTTCTTGGATTCCTGTCCTGTAAAAGAGAAAAAAATATAAGTGATGATATATAAAAGAGCGTTAAGGTATCTTGAGATTAACATGGATTTTGACCAGAATGTAATTAAATACAACCTGATCTTGATCCATGTGAGTTTCAAAATGCCTACATAAACATCTTAATCCAGGTTCCTTTCTTCCTATTAAGTGGAAAAGTTTTTTTAGGCCCTGATCAGACTGCAATCAGCTAAAGTCTGATCTTGGTCCATCTTAGTCTCAGAATGACTAAATACACACAGCGTTATTTAGAGCCATGTTCATTTATATTAGATTATTTATACTAACTATCTAAGAGTATTATGGACCCTGATCAGATTACATACAGTCAGTTTACTCTCATGTTTGCCAGCACCGATGGCCTGGAAGCATTATAACGTAAGTCCTAGTGAAATGAGCACCACTAGCACTTGGGCCATGTCATACAGGTAGGCCGCACTGAGCTGTTAAAATTGTTTATTGTGTCTTGGCAGTAACACGATGGTTAATCACGTGACTCAGAATGCCAAATTCATATTAATGTATCAGTGTCAGGCTGCACATTTTGATTTTCATATAACTAGATCTACGGTATTGAATAATATTCAAGCTGAAATAGTTCCTGTCCCAAATACCCTTCTATGTATTCTAAGCAGAATCGGTACATTTCTAGTGACCAGCCCTGAGAAACCTTATTTCATGAGGCACACGACAGGTGCTCAATTCAGTGGCATTTGTATATCCAAATTTATGTTTACCAATTTAAGTAAAGTAAATCAATACATTCAATACAATGCCTTTTTGTTTAATAAATAAAGAAATAGAAAAATGCATTATAGTAAATAATGTCAGAGCAAAAGAAAATAACTAGATCTACCATTTTTTTCGCTATTATATTGTAGGTAGGACTATCAATTTTTACCCTACTGCTAGACCCATCATTGACATTCAACGTCAATTCCTTCCATCCAGAGGCAAATATCGGTACAGTTCTGAAACATATTATTTACAGATAATTTTTTTCCTTGGTATATCTAATTAAATCAGTGTTTGCATCTGACATATTTTCATAGTGACCCTTCATCAAAGGTACATTTTCATGAGCAATGAAAGAATTCAACATTGAAACAAAAGAATAAATACTGATAATCAGCATACCTTCATTTGTCTCAAAGGCAGTATGCTATTTTGTACAGATATTGATAGTTTTCCGAGTGGTACCTTACTTTTGGGACACCCGGTATATATGCAATCATAGTCTTAATCACGACCAATTTTGTTGTATGCAGAAGCTTTCAAATTGAATCTATTAACCCTACGATTTTGTAAAGGTTTAGGAAAGGATTATTGAGAAAGAATGGAAAAATGAGATACAAGGATACACATTGTCCCGACTACTAAACCAGTTTTTTCTGGATTATTCTCCACGATTATGATTTATAGACTTTACATCTAATATTAGTACACCTCTTCGGTGGCATGTCATGTCAGGTAGCGTGGAACTCTGGACATCCTTCAACTTCAACTTGTATAAGCCGTAAGATCAATGTTGATCTCTGATGGCTAGCGCTGTCTGGAAACAGTTGTTAACACTGCGGAAAAGAATAAAATAGTGTTAGTTATGCTAGGTTCACACTGTCGACCAAATTAATTCGATCAAATCCGATCAAGCGATCGAGCTCGCTCGGCATGGGTGATCGGGATTAGTCGAGATGATCGAGTTTGGTCTGCATCGATCGGTAATCCTGCCAACTTATTTTGACACGTCAAAAAAAATCCGGAAAACACATCGGAAAATTGATCGAGTATCGATCGTATAGAAGATCGAGCTGATCGACAATCACTCATGTTGAGATTGTGAATTTATGACAGAAAAACTAGGTTTTTTGCTTAGAATTCCTTATTGATTCACAAATTACAATTTGGATTGAAAAAAATATTATTTTTCGTATCATTATGTGAGGGTACACTACTTTGTAAATGTATGTATTTTCATTTTTTTCGTTGATTTTCTTCAATTAAAAAATCTGAAACTTTTTTATGTCTAAATATTTTTCAATGCCGTTTTAGATTATTAAAATTTGATCTATGTACAATATTAGAACATATAGACCAAAATGATCAATTGAAATTTAAAAATTGGAAAAAAATATTTTTTTGGTGCCATTTTATTTGAATTCACCCATGTCAAAAAACTCGAATAGGAAGCCCGGGCGATGCAGATCAATTTCAATCTCATCGACCGCTCGCGATCGCCCTTGCAGACTGAGTTCGATCTGTATTCGATCGTTAGGTCGAGTTGATCTAATTCGCAGTGGGAACGCTAGGTCATGTGGTAATAAATGCGTACAAATAGCACGAGATCCCGCGCAGATTATATTAACAGAAATATTGAAAATTATCGGAAATGAAGTTTCATGTGATTCCCCGCTATGAGCCATAACGCGTAAGATTGAAATATTGGTATTTAATGTCTTAAAGAATTCATTAATCGTTATATTTAATTAGATTTAGGGTGAGTCAATAGCTAAAAGTACATTTACGTCACATTTAAATTATTAACCCGACAATAATATGAAGTTATTATGAATATGTGTTAATCAAAGACACTGCAGAAAGATTTTCATTCAGAACACCTAGAATAGAATAAGCTCGATCTGGTCGTGTATAGATCGAGATGGTCGGATCTTGATCGTGTAGGGCTCGAATTAAGGACGGGATGATCGAGTAGAAATCGAAAAGATGGTCCGGCTTAAATCGGGATTGGGAGTGCTCGGGTGGGTTTGATCGACTTGAGATCGAGAAAAAGTCGTGTACATACATTTGGTCGGGCTTGAAATTAGGTGGTCGTGTTGGTCGAATCGATCAGATCAGCAGTGGGAACCTAGCGTTAGGGGATAAAAGGGTATAGTGCAATGCTAAAAAGTTAAAATACTAAATACAGGGATTAAAAGCAGAGGGGTGATTTAAGGTTGGGGGATGGAGCGGCGGATCCAGGATTTATTTCAGGGGGTTCGAATATACAAATAGGGGAGGAGGTCGTTTTCCTATTATTACTCCATTTTGATTGAATGAACATGAAACATGCCCATGTTATCAGTTCCCCAGATTAGATGACAAAAGGTAGACAAAAGGTAGGTAGGGGGGTGTTCGTTTGAACCCCGAAACCCGTCTTAATCTGCCACTGGAGTGAGTCCAAATTACCTATGAATATGGGCAGGTTTGGACTTGACTGTATGGTAACTGGAAGGCTATTCCAAAGTCGGATTGTTATGGGGAAGAAAGAGCCAGCATGGTAATTTGTTTTGGAGTGTGGAATATCCATTTAGAGATTTCTAGTAATAGTGAGGTAGTGAGTGTCAACAGCTGCTTAGTTTGATCTGATTTTGTATAGCATTGTGCTAATTTGTAGCCTACAATGTAGATATACATACCAACTGCGTAAATAAGTAAAATAATTCACCCTTAAACTTCGGTAGTTACTTCATATTTTCTTAAAATGAATGAATAATTTTATCTTATACAAAAAGATAACTTCGTCTTAAGCCTCTCTTATAACCAGTCGCGCGTCTTTTTAAATCGTAGGTTTTTAAACGCTGCAAAATCGCACGATTTATAAAGACGCACGACGGGTTGTTACAGCGCATCATAAGAATTGTCCGGTCAATTCTTTGCTGCGTGCCGTCTGCGTCGTGGTTGCGTCCACAAAAATCGTACGTTGCACGTGCGTGCATCGCACGACTAAACGTACATTTTAGACGCAGACCGCACGCAGAAGCACCTACGACCGGTTGTAAGAGAGGCTTAACGTTATTTATTTTCACCCAATACCGCGGTATCAAAGAGGAACATCTTTTTTATGAAAAATCGAATTTATAGGCATTATTTTCATATAAAATGACTTGAATCGTTACAGAAGTTATACCTATTTATCTTTTCATTTGAAAAAAAAATAATGTATTGTAGTTTCTGTACGGTAATACATACTCTATTTACAAATAAAACACAAATTACATTCGCAAATCGGACCTGTCCACCATCTTTGTTAGCTCGGCACACCACCTTCAAATCTGTGAGGCAAATGGTGCGAACGGTAGGAATTAACAGGTCGTTCAGTAGAAAAATGTTACGTAACGGTCGCTCATTGAGCTAACGTTTTGTCTTACTGAACGCAGGGCAGGCTTCATAGAGGCGTTCGTTTGAACCCCCGAGCTCTCTCCAGATTCGCCACTGACAGTTTAATATGTTTAATTCCATTCCAAATTAATGTTTATTTTAGCTCCGCTGGCCTTTTCAGGCCAGTGGGCTATTGTCATGGCGAATGTTTACGTCGTGCGTCAGTGGGTGCGTGCGTCCTTAAACTTTTTCTTTAGTCTCCTCAGAAACTACTGGATGGATTTCAACCAAACTTCACAGAAATGATCCTTGAGTGACCCTCTCTCAGATTGCTTCAAAGAATTTGGATTGAACCAGAATAACTGAGTTATATGCCCTTGAATGTCGAAAATAGCTGGTTTTTACTCTAAAATCAACAAATATTAACCAATCAAGACAAAACTTGGACAGAATATATATATAAGCTTAAAATATCCTGCCTGGGTGTAATTTTTAGCTCGATCGGAATTTTACATCGTGAGTTATGTGCCCTTGAACTTGACAAAATTGCCATTTTCGACTTTATTTTCACCCTAACAATCATAATTGTTAAACAATCAAAATGATATTTAGACATAATTTTGTTGATAACAAGATCTTGCTTATGTGTAATTTTCAGGATGATTGCATTGCTACAATTTTAGTTATGTGCCCTTTAAATTGACAAAATTTCCGTTTTTGACACTTTTTCACTTTTGCGTCCACGAATATAGACCAATACTGACAAAATTTGGACAGAATGTTGCTGACCTCAAGATCTTGCACGAGTTTAATTTTCAGCTAGATTATGATCTTACATACTGAATTATGCGCCCTTGAATTTTGCATAATTACAGTTTTCAACTTTATCATCACTCTAAAATCCCCAAAATATTGGTCAATCATTTACCTTCTTTTGGCTTTGACCACATTATGGCTTCTTTTTACTTTGTTTTTGCACTAAGAACCACAAAAAATTAATAATATATCATTTTAAGCATTTAGATAAATTTTTCATTTTTTCATAGTAAACCACAAGAAATTCAGGCATGTGGAGCGACTCAAGACCTTCATGTCTTTATAGTTTGTAGGATTGATCCTTTTCTCTTTTCAGGCATTGTTTAAGGAAAGGACTAGAAACTTGTGAGGACAGTCCCGTATAGATAGCTAAACGGTCAGACAGATAGATTTTGACTACAACTGTCAAACTGTGTCTGTACGATATTCACCATAAATCCTGTTAGATCTGAACGATGAATGGGGTTTTCAGCAAAGCTTTTCATGTGAAAAGTATAGACACTGACGGTGAACAGATTAAACTGTAATAGGCCGAAAAAGGAATTTCATGACAATTTTATCATCAAGAAGACAAATGCATTTCATTTAGGATGTGTAAATGAAACATCAACCAAGTCTACAAAACATGCTACCCACATCTAATACTGAAAGGTGAATAATTATGTCAATACCCAAGAACTTTACACAACTTTGTGCTCAAGCATTCATCATTTCACGCTTATTGATGTATAATACAGCCCATCCTGTAGATTTACAGGGGTCTGGGTGTATGCTCGAAATTATCCACGTATGCTTAATGCATGTTTTTCAATAGCGTAATTGTTAGCTTATTTACCACTTTTCAGTCCCATATGTCCTCGTTGCAACAAAGATGATGTAAATGTTAGCCTAGCACAACATATACTAATTGAATGTGCTAGTATATATAGAACTAGGGCGCTCTTTGATCGCACTGTAAACCAATATTTCGGTGCAGATGTTTTAAACTATTTCAGAGATCTTACTGATTATGACTATGTTAAGGCTCTTTTTGGTCTAGACAAAAACTTAGAACGCCTCTTAGGGGTTGACATTGACAATTTCTATGTACAAGTAGTCAAATTTCTGCATTCTCTTTGGAGTTACTATAGTTGCTTAAATGACGTTAATTAGAGTCTATACTGGCTAAAAATGTCAGGTAGCGTAATATAGAAGCCTTCAAAGGCATGTAGTGGGAGTGCAGAACAAGGGTTAAATACACGTGTTGTATTTTACTCTTTAGTTGCACTATCACAAATCACTATATTACAATAGCAAATTGCATAATTGCATATTCCCCTACGAGAAGAAAACTTCTCTTTTCGTTTCGGTTAAGTTTTCCTATGAATGGGGAATATTGCATCTCCCCACTCCCATCTCTTTCTCTCCCGCAATCTAATATCTTCATTACCTTATTATGCATTGTTTGTAAATATTACTGTTCATCATTTCTGTGTATTATATACTGACAGCCATAAGAAACGCCTCAGCCATATTAAATGTCCGATTTCTCAGTATTTCTGATTTGAAATTACAAAATCTCATTCCATCTGTACATTTGATTATATTTTGTTAACAAATGATGATAAAGAAATTATCAAATTGTTACAGTTTTGAAAAATAGCACATTTAAACAGATCTGTATCAGAATTTCCATTTAAAAACCATTAGCGCGTGCTTCAAACATTTACTTCGACAGCAACGGGTGTCATAAAACGTCTTATTGGGCGGTCCAAGTTATCGAATACTCAACCCGACGTCGATCTCAACGTCTCAAACCTGAAATACGTATGACGTTAACGTTAGAAATCTTCTTGTATAACAGGCGCTTCACGGGGTCTATCCGACTTTGATTGATTGGCAAAGGTTCATGTAACTCTAACTCGTCTACCAAGATGCCTAGTTGTGCCATGCTATATGCCAAAACGTCTGGCGGCTTGTTTATGAGTTTCCCGTATTCGTAAATGGCCAATTTACGAGGCCTATTCTCCGGAAAACTTATCTGTTTCAAACGGTACATGCAACAACAAGAGTTACCATAAAACACTTATTATGCCACCACAGAAATAGACTACTCGGCACAACGTCGATCTGAGCGCCACAAACCTAAAACGTGCATGACGTTGACGTGAAGAATTATCTTGCTTTACAGACGTTGCACAAGGTCTACTTGAGCGTGGCCGATCGATAAAAGTTTGCGGAACTCTAACGCGTCGATCAAGACACCGAATCGAAAAACACCATACGTTAAACTGTCTGGCGACTTGTTTGTGCATTCCTAGCTCCATTCTCAGACTTTAGCCTGGTTATCCTTCAATACGGATTTTCGATGAGAAATTCTTTAAAGTCGTGATTGTCTATTCACTATCACATGTTACTTTCATCACGTGGTATAGATACACGAAGCGCACGCAGGAAACGTGACCAGTCACCGGAAATGGACATCTTGATGAATAGAAACGCATATTTTTTTATTTGGCGTAATTGTCGATCAAAATGATATTATACAATATACATTTCACCGATATTGAAATAGGCTTAAGAAAAATAAAGACAAATTTCAATGGAACGTTTCTTACGGCAGTCAGTATATTACAATATTTACGGAAATATTATTTTTTGTCCGAAATTTCGTTATGGTAACTGAATAAAATTATTCCCTATTTGAAAATTGATACAGATGATTTTATGGATGTTTGTAAATATACTGAGCAAAAAAAGTTTAGCACGTTTTTTAACACATTATATTTTCAGTTTATGATAATTAAATGAACATTGCTTTGTGCTGTTCAGTTGTCCCGATCGACAACCATTACGCATACAGTGCATGTGTAGAGTGAACATTCAGTGTATTGGACAAAGTCCAGATAAGCAAAAGTCACGTGTGGCACGTGTGCAGTGACATCGATAATGTCTAGCTTGTCCAAAAACACACGATTACACAGATCTGTTAGCAGAATCAATTTAACTGTTACAAATTCTTTGAAATTGATTATGGGAAGGCAAGAAATGATGACGTAAGTTCGACGTCAGAGAGCTCTTTGCATGCTCCAAGCAGGTATGTCTGTTAGAGATGTCGCTTTGCATTTCAATTGTCTCCAATTGACAATTGCGAACCTACGGCACTTGGTTTATGCAACTTTAGCCACCAACGACCGACCTAAATCTTGTAGACCGTGTAAAACGACGTTCAGGGAGGATCGTTTCACAGCGACGTCTTGACGACGTTTCGAATTCCTGTCTAGTAAGAATTTAGTGCTACTCCTCCAGGACGTCACAAGGTATACCGTTAGTGACCAGACTGTCCGGAACAGGCCACACAACTTGCATCAGGGTCCTCCGATCTTACGCCAATGACGTTAAGCATCGACAGGCAAGGCGTAAGTGGGTATTGACACATCGATATTGATTCAGGAGACATTGGACTGATGTCCGAACGAATCTCATTTCACGTGTCATTAACTGACGGCAGGATTTGTGGTTGGAGAAGATGCGTAAGGCTTGATACCAATAACGTCATCATTGAGACTGTTACGTCGAGTGCAGCGTCATTTTTAGGCAGGAATAGACAATTAAAACAATTAAACAGACCTCATTTCAGTTAATGGCAACCAAACGGTGCAAGGGCACTGCGATGAAATTATCCAACCTGTCACAGGACCGTCTTATAACGACACAACGTTGTGATATTTCAAGAAGATAATCACCACCTACTTACTCCAAGGAACATCTAGAATGATCTACGCCTGAGCTGCTTAATCACCAGCAAAAGAACACACAAATAACATTGTTTGACGTCAGGCTAGAGAAAGTAATGCCGTCTGTAACGTCATTGGCAATAAGCGTCACCTGCAGTATGAATGGACAAAATTCCTTTCTCTGTGGTCAGGAAGCTTCTCTGCAACATGGGAAGACATTGAATGGCGGTCCTAGCTGCTTATGCTGGACATTCGCGTCATTGAAATTTGCTTGACTTTCGATATCTGACCCCTGTGCATTTTAACGTAAGATACCTAACTAACGCTTAAGAATTTTGAAGCAAAATTTTCAGGAAGCGCTAGAAAATTGAATTTTCAAACACATTAGAGTTTTATTTTTATGGATTTTGGAATAGTTTTTGACTAGGAAAGGACATTTTCCAAGTGTGCTAAACTTTTTGTTCACAGTATATTAGTGTATATTTTACACATACAAC
The DNA here is from genome assembly GCA_963680895.1 of Fragum sueziense. NCBI lineage: Eukaryota > Metazoa > Mollusca > Bivalvia > Cardiida > Cardiidae > Fragum > Fragum sueziense. Next base: position 62,988,272 of record OY804597.1, read on the forward strand.
AAAAAATTGATAGCTATATTTCTACAGAACCCAACGTCGAAAAAATTGTCTATTCACTCTGTTATTTAAGTACCTCTCCCAAGAAGACCCAAACCTTAGGGATAACGGTACACAGCATTAGCAGCTATGTAAGGCATGTAGCCGTAACCCCATCTTGACCCAGTCAGCATAAGAAGTATGTTTTCATAATGACGGACACTATCTGATTAGCTGTAACCGAACACCACAGGGCCAGTTTTTAACTGATAAATTCACAGCAAAAACTGCCTACTGAATGTGCTAATAGACAATTACATAGCCTTCATTGCTTTCAGATTTCCTATAGCTTCAACTTAAGCCATGATGTGCTGGTTCAATTTCAGAAAAAAAATCTTTTTCGCCAATAATTTAACCAGAGTTCATTGAATAAATCATCAAATACAAGGCATCGTTGCAAGAAGGTAGAACGAAGCAGACAATACACTCTGTTTTAACCCTTTACCAAACCACAAAGTTTCAGGGAAGACCAATTACAAAGATGCTTCAAACGACAAAAATGGTTATCATAAAATTATGATATGTGTACAATAAAGCAAGGACAAGAGGACCATGATGGTCCTATATCGCTCACCTGAACCTAAATGATATGAGCAACACTTTTGTTCAATTCAATTAATATTTATTACTTTAAGACTGAAAAAGAACTTATGGTCAATAAGGTTGTGAGAATCTAACTCATCCAAGATCTAAATTATGGTGCCAAACATTGTACAGGGCTCCAGATAAGAGGGGGTGGTGACTTTTCAAACTGCAATAATGCTGTCAGTGATCATCCAACCCTATGTTGTAGGTACTCATTTCTATCGTCTCGTCGAGACGATTCAAATGAGTACCCACAACATAGGATTTGAATTCGAAAAAACAATGTTAATATGTCTTCACCTCAACTTATCTGAAGCTCTGATTGTATCCAAGTTTTGTCTTGATTGATAAATAATTGTAGATTCTAGAGTATGAACAAGGTCGAAAACAGCCGAAAAAAACAATTTTGTCAATTTCAAGGGCACAAAACGCTCGACTTTCTGATCAGATCAGACTGAAAATCAATCTCATATGAGATCTTATGGTTCCAAAATTGTGTCCAAGTTTTGTATAGATTGATCAATAATTGTAGATTCTAGAATGTAAACAAGGTCGAAACCAGCCGAAAAATGGCAATTTTGTCAAATTCAAGGGCACATAACTCTCAACATTCTCGTCAGATCAGACTGAAAATCAAACTCATTCAAGATCTTATAGTCCCCAACATTGTGTTCAGTTTTGTCTTGATTGATAAATAAATGTAGATTCTAGAGTATATACAAGGTCGAAAACAGCCAAAAACAGCAATTTTATCAAATTCAAGGGCACATTACTCTTGACTTTCTAATCAGATCAAACTGAAAATCGAAGTTACCTGAGATCTTATAGTCTCCAACATTGTGTCCAAGATTTGCCTTGATTGGTCAATATTTTTAGATTCTAGTGTGTAAACAAAGTCGAAAACAGTAAAAAACAGCAATTTTGTCAAATTCAAGGGCACATAACTCCTGACTTTCTGATTAGATCATACTGAAAATCAAACTCATCCCAGATCTTATGGTCCAAAACATTGTGTCCAAGTTTTGTCTTGATTGAATAATAATTGTAGATTCTAGAGCGTAAAAAAGGTTGTAAACAGCCAAAAATTGCTATTTTGTCAAATTCAAGGGCACGTAACTCTTGACTTTCAGATCAGATCAGACTGAAAATCAAACTCATCTGAGATCTTAAAGTCCCCAAAATTGTGTCCAAGTTTTGTCTTGATTGACCCTTTCCCACACATTGGCGCTTTTGGATGCCCCACAAAATAAAGGCTTTGGAAAACATTGTGACAAACAATTTCTTCATTACCCACAATGTTTTCTACCAAGAAAGACCAAAAAATGTTAAATTTTGTTCAATGGAACTTGTCGTCTGCAACACCTATGTTTTTGGACTAGGCTAAAATTTTGTTGTTTGGTAATGGGTTAATAAGAGTGAAAATCTATTTATATCCTCTATCAAACTAGATAACTCTACTTATACTGAAGTAAAGTAGTGTCAGAGTTCCTTCCCTTAGATTAACTCTTTTTTGAATACAGCAAGAAAGTGCCAATTTTGCCCAATTCAAGGGCACATAACTCTCATCTTTCTGGTCAGATCAGACTGAAAATTGACCTCATCCAAGATCTTATGGTCTCCAACATTATGTCCAAGTTTTGTCTTGATTGATCAATAATTGTAGATGCTAGAGTGTAAACAAACTTAAAAACAGCAGTTTTTGACATTCAAGGGCAGATAACTCCGCACTTTCTGGTCCGATCAGGCCCATAATCGAACTTGTCCGAGAACTTATGATCGTACTGGTTTTGGCCAAGTTTGATCAAGATTGAGTAACTTTTGTGGATGCTAGAGTGTAAACACCCCAAATGTTGACGGACGGACGGACGCCGGACAAAAAGTGACCACAATAACTCACCTCGAGCACTTCGTGCTCAGGTGAGCTAAAATATTGAGGCAAAAGGAGAAAATGCTGGCTATCAGCATTTTCTTTTGCCTCGATGTTTTCCCGAGCCTTCACAGTTGCAGACGTCAAAACCATGTATTGTTTGGGAGAGGGTTCAGAGAGTACCAATAAATAAGACTGGACATTATATTCATTTTAGCACTTTTCCAAACAACACAGTTTTTAGATTGCTCCGATTTGAAAGCCCTTGAAAGCAACAAAATGGTAATTCATTACAAAACTATTTGTGTAACATATAGCTCAGAAAATATTAAAGCAAAAGGAGGAAATGTTGATTATCAGACACCATTGTCTTTTCTATAAAAGTTGAAAAGTTTGGAGAACCTTGAAGGGATAAAATGCTGGTTATCATCATTTTCTGCTCCATTCTCAATGACTGCCCAAGCCTTATGGATGTCAAAACCGTGTCTTGTTTGGGAAAGGGAATTAACAGAAATGGTAATTAGAATATCATAACTTTTGCCTTTCCAAACATTGTTTTGAAATATTGATTGATTTTTTTCTCAATGTTTCTGTTTCAACAAAAAATATATCTTTTATTTTATCAAAATAATTTCTCAATGTCGCATTGATAGTGAATCGCTACTGAAGTAGTACAATGTATCATTTTTTCAGAAATGTGTTAATCATATCTAGTCATAATGGAAAATGTACATAGTACTACTGACTCTTTTAAAAAAGTGTTTTCTTCTTTTCCACAAGTTAATTAGTTTGTCGTTATGATAATAAGCATTTTTTTATATCTGTTGCATTCAAATTCAGCAATGAAGTATAGACATGTAGAATTATTTTGGAGTTTGATAAGTTTTTGTTCAAATTAAGAGGATATTATCTAAAAGGCTTTTTGACAGTTTTGAATTGAAAGCTGTTACAGACGACATTACAAATATTGGCGAAGGTTGGCTCTTTTGTACACCGTAGCCCAGAAAATAATGAAGGAAACTGAGAAAATGCTGATCTCAAATAATTTCTTCTTTCCACAAAGAATTCACCCAGATTTTTTTTCTCACAAGGGTTTTCATTTGAGAAAGGGTAAACTAGAATAACATGGCAAAATTAGACCGTTTCAAAAGATCAGGAAGTGCACACAAATGCTGACATATGCTGGGGGAGTTCACTGAATTAAATTCAGCCTAGCTATGATAAGGAAGAAATTTTCAAATTTTCCTCTGAAATATTTTTACTTATTTGAAGGTCCCCAGTTATTGAAATTTGGTTCCAGGTTTACAAAGTCAAATGTTACATTTTGACTTTAAAATTTTATGATACAAGCCCAGAAAATGCCAAAACTTTGTTATTCTAAGCCTATCCCAAATAACTAGTAAAGTTTAGGGTAGTATATACAGTTTTTAAAAAAAAGTTTTTGCAGACGATAAACAATATAGCACAGAAAAAATAAGGCACAAGAAGAAAATAATGATTATAACCATGCTCTTCTTGTGTCGTAATGATTCCTCAACGATTTCTATAAGGGATGTCTAGACCAGGTCAAATTTTTAGAAAGAGTTAAACCTATTAATAAAAAAAACTTTTAAAACAAAATTGTCGAAATCAAGAGGTGTTCCAGAGTTCAAAATCACATTAAGGCTACCCATAACATAAAAAGTTGGTGTTGAAGAAAATATTGGAGGAAAAGAAAACATGAAGCCACAATTATAAGCACCACAACTACATGTATACTCCGTAAATATTGACCTGAACCTGTTGAATATGTAATGAGTAACTGTGATGCGAAAAAATCAATACTCGACAGCACTCCTCACTGTCGAGCAGCGTCGACAGTTTCGATAAGCATTGGGACTTTGTATTCTGCACGTGCACTTCGTGTCAATATACGTCGGAGAGAGGTTATTTCGCATCACAGTTACTCATTACATATTCAACAGGTTCAGGTCAATATTTACGGAGTATATTTCTATATAATATGGTCGGTGAAAAATTCATCTGGTCCTGGCCATGCTTTGTTTATTTAAGCTGGGTGATTTGTTTTCATGCTGGGACTGACCGTCCACTCTGAGATGCTACATACTGATAAGCACTTGCTAATGGATTGGTTATGTAAACGGCTAACTGTACACCTGAATCAGAATTGATGGCTTTGGAGTCACAAAAATAACTGGGTGTATTTAAAACTTAGAAAATTATTTTCAACTTAAATATTTTATATCTCACAGAAGCACTTTAAGAAACTAATGTAAAATGTATTTTTTTGCATAATTGTTTTAGTAATTTGATTATTCATCTTATGAAATAAGTTAAAGCTGCGTATTGCTTAGTTTTCTTAATAAGAAATATAAAGGGAAGTAATTTACCGGTAGACTTTTACCTTCATACTGTTAATTAAGAAGCATGGATGTCCTGGCGGATAATCCCTTCCATAATGTAAAGGCAAAAGGAGAAAATGCTGATTATTAGCATTTTCTTCTTTTGCCTCAATGCATTCCCATGTTTTTTATATTGTATTCTGTTGTAAGGTGATTTTTGCAAGATTATATGAATTTCATTTGAAAATAACTTAGATACGAGGGTTGTTTGATAAATTCGCGGAATTTGTTTCTCATTTCTTTATTTTGTGTTCAAAAATTATGAAATTACACGCACCTATAGAAAATCATGTCATACATTTGGGGGTATAACGACAATAAAATTTACAAACTCTTATGCTCTTTTTTTCGGTTTCCATAACAACCCATATACGCGACGTTGCCTTTGGTCAGTTTTGAAATAATTGCGTAAGTGAAAATCGTGCCGATGCACCATAACCGTGCATGCCAGAACCATGGAAATTAAGCTTGCGTTTGGTTGACAATGTAGTCATTTTCTGGAAAGTTGCCGTTTTTGCTTCAAAAGTTTACATGTACCCAGCGTTTTCAACATCACGTCGGAAGCAAATCGCCGAAGAAAACTGACGTCATCTAATTACCTGATAACTCGTTGTCTTGACGTTTTGCGTTTGATTTGAGTTATCGACTACAGATTCATTGAGAGAAATTGATAAGACGATGAATTTTTCGATATGTGGAGAAGCATTTGCATTGAAGTGGCATGGACGCTTAAAGACAGACAAAACATCGGTACATGGTGATGGCTAGCCAGGTAGACCAAACCAGTCAGTCAGGGTACAAGTGCTTATGAAGGACAGCTTGTCTGGGCGGATAGGCGCTTGACTGTACGGGTTGTTTCTGTGAAGATATCTCTTTCGAATTAATTAGGTCGTTTATCGTACATTTACAAGAATTATGGTATCATATATTATAATATATGTAAAAAGTTTCCGGTAGTTTGGCTTCATGTCTTCTACGAGACGTCGACCAGCAGAATCATGTTCAGTCTTCTAACTCTTCTTGCGATTTTCAAATTCGGTATGAGTCTGGTTGCGACAATTCCTTAGATGAAATTGTAACGACTTGCGAAATGCGGTTTCGTTACCATGCTCCCGAAACAAAGGGAGAAATTTGTGCATGTACGTAAAACTCTAGGCACACTCCATCCCTAAACAGTACGGTACTATCATAGTTCATTTGGCAGCATATCGAAACTTCCGACGAACTAGAGAAAATCGCTAGAAGTTTATCATGTAATCTATCATTCATCAGTGAGTTAAGGAAACATTTAATCAGAGTTAAACCGCATACACAGGAACTTTAAAGTTGAAGCTGGAGACTATATCGAAAGAGTCAATAGATCGTTCAATTCTGATTTTCACAGACCTGACGTCACTTACGGCGGCGTGACGTTACGTGACGCTCTAGCTAAAGGCAACCCTATTCAACATGACCCTATTCAATGGTATCTGTAGAAATTATTTGTAAACGAATGATAATGGTATTTTGCATTCTTACTAATGAATAGTTAAGGTTTTCACGAAATAGTTCTAATTTTGATATTCAATCACAATTTTGAATTATAGAAGAATTCCGCGAATTTATCAAACAACCCTCGTAGATCTACGTAAGTCTGCATGTATTTGCAGCTGGATACAGTTCAATTATCTTTCCTCCAAGTCCCACTGAGCCCGATTTGATCCCGATTTCTAAAATTTCGAAGTCGGAAGGAAATCCAGTTTCTTCGGGAGAATCGTAATTCTTTCTGACTGAAATCGGCAGCAAATCAGGATGAAAAATAAATCGGGACAAACTTTTCAACGTGCGAAAATTTTCCCCCGATTTTGAAAATCATGGTAAAATCGGTGCACCTCGTACTAAGTCGTAGTCGTTCGGGTAAGTAAATCGGGGTTTATCGGCGACAGATTTTGCCATACAAACTTCGGCGATGAACAACGAAAAACGGCGATGTATGACGAATACTACCGATTCTCGCCACTATGGCGACAAAAAAACTGGTCTTGCTAGAAAATACACCCCATCCATGGATGAACGGGAAAAATCGGCTCAAATTCGTAGTAAATCGGTGACAATGCGCTATCCCGAGGCGTTACGATTATTTTGGAAATCGGGCTCAGTGGGACCGTGGGTGGTTCTCTTATCTAGATTTATAAGGTGGATTGCCCATAATGTGGCCATTTTTAGATTAATAAAACATTGGATTTGTTTTCGAGCAGTGTCGTTAGGTATTTTAACCTATTCGGGCATGGTCGTAAACATACGACTGTTGAAAGTTCCACAACCGAATGTTTTCGATGTCGCCCGAGTGATTCCGATTTCGCGCAAATGTCATCAGGGATGGGCTACCTTAAACTTTTCTAAAAGGCAAAAGTTTGGTCAGTCTACGAATCTATTGATGGAAGAGGATAATAGCTTTTCCTGATGCTGAATATCTCTCATAATTCTTAAAATTCTATGTTGTTGGTGCTCATTTGATTTCTCTTCTAAAAAGATTCGATGTGACTGTGTACCAACAAGAGAGGGTTTGGATTTGAAGTAAATTTTAAATCCTTTTACCCTATCTTATCTTATTATAGCTGTGTATAAATTTGAAATTAGATGTCTAGATGTTAAAGGGATCCATGCTTGGTTGTCTGGCATGGAAACATGTAAAATATAATATTCAGATAATAACATATGAAATTGTCAACCAACATACCCAGATTATATCTGTCCAAGAAAATTTCAAATAAAGTTTAGTCCTAAATCAAGTCTGTATATAATTACCCTACCCGCACTTTATATTTATAGTTAGATTTATTTCATTGATAGATAATGGAAAAAAATCTGGTTCTTTTTGGTCCTAAATAATGCAATCCACCACACAGCAATGCAAACTCTTACTGTCCCCATGTTGCTCTAAGTCTTATCCCTGAAGAACCTAGCATGTGCTCCCTTAACAAACTAGTGCAAACACACCTTATAAAACTTATAAAACTTGAATGGCACAAAATTGTGTGCTATATATAGACATGTTTACCATTATTTATTGATAATCCGTCGATGTTTTTATGAAATCTCGTAACTACGGCTTGATTCAAGCCGTACTTCCAATATTTTGTACCACGACCTACGAAATACTCTTGTTTGTTTGAAATTACGCCAGGATTACTTGCGAAAAAACTTTCCATTTTGCGACTTTTTGGTGCACTTAATAGAAATTTAAAGTTTTATATTTAACTTGATCCGAAATACTATTATTTCAGTTTGATTGCACTTTCATGATATACGCGTGCACTTTCGTGATATACGCGTGCATGTAGGTCATTTTACCAAACAGTTTAATTTGAATATTGGATGATTAATATGATTAAATCCACATTTACAACTTGTCGTGCGCCAAAATCAATCGTGCGTTTTAGAAATCGGCAAAGACTCACGATTTAAAAAGACGCACGACTGGTTGAAAGAGAGGCTTTAAACATCTACATTCAAACCAGGTTAAGGTATGAATCTTTTTTTGGGAAAGTACGACTTTTGTGATTTTTTTTAAAAAAATTCCTTATAAATTTGCCTGGGTCACACTTACGTCTGTGTGTGTGTATTTGTAGTATTATAAGGTCCCTCCCTGCTCAAAGCAGATAGCGTGCGGACCCCAGAATGCAACCCTACATTCCGTTAAATTTTATTATTTTTTTTTCCAAAAGGGTTGATTTTTTTTCCGGAGATTGATCTTTCTTCTTCTTTTACCCAAAATAGTTAAATTTTTAAGCCAAATAGACGGGCACATTATGCTAATTCAGCCTCGCTTTGTACCCATCATCGCAGTTTGTTTTGTTACAGAAGTCGGAGTTTGTCCTTATTCCGTTTTGCTTATTGCCTGTATTGGTCTTTTTCATGGTGTTTGTTTCTCTCTCTCTCTGATAAGCCTTTGGTGTGGTGAAAATAGAAAATTAATGATAGTTCTTTTTTATGTATGCTGTTTCATTACATTGCTACATTGCCAAATTTCCCAACACATTATTTGTACAAATATGTTATATAGAACATACATAGGCTATATCTTTTTTTTACAATACGTTTTTTTTTTTTTTTTTTTTTTTTTTTTTAATTATTTTTTTCATTTTTAACCTTTTTTTATTACTACTCGTTTTGTTATTTTTATTACTTCATTTTGCCCCATTATCCACAATAAAGGTTCTATTTACATAAGTTTTTCTATCATTATTATTTACAGTTTTACTAGCCGCCTATAACAGTCTAGTAAAATTTTGTCAGCCATTCCTCCGAAAAAAAAAATAAAAAAAATAAAAAAAAAATAGAGAATTGTTTTGGATGACAGAGTTTTTGAAATATGAACTAGCCAAGAAAGCGTTATGACATAACAAGGATAAAACGGTTTAAAAATATCTCATCTTTTCCACTTATGCCTTTAAATTCTCACTCTATTAGGCAATTTCAAAATAAGACCTGATGCCGATATCCATCATTGGGTGAAGTTTTGGAATTATTGAGGCAAAGGAAGGTAATTGGTATCAGCACACTCTCCCTTTGCCTCAACATTCTTTGTACTATTTCATACACATGTTCTTTATACACGTGTACCGACATGTACTCTGTCGTTTGCAGCAGCTACAGAATCTGTCATTTGTCTTTTTTCTTAACTGAAAAGGGTTAAGAATTTCAAAACAAGATCCTGCTAAAAGTGTTGGTTGTTTAAGATTTTCCTGTTTCTTTGTATACTAATGATTTTAAGAAAGGATATAACAAGCAGAGATTAAGGCATATGTTTTTATTTCTCAATCTGTTGAGAAGGAAAGCAAATATGCAAATTAATCACCTTTTTGTTACCTTTTATCTACGCCCTGATGTTATTAAGAGGATTTGATAAGAAAGTTATTATTCACATCACTTTATTTGCCATTGATCTTTATCGGGCTTGTCTGGTCAATTAAACACAGATGTTTAACATTCCAATACAATTTAAATGGGTAATATTATCAGGCACCCTGGTCCCCAAGTTAAACCCTTTTAGCCACCTGCTTTAGTCAGTGTGGTAAACATATATTTATTCATTCAATGCACAATTAAATTCAGTTCTAAGAAGCAGTCTTTTACTGACCTTCTTTTCTAGTTTCCACCTGCTTTAGTCAGTGTGGATATGTTTTAGAGCATTTCACTTATCGGTATTAATGCGTTTATTTTAACAAAAGAATCAGTCCTTTAGCAATACCCTATTTTACAAGACCAACCGCCCCTGTCAGTATGGTCAAATAGTATTAGAAGACATTTATTTTAACCCTTTCCCAAATAAGATATGGTTCTGACGTCCCAATTATAATGGGCTTTTGAAAACATTAAGACAAGAGCGCAAGGTATTAATAATCAGCCTTTTCTGCTTTTGCCTCCATATTTTCTGTGCTATATTATTCCTAAATTCTACCTTGATCAATATCCATTTTGTCGTCTGCATGCAGAAGTTTTCAAATTGTTCCATCCTATGATTTTACCATTTGGGAAGGGGTTATGGATTTATTTTGGAATTGTATTCTTTATAGCATATATTTTGCCATTTTTTTCTATCTGATATTAACTACTGGATGTATTTAAGAAAAAGAAGCAGACAAATTCTGACCTTCTTTACATTATGGCTTTATTTACTTGCAAGAATGTCAATGCGTAGGCCTAGTTTATTTTTCAATTGTTATATGAAGAAGCAACCTAATGCTGACTTTATCATTGCGTGATACATTCATCACCCGCCTAAAACAGTGTGATTATGCATCCCCCAACACATTGATTGGTGATCTGACTTGACAGATCTGATTCAGACCTTTACCTGGGTGAGAGTTATTAACCTACTCCCGCACGACAAGGCCCCGGGACTTTTGTTTTTAGAGAAAAAGTGCATGGAATGAAGAAATTATTTAAACAATTCCCCAATTCACCGTAACGAGAAATAAGAATAAATTTACTTAATCATTTTCAGAAAAATGTCAAGTTTTGGCTTCCGGCATAAAATTAATTTAAGGAAACATTGGGGCAAAAGGAGAAAATGTTGATTCCTATTCTTGCCCCAATGTTTTCATTGCCATATCTTCCCGGAACCAAAATAGCTATTTAGTCGCTGTTTCAAAATGGTTAAATTTGTTGTCTATATTTTCTTTATTTTTTTTATTATTATTATTTTTAATTTGATAAGTTTTAAATGCTCCCGCCCGGTGATGACTTAATCACATTGAGTATGATTCTTTAGGTTTGTCATGCGAGAACAGGTTAATAGGTGAGGAAATGAAAGAGAGAAGTGGTTCCAATATTTCAATCCATTACTAAACGACAGCGTTTCAGACTGGCCAAATTATAAGAATTTAGGTATTTGTGTCAAGATGATTGAATCCAAAATACCTGGTCATTGCGTATATAGCAGAAAACACTGCAGAATATGGAAAAAAGACCGTTGCTTATTTGACCTGCAATAGCAATGAATTTTGTGCTAAAAATAGACAAGATGCATAACCATACTTTGATAAACCATTGGTGTTGTTATAAAAACTCGCAACCATGCCTTGAACCAAGTCGTAGTTACGAGATTCTCCAACAACACCCTAGGAAATGCAACTGCTTGCCCGCAACCACGTCACGACCAACTGACAATATCGTTCTCTATTGCCTCATCCTACACAGAGCATGTTAAATGTTGTTTCCTTAGCCTGCTTAAAAAGCATTACAGCGTGGGAATGTATTATAGCTTATTCATCATTTTAGTTTTTGTAAGAAATTTGAAGATTGCGTCTCTAGTACGTTGGGCTGTTTTGCTGTCTGGGAAGAGTAAAGTTTTTCGGTTTATCACTGGAATATCCAACTGCATTACTTCATTCTTAAAACATTGCCTTTCTTGTTTGTACAGTGGACAATCAAAGAAAACATGCTCGAAAGTTTGCACAACAGTACAATGTTCACAGCACGTTTGGGGAAACCTTTCAGCTCCAAGCCGGCTAACCCCTAATCTTAATTTTGTATATACTGTGTCTTGAACCTTTATATTACTGTATACTGAGATTTTAGAGGGATTTTCATAATATTTATATCTAGCGAGGTCTTTCGCCCTAAATTCATTTTTGATTTTCTGTTCTATTATTCCATATGTTTCTTTTACGCTCATTTTGATTTCGACATATTCCCCAGAGATTGACCCTTTCTTAGCTGTGTGATCTGCTATCTCATTTCCAATTATACCCACGTGACTAGGGATCCAAACTAGCATGACGTCTAAACCAATATCGCTTAGTAGCTTAGTATTTCGCAGAATATTGTACAAAATTTCAGGTCTTGTTTGTGATCTGCCAGATTGAATTGATTGTAATGTACTCAATGAATCCGTGAAAATTGTGATTTTGGCTGTTTTAAACTCATTCCTTTCTCTTTTTGAGAGCCAATCAATGGCATAATCAATTGCTATTATCTCGCATGTATATATCGACACTCTGTGATCAATTTTAATCCCTTTATTCAGTAATACAGAGTTATTTTCATCGAACATGACTATACCAGCCCCTGCTTGTTCTCTTTCTGGGTCTTTGCTTCCATCTGTGTAAACCTTCGTGGAGTTATTGAACTTTGAAATGTATTCTTTTGCTTTGCGAAAGAGAATATCTGTTTCTTCCTCCTTTTTTGAAATTTGATTTGTTAGCTCAATATCTACAATTGGTTTACATATTTCAAGCAAATCTTTGTGATAGGGTTTAACTATGTCTGATTTGTTCAAGTTGTGTTTTGCTGTAAGATTTTGAATTTCTTGTGAGTAAGGATTTTTAACTGAGCGTACCTTTTTCGAATTTAATACAAATACTGGATCTATATCAATTTTTTCGTTAATAGGTAAGTTTTCCCCATGACCAATTGATCTTGCCCAATACTTCAACATATTCATCTCCCTTTGAAGTTGAAGGGGTAAGTCACCACATTCTGCTATGAGAGGTGTAACAGGTGTGTATTTCGGACAATTCGTAATGATCCTTAGGGCCTTATTTTGAACCTTTTGTAACTTATCAAGAACACTGTTGTTGGCGGAGTGGTAAACAATTGAACCATAGTTGATTTTTGACTTAATCAAACTTTGGTAAACATTGTAGAGGGATTTTTTATCAGACCCCCAGCTATAACCTTTGATTGACCTTAAAAGATTGATGTCTTTTTCTGTCCTTTTTATGACATTGTTTACATGTTCCTGCCATGTCAGGTATTTATCAAAAGTGAGTCCGAGAAATGTAGCAGATTTATTATATTCGAGAACTGTGTCACCCAATTTTAGTTTCGGAAAGTTGGGATCTTGCTCTGGTGCGGATTTACGGGATTTAAGTTGAAACATTACAACTTGTGTTTTCACAGGATTTATCTGAAAACCATTATCTTTACTCCATTTGTTAATGGAATCGAGAGCTTTTTGAGTCTTTTTAACGGCTAACTTGGGACATTTTGACTCTGTCCAAGTTGCACTATCATCAACAAATTGAGATAATTGTATGTTGTCCAGGATATTATTTTCCTCAGCATTATGATGGTCTATTGTATCCTTTAATGAGTTCATTATGAGAGAAAAAATAATAGGTGACAAAACACTGCCTTGTGGACACCCATTTATAGTTTCGACAGTTTCCGATACGCAACCCTGATATTTAACCTTAATCTTTCTGCCTTCTAGAAAGTCTTTAATCCAGTTGAGCAGTTTACCCTTTATTCCAATTTTCTTGAGGTAAAGAATGGCCCCGGAGTTCCATAGTTTGTCAAAGGCTGCAGTCAAATCTAGGAATACCCCAAGAAGAAAATGTTTATTTTGCTGTGCACGCCGTATATCAGATTCCAGTCTTGTTAAATTATCATCGCATGAGTGACCTGACCTACAGCCTGACTGATATTTAGAAATCAAGTTATTTTTCTCTAAATAATTACAAAGCCTAGGTTTGATCATTTTTGCATAAGTTTTGTGAATGTGCTAGTTAATGAAATAGGCCTATACGATGCTGGGTCAGTGTTTGGTTTATTTGGCTTTAGTAAGGGTATAATCGTAGCTTCGTGCCACGAGTCTGGTGTTTTACCTGTTGCCCAAGATTCGTTGAAAAGATTTAGAAGTTTGATTTTGGCATTATTTGACAAATTTCTGAACACTGAATAATGAATTCCATCATCACCTGGAGCACCGTTTTGACAGTTACATAAGGCCTGATCCAATTCATGCATAGTGAAGTCATTGTTGAATGACAAATTTTGTCCTTCCCTTGCTTCTGTGATAGGGTCGTAATTTTGCAGAATCGAGTCTGCGTCCGCTTTTCGTTGCAGAAAACTAGGGTCGAATCCTTGGTCACTACTAATTTTTTCATAATGATGAACCAACTTCGATGCTTTTTCTGCAGGATCTGTTATAACTTCTCCATTTATTTTGAAGGGAGGATTGGAGCGCGGTGTTACACCCGTAATTCTCTTAATGAAATCCCATATCTCTTTAGAATTTGTTCTATCATTTATTTTTGAGCAGAAATCTTGCCAACCCTTTCGTTTTGCATGACGTAGAGTGTATTCTGCATTCCTCCTGGCCCGACTGAATAACTCTTTCATAGTTTGGCTTTTGTTAAACCGAATTTTTTTCCTAAGGTTTTCTCTTTTTTTAATAGCTTCATTACATTCATCTGTCCACCAGGGTGCCTGATTGTGTTTATTATAGTGAGGTTTTGTTAATGGAATAGTTTGGTCTAAAATTCCTACTAGCTTTTCATAATATTTTTCAAAGTGAGTTTCAATGTTTTCATCAAATGTGTCCTCTTCAAATTCTAAATTACATTTTTGTTTGAAATTATCCCAATCAGTTTTGGAAGCCTTCTTGTAGTTCCATTTAATATCTTTTGGTTTAGAGTACAATTGCTTGTTGAATGTGACATGAACTATTATTGGAAGATGATCACTGCCAAAAGAATTGTCAAGTACACTAAATTCGCTGCTAGGTTGCAATTTTGCAGAAACAAACCCCAAGTCAAGAGCACTTTCTTTGTTCCCATCATTTGCAATTCTAGTTATTTGGCCGTCATTTAAATTGTTAATTCGCTTTTCGGAAAGGAACTCTAACAAGGCTTCCGCCTCGCCGTCATGTCTATGGTCATCGGTAGGATTCCAGCTTGTATGTTTAAGATTGAAATCTCCTACAATGATGCTGTTATGCCTTATGTTTTTGAAAATAATTGGTAGATTTTGTTGGGAAATTACTCTTTTATCTATTACATGAATATTATAGACATCAATTTCCTGCGTTTTCCCATATACTGTGATAGCAGACAATTCTATTTCTGGCGTAAAATATGTGTATTTTTCGGTGAATTGAATGTCAGTCTTTACATAAATACATAGACCTCCCCCAGTTTTATTTTTCCTTGTTTTGCATACGGGATTTTGGTAGCCTTTGAGGTTGAAAAATCGATCATTTTCTTTATACCAGGTTTCCTGGATACAGATTACATCAATTCGCTCATTTGAATTATTGATAAAATTTTGGAGCTCATTCATTTTTACACTTGTTTTACCTTTAATTGACCTAGCATTCCATGACATGACGGCGAGTTCTTGTTTTTTGTACATTACATTATTTTCATTGTTCACCGCCATGATTACTTCTTATTGTGCTAAGTCAATGGTATTATTATTTTTTTTTATTTTATTAATTTTACATTAATTTATGAACGGTTATTTGTTCGGCGGTGAGGGTTGTGTCCTCTTCTGTTATCATAAACCATAAATCTCCCCCCGTGATTAGGGAAGAATGGTCCGTTTGCCATATGTTGCCACCTTCCAGTGAAGTTTGGTGGAGGACCATAACTCCTGTAGTGTGGGTTGAATCGAGGACTATAACCCCTGTAGTGAGGGGTCTGGTTTCTTTTATCACTGATGTGTCGATCATGTTTTTGAGCCCTTTTTTGAGTTTCGCTCGCTTCGGAAGCAGATTGTTGTTCCATCTGTATTTCGTGATTTGGGGCTTTGTTAAATTTAGAGCTTTCTTTTGAATTATTGTGTGGTATTTGGACAGCTTCATATTTTAATAGTTTTTCTTGTAGAACTTCGAAAATTTCTGTTTCTGATTTACCCACTAATAAGCCTGCCAGCTGTTTAAGATCTTCATTATTTATGTCTTTTATTGTTGTTGACATTTGCATAAATTTTGGTGTATCAACTCCAACCGACTTACATTTGTTGACATATTTGGTGACTGTATTCGAGTTAAAACTTTTTATTTTGTTTGAGTATTTGAAAAAAGCTGGACAACCTTTGTAAGCAGCACTATGTTGACCAGAACAGTTAGCACATTTTCTAATTTCAGATTTACACTGGTCATGTGTATGGTTACCAGCACAATGGGGACACTGTGTTGCGTTATAGCATACATTTTTATTGTGCCCAAATCCCTGACAGTTATTACATCGAAATACTGATTTTAAAGCGGGTGTAACCTGGTGTCCTGCAACATTGACTGGACAATTTGGTGTATCAAAAGTTACGAGTAGAGTCTTATCAGTGCGGCCCTTTGTTACTTTGGAAACTCCCTGTGATTTCAATACAAGTTTTTCAATGTTTTGAATTTCGTTTGCGTCCTTAATTTCAACAACTCCCCTAGCCTGAGTTGGTTTATCATCTTTAATCTTTAAGTCAAATTGTCCAAATTTAAAGTTTTTGAGTTCTGTTATTTTGTCTTCTCTAATTTTGATTTTTAGACCATTCTTGATTTGGTTGATGTTACTCAAAATTTTGATATAGTTTGGTCCAAACTCTTTTAAAAGGGCAGCAATGAGATCTCCCATTTTGCTTACATTAGATCCTACAGATCCTATGAGAATTATTGTTAGGGTAAGCCAGATAGGTGATTTATTTGATAACTCATTGGACCTATTTCTCTTGTTCTCGACTGTTGACCAACCAACCATATCCTCAGTCGGATCGCCCTGAGTCGTAGGTACCGGAGTACTAGTGACAGTCTTTGCACTGCCAGATAGATACCCTACCAGCGAGTCCACAGATTCTACAGAATCTATAGATCCGACGGAGGTATCAGCCATATTCGCCAGCTTCGCATCAGGCGATCCGCACGAGGAAGATGAGCAGTTGGCCACTTCTGAGTGTGGCCTTTTTTCCTTTCTTTGGTTAGGGGTTATAGGTGTAAAGGTGTTGAATAGTTCTATACTCATCTTGTTACCCCCTGATTTAACTTATTTGAAAATGAATTAATGAAAATAATAAAATTGAGAAAATGTTATCTAGAAGTGATATTAAGATAAGAGGTTAACAAAGGTTGAGTTATTGGTGTATTAGTTTTGGGTTAAAACAAAGTCAAACCAGTCTGTAGAACTTCAACACCTGATATTCTCCAGAAGATTAAATCCAGTTTATGTTGGCACTAAACACAAATTTCAAATACACACTATTTCTAAATCAGAATTTCGACTAGAAACAAATTAAATCACTTTATAAGCTTAAAAAAAATTTCACTTTCTGTCGACTGGCTTTTCGTTTGTAGCGACTACCAATTTGGATCAGTCTGAAATTTGGTTAGTTAAGAAGTTAAATAATTCTGGCAGGAAAAGGATGAGTTGCATTTAGTTGAAGGTGAAATAAAAACGAAGATACGAACATACACAGCTATGTCACCACATACCGTTATTTAGCATTACAGTCTATTGTTTGTAATACATGCACTATAGATCTATTTGAAGCTAGAATCACTGGTGATGAACTCGGCCAAAGCGTTGGACGTTTTTTCGCGATCATAGTATTCCGTCGGTTTTGTTATAAAATATCGTATATATAAAATATCGTAAATACGGCTTCGATTAAGCCGTAGTTACGAGATTTATAACAACAAGGACGGTTTTTCTATACATATCGCTACACCCGGTCCATTTTTAGAACAAATTTATTGTTATTAGAAAAACTATCCAATCAGCACTCTCTTGCACACGGTTCATTCATTACATTCACCTCTGTAGTTGCCTCAGAGGGTATTGCGTCATCATCTTCTAGATTACGTCATTTTATATCACATCAAAATGGCAATAACAAATAATTTTTCTTTTCCGAAGTCCAAAATATATCACACTCCACGTTCCTTAAAATTTGTTATCATTTTCCAACGATAATAATTTAAAAATTTCAAATTGATGTCATTCATTCAAGGGCGCAGTAATTTTTCTGTACATTTCATTGTGATAGGGAACGATTTATCCAGCTAACCGTGACGTAATTTCGGACAAACAATAGTATTTCGTAAGTGTTGTTATAAAATCTCGCAACTAAGGCTTGATTCAAGCCGAAGATACGAATTTTATAACAAAACCGACGGTTTATCAAAACAATACAATAAATCGAGTCTATTTTTAGCACAAAATTCATTGAGATTAGTAAAGAGGCTTGAGAAAATAGTTCTATTGTATATGGGTAAATTCATCAGTTATAATGCCTTTCAAATATACCCGGAATCATAATTTCTTTGTCTACTTTATTATGTAACACATGAAACAGTTAAACAGTAATAATACACGTTTTCCTCGTTTTGACAAGATTCTTGTCAAACATGGCGTCAGCCCGTTGCAGAGATGTATGTGAGAGTAACGAACGACAACTCTGCTCGGAGATTGTCCAATCAGATCTTTAAACTCATATTTAAACGCAAAATATCTGTACCTTGTGGTAGCGAAAAACGTCCCTCGCTTTGGCCGAGTTCACTACCAGTGAGAATATAGGACATAAATCATAATCATCAGAACAACAGATAGTAAGTGCAATTATTTTTCACCAAACCCCGTGTTATGGGTACTCATTAGAACCGTCTCACCCCCGAGACAATTTAAATGACTTCTCACACCATAGGATTTGGATTGGAAATAACGCTAATTTTTTTCCCTGGTATTTTTTAAGGGATATAAAATAGTAAATGGAACATAATTAACGATAATGCAAATTCGTAAAAATTTATCCTTTTTCAAGCAATATCTTGTTTTGATGTTTCTGCAAGAAAACGATTTGGAAAACGTTTAGAATATTTGAGATTGAAGGATAGAAAAAATTATAACCAGCATTCTCTCCTTTTGTCTCAAACTTTTTTGCAGTTCATTATAAACTATTTCTATCTTTATCGACAAATTAATATTATGTCGTCCCTAGCAGCTTCAAATTGGAACAGACTGAAATTTTCGCTGATTGGGAAAGGAGTTAAAAGCGGACCAACAGATAAACGGACAGTAAGATAGACAGACTAATACACGGTGGGTAACCCACGTGACTTTTGGGAAGCGTTCACACCGAAAAAATCGTCCGCTTCAAGGTATGTTTTGTTCAATTTCTCAGCTTATACGCTACGGATTCTGACGAGATAAAGTGCACAGAACGCGCCTTTGAGAGGGCTATTCCCAGCTCTAACTCACTCTGCTCAAAATCCAGTGGTTTCTTCAAACATTCGAGTCAAAATATTTTTAAGTGCAAAACGAAAGTGGGATGCGTTCACATGCACCGAAAAAACTTTCGCTTGAATGTTTGAAGAAACCATGGGATTCGGAGCAGAGTGACTTACTGAGCTCTTTCCTCCGATGTATGCTTTGCACGAAACCTTTTTGTACTGTTTGCGAAAAGTGATCCCAAACGACCAGAAAAACGACAAAAAATCTGGTCGTTTTTCATGTCAGTTGGGATCAATTTTTGGGGAAAATATGGGGAGTTTTCAAATAAGTAATACACCTGAGGAAAGCGCTTAGTAAGGCGACAAACCACTTGAAAATTGACAAAGAAATAAGAAAATTATTGCACAATTTCCTACCTGAAGCGTGGCTTATTTTGCCGTAGTCGTTTTCATTTCGTTTTCTGGTCAGTTGGGATCAATTTTTGGAAAAATTAAAAGGATACCACAAATAATCCATGTATCCGAGGAAAGGGATTTTCAAGGCGGGGTACATGCAACATACCTTTTGAAAATCGCCAAAGAAATAAAGGAGTATTTGAAAATATTTGACAAGATTCGAGATTGTTTTTGTCCGTATTCGTTATCCATCCCAGCATGCACAATCCCCACCGTGTTACTGTTATGTACAGATACACCGTCGAGGTTTTTATAAAATCTCATAACTATGGCTGAAATGAAGCAGAAGTTACGAGTTTCTATAACAACACCTAAGGAATACTATTTTTCCCCGAAATTACATCACAGTTAACCATATAAAATCGTTCCCTATTAGACTGATTCCGTTTAAATTCGGTGTGCTATCTTAATTTATTTTCGCCATTTGAATTTTGATTGGAATCTTTGTTATTCACTATGATTTCTTCGTATACGATATACATACATATTTGCATAAATATCTGCCCTTGAATTGAAAAAAAAAATGCCAAATTTACTACTGACAAGCCCCTCTTGGGCGTATATGCGCCCCTCTGCGAAGCTCTTGTTTCTCCTTAGTACGTCATAGAATATG
Source organism: Fragum sueziense (assembly GCA_963680895.1). NCBI lineage: Eukaryota > Metazoa > Mollusca > Bivalvia > Cardiida > Cardiidae > Fragum > Fragum sueziense. Next base: position 63,008,656 of record OY804597.1, read on the forward strand.
GAGAAAATAGGGTTTCGGTTATATATTGTACCATGGTTTATGTAAGAGTTCAACAACGTGACAAAGCATAATTTCAGGGGGCGGTACTTGTGACGCAGTTGTAGTGCACGAACGGATGACAAAGTGTGACATCACGCAAATGTCGCTTTTTAGCAATAAAATATCCAATTTCTGCTTTCAGAGAAACAAATACAATTACGACTTTTAATTAAACTAACCCATCACAAGTAACAGAGCCTGACTATGTGCCTCTATCACCGATAAAAGAAGTGAAGGTGTCGGCACTACTGGGACGGGTCTTTTCAGGAGATATTTGTGATCCGTTTTGCTAAAAGGGACCTTATCGGATGTGTGAAAAATATCGACCCTAGTCAGTCTGGGCAGTCCGCGCAGCCAGACTAGGACCGACACTTTTCACTTTTATGTAATTTTCTAAATCTGTAATGTTTCCCAATCTTATTTTATCTTCATTCTCCCCATACAGTATCTGGTTGGCCTTTGCTGAGTCTGACAAGTTTGTCAAATTTGAGTTTCTGGAGATCGGATATGGTCCCTTTTAGCATGACGGGTCACATTTTTGTATGAGGAAACCAAGGCTGAGATAAAAAAAATCCTACAAAGATATCATAAAACAGCGGATTATGGCAGTAAGTAAATAAATGCAATCCAAAAATGAAATCAACAGTGTATCTATCCATCTATCATCAAGGTATTCATATGATAATTTCAGATTTTCCAGGCAGGGAATCACGTGACACAATTTCATAAATGTAGAAGTGCAAGGAAAAAACTGTTACAGGTTTATAACAAGTTAAAGAGACAGAAGGATACCGAACGATAAATGTCTATATATCAATTCTTTCTTTTACAGAACAATACCAATAAAGACAATAAGGGCTCGAACAACTGGCAGACGGCCAGAGCTATCGGACATGCAATTGCGGGATACGGTTAGGAACATAACAAACAAGAGCCGTCATTGACGGATTATGCTTCCCGAATAAGTGTTTGTCAAAAAATAAAAACTATTATACATTAAGCCCCCTTTTCCCGTGACAGATTATTTGTACACACAATATTTTTAGAATATGGTCTAGGACATCTCATTTATCACATAAGTGCTAAATTTCATTAAATTTTGCCCATCAGATGAAGAGAAGTTAGAAAAAAATTCCATTAAGGCCCCTTTTTCCATGACGCAGTCTCAAATCAAGAAACAGAGAAAAATGTCCCTATGGATTATCCCATGGAGTTCTCTTTTGAAGTTTCATTGAATTTGGCCCAAGGGTTGCTGAGATCAGGGGCCAGTTTCATCAAAATATTTAAGACATATTTTTGACTGACCGGTGTCTTACGACACATTTAGGGCAAGAAACGCGTATCGCCAAGCTATCGAGAGCTGGGTTATGCGATTTTCGTTTTAAGTGATTTTAAAGATTTCGGTAAGTCAAAAACACATCTTAAATGTTTTGATGAAACAGGCCCCTAGCTTTGGACGCACGGACGGACAGCGTGGCGTCTTTATGCTCCCCCGACAAAAACAAGAACGGCAATGTTACAGCTATAAAAAGAACAATAACCCTAACCCTTCTCACTGGTTCAAAAATGATAGTTAAATGAACATACTGATTTATATAGCCTATGTTTGATTCATTGAGTTTGCGAATGCCCCTGTAAATGACCAATACATACTTATTCTCAAGGATCAAATAATTTGGGTCAGTCTAGAATTTCGCTGTATAATATTTTTATCAACGAAAACATCCTAAATACAGCTTGAATCAATCTGTAGTTATGAGTTTTTTTATTGAGAAGCGAATACATGCTGAAATGTAACAGTCCCTAAGTCCATTCTCTTCCAGCAGATGTAAAAAAGACGTATCTCTGCAGATTATGCTGTGATTCGAGTTTGAGTTTATTGGGATTTTACGCCGTTAACAACTGCCAGAGTCATATCGCGGCGGCTGGAGTACCTAACCATGGATTCCTGTTGTTTCTAAAACCAGTACTACCAAAACACCCTTACCGAGCCTCCAGCTGCTCGCCCAGTTAGGTTAACAAATTCAAACCCATTGGTGGATGGCAATTTTGTCAGAAAGGTTATTTGTCGCGACCGGGTATCGAAGCCGGGACCTCTCGTATGAGAGGCAGATGTGCTACCGATGCTGTTATTCGAATTCCATGGACTATTTAGTCCATTCACAAACAAGACCTGGTTTTCAATTGACTGGTAGAAAACATTCAGGAAAATGTGAAACAACTGTTAATCAGCAGTTTCTGCTTTTTCGTCGAAATTTTCTTGGCTATAGTATACTCTTATCCCATCTGGAAAAGCGAATATTATACTGAAATGTGTTAGTATGAATGTCAATTCGGTTCAAGCCGCGGCCATGGCGCAGTTGGTAGCAGCGCATCTTCTTCTCGTTCGAGAGGTCCTGGGTTCGATACCCGGTCGAGACAAATACCCTTTCTGTCAAAATATCACCCATCAATTGATTGATATCGTGAACCTATTTGGGGGAGCAGCTGGAGGCTCGGTTAGGGTGATGTGATAGTACTGGTGAGAGAAATACTAGGAATACACGGTTAGGTGCTCCAGCCTCCGCGATATGACCAAAGTAGTTGAAAACGGCGTAAAAACCCCAATAAACCAATCCATTCGGTTCCAGGAGATGTAAAAACAACGTATAGTGCTCCAACGTTAATCAGATTCCCGCCAAAAATATAGACCATATTGTCCAGCAAGATTAACCCCGGACAACTTAATTTTCGTGCGATAAGTCCGTTAGTTGAGCGTCTTAACAAAACATTGCCGAAGTGAGGTAATTGAATATGCAGATGTCCCGGGTTAATCTTGCTGGACAATACCCATTTGATAATGAAAGGTTAGACAGATCAAAACACAATTATCGCAATGAAAACAATGATTATATTGTAAAGCGGCCCATACACGATCATTGACAATATTATTGAGTCATAATATTGACAATATTTTTCTAGCCACCCATACACGATCAATATTATTGACAATATTAATTTAGAGAACAATCAACCATGGGTTACATAACGTCAAAAGAAATATTGAAGGAAATATTTCAGCGATCGCAGATATTCGTCAATAGTATTGACAATCCTTCAATATTGCCCATTCACGGTCAATATTATTGTCAATACCAAATATTGACAATAATATTGACAATAATATTGATCGTGTATGGGCCGCTTAAGTATGACTCCCTCAAAATACCTGTGTCTTTGGTCTAATGGTTAAACAGTTGGCGCTTGACCGTAGAGAAGGAGTTCTTATTTAACTGTGTTGGTTCGACTCCACACATAGCCGTCTATTTTCCCCTTATTTGCGTTTTACTTTTTTTTTGTTTTTGTTCCTTTCAAATTTGTTAATAGATATATAACCAGTATTACCACAACACAATAACCGAGCCTCCAGCTGCTCGCCCACATAGGTCATTTAACGTTTGAAAAGAGATGAAATATTATTATATTACGAATTACCATCATTTTAAATAAATACCTTATAGACATTCTTTATGATAAGTTTCGTTTCAGCAGAATAACCTTTTTCGCTCATAATTAATAATGGATCAAGTCTTCAATGCAAATATCGAGCATAAACTGGTAAAAAGTTTATTAACATATACAATTAACTCTCATAAAGCACGTTTTATGCGACAAGCACACGTTTCAAGACTTGAATGTTGTCTTAGGCCATATACCCACTATATAGCACATTGTGTACGTGATTTTCCGAAATTATCTTAAAGGGACATTTCATTCCAATTCCAATTTTTTAAAGTATGTCTTGGTGCCAAGATTGGTTATTCTAATGAGTATAAATACTATTGGTTTTTTGAAGTTGTTGCCAATAAGCGAGAAACACGCATTTAAAGTGACATTTCACAATTATTTTTACATAAATTTTACTTTTATTCTATCTGAAAGAGCATCTTTTCTTATAGAAATTCTGAAAATTTCAAGTCAAAATATTGAACCGTTTACGAGAAATATATATTTTTGTGCTAAAATTAGACAAATTGTTGTGGACAACAGTTCATATTTGTATAGAATTTGTCATTTCTGTCTCAACTTTAAAGGGACATGTTTCGCTTATAATTAACAACTTCAAAAAACTGATAGCATTTCTACGCAATAGAATAAACAATCTTTGCATCAAGACATACTTTTGAAAAATGAAATAAATGTGCAATGTCACTTTAAAGTTGAGACATAATCGATAAATTGCATATAAATCCGAACTGTTGTCCACAACAATTTGATCAATTTTAACACAAAAATATAAATTTCTCGTAAACGGCGCAATATTTTGGCTCGAAATTTTCAGAATTTTCATAAGGAAATACGCTCTTTCAGATATAAATAAAAGTAAAATTTATGACAAAAAATTCTGAAATGTCAATTTAAAACCTATATAAAAATCATAAAGAGTCTGCTCTCTTCTCATCTTTTTTTCTAAAATGATAAAACAAAATATACTTGTAAAACAAAATATGTAATTACCCATCGTTCTGTGAGACTCGAACCCACGTTTGCTAAAAGAAAATGGACAAACCGCCGGTGCTCTATCCACTGCGCTATCGAGTAATGGGTAAGGTTTGTAATCCTATATAACAAGTATATAAAAAAGACTGGGCGTTCCGTTTAATTTTGGTAATAAATTTAATAACAGCACATACGATTTATCAATATAACACAGTAACCCAAGTCTATTTTTAGAACAAAATTGATTGCTATTCTAAATCAGCTACAGGCTACAAGATATTTGAAAATGTAAGGATAGGTACATTTTGTATAAACCCATCTACTTTTACGAGGGTCTCGTAGCTATCGATATTACTATAAAGGGGATTTTTATCAAGTAAACAGTTGCGCTTTCTCAGACAAACACAATAGGCCTATTATGTCGTTGGTATAGACTTGAGTCAAGCCGTAGTTACAATAGTACCGGCCGAAATTGACAGTGACGTGGGCTAATGTTTACTACTTGACAACCAATCAACTCTGTTCGTATTTGTAACGGTGCAAATCAGACGAATTGATTGGTTTTGCAGCAGTAAACATCAGACTACGTCACCGTCAATTTCGGCTGGGACTATTGTATTGTCCAGCAAGATTAGCCCGGGACATTTGCATATGTAATGGCCCCATTTCGACAATGTTTTGTTAAGACGCTCAATTAGCGGACTTTGCACACGAAAGTTAAGTTGTCCCGGGTTAATTTGGGTGGACAATACGAGATTCTATAAAAACACCGATGGTTTATCAAAACATAACGGTAAGCAGGTCTATGTTTAGCTCACAATTCATTGCCACTATAAATAAACCATGACCTCTGGACAGACGAGTCAAACTGAACAGGTAAACCAGGTATTTAAACGTCGTGGTTTTAAGAACGTGTTTACCGTTAGATGTAATCATAACACCCCTCTCACGCAGGACAGTCAATAGTTTAAAGTACATTTGAATCTCAATGTTGGTGGTACCACTATAAACGATTTGATTCATCTGGGTTTAGGTTTTCAACTGCTTTGGCACAACAGACTGACATCAGTCTACGTATGCTGTAGCGCTCGATTTGAACGTGAATCTTGATGAAAGTAATGCAAACGTAGCTGTTCTAATTTTAGAACTGGGCGACAAACTATCGAGTTTAGTTGCACGATCTGCACGTGCATCTTGACAGTACAAAATGCAAACTTCGATGTTCTATTTTTAGAACAGCTGATTGAACGAGCGGCTTTAGTTGCAACACGTGTATCATGATAAAATTATAGTTGGCCTAAACATACATGCATTAAGTTTCTAAAATATACTGACGGTCATAAGAAACGCCTCAGTCCTATTAAATATCCGATTTTTCAGTATATTTGATTTGAAATTACAAAAACCCATTTCCATCTGTAAAATTGATTATCTGGTGTTGAAAAATGATTGTAAAGAAATTATCAAATTGTTACATGTTAGAAATATAACACATTTAAACAGAGTGGTATCAGAATTTCCATTTAAAAATCAGTTGCACGTGGTTAAAACTTTACTTTCGACAAGAACAGGTGCCGTGAAACGTGTTATTTGGCGTTCAAAGTTAGTGAATACTACATGCGACGTCTAGCCCAACGTCATAAACATGAAACGCACATGACGTTGACGTGAGAAATCTTGTCATATAACAGGCGTTATCCGAGGTCTATCTGACTTTTGCCGATTGGCAAATGTTTCTGTCACTAACTCGTCGTCTAAGAAGCCTAATTGTGCAATGCAAGACGTCAAAACGTCCGACGGCTTGTTTTTTAGTTCCCCGTATTCAAAAATTGCTCATATACGAGCTCTATTTTCCGAACAATGTATCTGTTTCAAACGTTACTTGAAACAACGTAAAATGCAACGAAACCCTTATTTGGCCACCACAGTAATCGACTACTCAACACAACGTCGATCCCAACGTCACAAACCTGAAACGTACATGACGTTGACGTTAGGAATTTTCTCGTTTTAAAGGCGTTACACGAGATCCACTTGAGCGTGGCCGATCGATAAACGTTCGCGAAACTCAAACGCGTCGATCAAGTCTCCGAATCGAGACACACAATGTGTTAAACTGTCTGGCGACTTGTTTGCGTATTTCTAGCATTCGAAAATGGCCATACCGTGAGCTCCCTTTTCAGAATTTAGCCTTTGCATCCTTTAATACGGATGTTTGATAAGAAAATCTTTGAATTCCTGATTGCCTATCCACTAACACATGTCACTGTGTAAAATGAGACCAATTTCATCACATGGCAAATAAACACGAAGTGCACGTAGAAAACGTGACCAGTCACCGGAAATGAGCATCATGATGAATAGAAACGCATATTTGTTCATTTGACGTAACTGTTGATCAAAATATTATATACAGCATAGATTTCACTAATATTGTAATAGGCTTAAGGAAAATAATGACAAATTTCACTGAGGCGTTTCTAATGGCAGTCAGTATAGATAACCATGCCTAATTCTTTACACTCTTAATCGAACGATGTTAATTTCGACGTCATCACATTAACCCTTTTCCCCAAAAGCGAAATATATGGGTGGTGCAATAGTAATGAATTTGTGCTAAAAACAGACTAGGTTTACCGATATGTTTTGATAAATCGTCCGTGTTGTTATAAAACCTCGTAGCTACGGCTTAAATCAAGTCGTAGTTACGCGATTTTATAACAACACCCACTAATTGCTATTTGTTTGTCCGAAATTACGTCACGGTTAACTGGATAAAATCATTCCCTATCGATATGTGCTAAAAGGAGGCTTGGTTTACCATTTTGTATTGATATACTGTCAGCATTTCTATAAAATCTCGTAACTTCGGCTTGAACAACCCTTAGTTACGAGATTCTATAACAATACCTACGGAAATATTATTCTTTGTCCGAAATTTCGTTACGGTTAACTGGATAAAACCATTCCCTATTTCAAAGTTGCTACAGTTTAAATAACGAAAAAAATTCGCGTGATCGGGTGCTAAAAATAGATTTCTGATGGGAAATCCCTCAACAACGTCAAACGTGGGGTGTTTTTTCGCGATCAAAGTATTCCGTGGGTGTTGTTATAAAATATCGTAACTACGGCTTCGATAAAGCCGTAGTTACGAGATTTTATAGCAACACAGACGGTTTGTTAATACAAATCGATAAACCCGGTCTATTTTTTAACAAATTTATTGTCATTAGAAAACCTTTCCAAACAGATCTTTAAACTCACATTTAAACGCAAAATATCTGTACCTTGTTGTAGCGAAAAACGTTATTCGCTTTGGCCGAGTTCACCACCAGTGGGGAAATGATTAAGTAAATTGTAATGGGCTTTACAATTCACACTTTCTCGTTCTGTTACATTGGTAGGTGACTACGGCTAATGTTTTGCCCCCACAAGCGATATCAGTGGAATTTCGAATTATCCGATGTCGACATAACTTGTGTAAACTGTCTATAAAGGTTAACGATATCAAACTATATCAAATATAACGAAAATTATGTTTTGTGGGAAAACATTTAATAATCAACACGAAAACAAATGTAGATCTATATCGTTCATATTCGATCATAGAGAATAATAAAGATTCGGATCAAAAGTCAAATGGCGAAAATGCATTTTCTAAAACAATATCATATAGTGCGTCAAATATTAACCGAATCGGTCTAATATAGGCCATGGGCCGAACCCCAAAAAAGGCTTCTAAAAAAAAGTTTGCTTCAGGCTAAAGGGTGAATACATAAACTATATATCAAAATAATCCCCATCATCTCCTGATTACAAAACAACATTGTTTACCCTAAAGTATGTGGTCACTATAAAGTAATTTGACTTTGAAATACTAGGTAAAGTGTACCTATATCCGGATACAACATAAATTCGGATAAATGGCTTTATGTGTCAAACTGCTGATATTTTTCACGAATTTGTTAGTCCAAAAGGTGTTCCAGCTACTGTTTGACTGTAATGCCAGGATTTGACATCCCAGTATGGTTAGTAAAACGTGATAACGAAACTATTTTCTGTAATATGCATTTTCTCCTTTGCCAAGAAGGTTTTACACATTATAGCACACAAATCTTCTGCTCTGTGGTGCACTTATTTTGTTACTTTGTAACATTTATATTTTGGACCAGTCTGATATTTATGAATGTCAATCAAAGTGGCAACAAAAGATGGGTTGTGGTGAAATATAGGCCCTATCTGTTATCGACAGGTCTTAGGTTGAGACCCATACAACCTTTAGAAGTTTCTAGTTACACATACCTTTAACCTTTTCCCAGACAAGACCGGGTTTTAACGACCTTATAAGAAAAGGCTTGGGAAAACATTGAGGCAAAAGAAGAAAATGCTGATCATCAGCATTTTCTCCTTTTGCCTCTTCATTTTCTAGGTTTTATATTTCACAAACCAACTCTTTATCAACCCATATTTTTCACTGCAGCAGCTTTTGAATCATAGCAACGAGACTGGCTACTGTCCCACTAACTTGTTGTTTGGGAAGGGGTAAAAGCAGTTTAACCCATTTCCAAAAGGCATGCATTTGACATTTTTCATTAAAAAGCCTTGGGAAAACATTGACACATAAGAAAAAAATGCTGATAATCGGCAATTTCTCCTCAATATTTTCTGTGCTTTAACACAACAAAGTGCCATCTTTATCAAAATCCATTTTGTCGTTTGATGCATCTTTCAGATTGTGCAACCCTACAATTTTTTTTATTTTGGAAAGGATTAAGCATCTCTTGCAGGAGTGCGAACGCAAACATGAAATCCAAGCCAACAGCTGTTCATCCAACATAGGTGGAGAAAATGATTAAGGCAAAAAAGAAGATGCTCGTTAGCTTACTTATAATCTTATAAGATAACAAAAGTAGGCCTATTTTAGATCCTCAAAATTAAACAAAATAAAATATATAGTTGTTAATTATATTTCAACACACCAGAAAGACAGGAAAATGATGGTGACTGGGACATAATTGTCTCGTCCATGTATAACCACGGTGTATAATCACGTGATGCAATAATTACTGAATATCTCCAATAACCTTGTTAATATGGGACCGATTTGAATTCGGTTTAAAGCAGAGAATGTGGACAGATCTCACGCATGCAATGGACATGGTTGATTTTTGAAAAATCAAACGATAAAAAAGTTATTGAAGATAAACCAAAATTTTGGTTTATCTTCAATAACTTTTTTGTCAGTTGATTTTTAAAAAATCTACGAAATCCATGTTATTCCTGACATTTTCCCACCTTCTCTGCTTTAAACCGAATTCAAATTGGTCAAGTATTGACAAAGTAATTGAAAAGTTATCGGAAATTCTAAATCATGTGATAATACACCATGATAACTGCAATTCACATCATTTTAGTGAAACATTAAATCATCAAATACTTGTTTTTAACCCTTTCCCAAAAAGCAAAATTAAGGGTTTTCCAATTTGAAAGCTGCTGCAGACGACAAAACAAATTATATCAAAGGTAAAAAATGTGCATTGTACAGCATGAAAAATATTGAGACAAAAGGAGAAAATGCTGATTACCAGTGTTTTCTTCTTTTGTCTCAATGTTTTTCCTAGTGTTACCTAATAGAAATGTCATATACCGGTCTTGTTTGGGAAATGGTTGAATTGGTCTAAGGTTCAGAAACTTTGATGGTAATTAACAGTCATAAACTATAATGCTACAGTTGTTTTAACATTTAACCCATTATCAAACGACAGAATTTTAGACTTGCCCAAATTCAAAAATGTTGCTGACGACAATTTGAAGTTAATGAAATTGAATACATTTTGGTGTTTCTATGTAAAAAACACTGTGAGAAATGAAGAAATTGCCTTTTAACAAGCAAGTTCTTTATTTTCCACAATATTTTCCAAAGCCTTTATCTTGAGGGGTGTCAAAAAGCGTCATCGTGTGGGAATGCAGGCCCGTAGGAAGCAATTTCATATTGGGGGATTAAAGCCCTTGTCCTGAATATTGAGGGGGCTAATTTGGATTTTCCCAAAATTTTCAGTGTAAAATTAAGAAAATTCAACATTTTTGCCAACATCCGAGTAATATTCATGGTCAAAATTTGAGCGATTTGAGTAGTTTTCACAACGACACATTGTTGTGCACGGTAGTCCAGCTTTTTTGCACAAACACTTGCTTGATTCACAGGTCATTTTGATGCACCCACATTGAATGCTGTGAAGAACTGCCTTAGGAGCTACACGTATACTTGACCATTTGAAAGAGAGCTGTGATTCTAACATTGTCCACCCATGTCCATCCGGAGAGGGCCGCACCGTTCGGAGCATGCATGTTCTGTATATATGGGCCTGAAAAGTTGCTCTTTGCATATGTAAAGCAAGGGCATCACTGTTTGGAGGCATGCTTGAATCACCAGTACATCCAAACCTGAAGCAATTGTACCGGACATCATTGACCCTGACACATCCTGGCCATCCATACAGTTCACAGACAAACTTCTCCAGATCTTCCTTCAGGTCTTGAGATAATGACAGATGTTTTTTTTTTCCAATTTGGAGAAGGCATGCTGATATGACACATCTTTCTTGAGCAACTTGAGAGCTTTTACTTTCCCTTTCCCTTTGAATCAGAAGCCTGAAAGACATTAAAATATTTATGATTCAATGTTTTATTCATTTATTAAACCGAATAAAGCGATTAACCCTTTCCCAAACAAGACCTGGTTTTGACGTCCCTAATTGAAAGGGTTTTGGAAAACATTGAGACAAAAGAAGAAACTGCTGATAACCAGCAGTTTCTCCTTTTGCCTCAATGTTTTCTGTGCTACAATTTGCACAAATTTAATCTTCTTCAATATCTATTTTGTCATCTGCAGTAGCTTTCAATTTGGAACAGTCGAAATCTTTGTCGTTTGGGAAAGGGTTAAAGGCTTGGGAAAACATTGAGACAAAGAAGAAAATGCTCATTATTAGCATTTTCTCCTTTTGCTTCAATATATTCTATGCTATGTTACTCATAAAAACTATCTTTATAAGCATTCATTTTGTCATCTGTAGCATTTTTTCAAAATGTGATCAGTCCAAATTTTTGCTGTCTGGGAAAGGGTTAATTTACCAAATTTATTCAACTTGAAAAATTTAAGAAAAAAATTGGGCATAGCTTCTGCATGCCCGGCTACCTGCCAGGTCTAGGGGCTTCAAACTGCCAAATAGTAGGATATAGGCCTTATAATTGTAAAGAAAATGAAAGAAGAATTGTTTACATGTATGTATATTTTGTAGCTTTAAATTTGTTTTAAATGGTTTGCCATTTCTCATTTTCATAGTCATGTTACGGTTTCCTAATGTAAATAGCCATGTTTTCTAATGAAGGTTACTTTACAGTACAAAAAATAAATTATGTCCTACTGATCGAAAACTGGAAATCACTGTATATTTGAACATTCAGACACTGCAAACGCTCCATAGAATTACCGAAACGCACAGTGATTACCAGAATGCACAGGATTGACCATACACATTTAACCCAGTAGACTAGCAGACAGCAAAATTTTACTTATCCAAATACAAAGATGATGTAGACGACAATTTCAAGTGAATGAAAAGTTATATTTTTTTGTCTGTGTAGTAATACCAGTGTGGGCAATGAAAAATTGCTTAGCCTTATGACAATTTCTTCATTTCCACAATGTTTTCTTAATCTGTTATCTTGTAGGGCGTCAAAAGGAGTCATAATGATCTTCATCATCCATTGGTATAAACTGAAAAGCATAGAACCCTTCCCCAAATAGATCTACTATATTAGTAATGTTCCGGTAATTACTGTGCGTTCCGGTATTTCTATGGGCCCTGCTAAACACAATTCTTTAAAAACAATACTCACCTGACATTCACCTTGTTGGTCCTCAGATGACCTTAGACGTCCAGTGTCCCTCCGCTTCGCCCCACATTCAATTCGCTTACTGTTTGTGTACTTTTGGTAGAACTGACGATTGAACCCAATGTCAGGTAAAACTTCGTTACTGTAAGTCAAAATACTCAGGCAATTTCGTTTTCTTTACCATCCACAGTTGCCCAAACATTTGAACAACTGTACAGCTTCGTCCATGTAACGTCTGTGCATGGAATAAGTGCACTTACATCAAAATCTGAGGTTTGACAGATGCATTCCTATATGGGGGCGGCCATTTTTCAGGACCGGGCTGAAGCCTTTTAGGCTAAATACTCTCATCTGATTGGTCAATTATGGGCATCTTCAAAGACACTAAAATCGCGTTTTTCTAATTAGTGACCACATAATTTAAGGTAAACAATCCTGATTATGACTTTATACATTAATATCTTAATTACTAAATCAAGTTTTCCCCTTCACCCTCCAGCCTGAAGCACTTTGTCACAATTTGCGGGCTCGGCCCATGGCCTAATAGGGAACGATTAATTTTCATATAGATCTAGTTAGTCGTAATGTATTTTCAGAAAAACTAGTATTTCTTGTGTGTTGTTAAAAATCTCATAATTTCGGTTTGACTCAAGACGTAGTTAAGAGTTTTTATAAAAAACCTCGACGGTTTATCTAGACACAACAGCAAACACAGTCTATTTTTAGAACAAAATACATTTCATTTTTAGAACAGTACATGCGACGTATTTTACAGCGCTCGATTTACACGTGAATCTTGATTAAAGAAATGCAAACACAGTATTCTATTTTTAGATCTGCGAGTCAAACGATCAACTTCAGTTGCACGATCTGCACGTGCATCTTTATAGTAAAAATGCAAACCTAGAGTTCTATTTTTAGAACAGCGTCTCGATTAATCGACTTTCAGTAGCACAATTTGCACGTGCATCACGATAAAATTACTGTTAGATCAAACATACAGGCATGAAGGTTCTAAAAATAGATAAGCATGTCTCGCGCTTTTTATACGTCCGAAGGGTGGTATTATATTATCGTCTGTCTGTCCGTCTGCCTGTCCGTTGGTAGATTCGTGACCGGTCCATAACTTTCAAAATATAAGGTCTATGGTCTTGAAACTTCATATGTGTATAAATCTCATAGCTAGGGTGTGTAGAGCGCAAGGACCACAACTCTATCGTTTGTAATTTTTGAGTTATTGCCCTTTGTTTGATTTAGTTAGCAAATTTGTGTCCGGCCCATAACTTTGAAACTATAAGGCCTATGGTCTTGAAACTTCACAAATGTATAGATCTCATAGCCAGGTAGTGCAGACCGCAAGAACATTTACTTTACCATTTGTAACTTTTGAGTTATTGTCCTGTGTTTGAGTCAGTCAGCAAATTCGTGTCCGGTCCATAACTTTGAAACTATAAGGCCTATAGTCTTGAAACTTCACTGGTGTATAGATCTCATAGCTAGGGTGTGCGGAGCGCAAGAACAACAACTCTACCATTTGTAATTTTTGAGTTATTGTCCTCTGTTTGATTTTGTTTGATTCAGTTAGCAAATTCGTATCCGGTCCATAACTTTGAAACTATAAGGCCTATGGTCTTGAAACTTCACAGGTGTATAGATCTCATAGCTAGGATGTGCAGAGCGCAATAACCCTTACTCTACCATTTATAATTTTTATTTTTGAGTCATTGCCCTTTGTTTGATTCAGTTTGCAAATTCGTGTCCGGTCAATAAGTTTCAAAATACAAGGCCTACGATGTTGAAACTTCACATGTGTTTAGAACTCATAGCTAGGGTGTTTGATTACATTATCTAAATTTGATTAAATTTGTGAATATTTTAGTAGTACTCGGGTACTTGCAACACTTCGTGAATATTTTAGTACTCGGTGATTTTTGGCCTTGAAGAGGCCAAATTTAGCATGTCATTTTTCTCAGGGCGTGCTGAATTTTTATCTTGTGAAAACGTTGAACGCAGATATATAGTGTTCTTGCGCGATGAAAAGTAAATCGGAACTGGACTAGATTTATACTACTTTATGCAGATTTTGTAAATTTCGACCCATGTACATTACAAAAGAAGTAAATACATACGTTGATAGCAGTAAAGGCATTTAAAATCGTAAAATATTTACAATCAAGAAATCGATTGCAACATAATATTATGCGCGGATCCATTCGCCTTCATATATAACCTACTCTATGTCACACGTTGTTCAACAAGTTCAGTGGTCGAGCGGTAATGGCGAAGTCTCAGAACTCTGGGGACCGACGTTCAACTCCAGCCATCAGCGTATAATTTTTATTTTTTTTTACGAAATACTCGATGTGCAATAAATATCTTAGATCGTTCATTTGTATTTTACCTTACCTAAAACCTTTCCAAACAAAATTTTAGATTGTTCCAAATTAATTACGTAAAAGTGCAAACATAATTATTTGAAATAAATCTAGCTCGATTATCGGCCTGTCCGATCAGACCCGATGTGTCCGAAATAACCTGTCGTTGATGACTAATTTTGTTTTCCTCCTACCCGGTTTTATACGCTTAATACTTCTCATTAGGCCTACCGATGCCGGGGAAAAGGCTTAGAATTTTCTGATTGTGACATAAGATACAGTTTTTGTCTTCACCTATCTAAATAATGGCTGACGATCACTTAACTGTCCGAAAGTACCATACGTTCCTCTAATATTTAAAGAAACTCGTTCATTGCAAAATTTTCCGTAAATGTTCGTTTTCCCCCGCGAAAGAACTATTGGGTCCATAGAAATACCGGAACACCATGGAACGCATAGTAATTACCGGAACACACGGAACGCGTCAGTGATTACCGATACACACTTGAAATATTTGGTTTTCCAATACCGTAGGTAATAGTAACGATTTGTTATTCTTTAATCTGTTTTAAAAATTTGTTATTTATATATCTATGTATTTGTATGTGTTAGATAGTTATGTTTTAATAGGCAGATTTATGATTTAATAAGGTTCTAAATGATATATTGTGAATATATATAGAAATAACATCACGATTTGTCGGCAATGCTTTAACTTCATTTAATAAATCGTTATTCAATCCATTACTTCATCTTGATTGTTTGAACAAGATATAAAATATGGAATTTACCATTATCTCACCCATTCCAAAATGTAAAAACTTTTGACTTGTCAAATTCCAAAGCTAATGCAGACGACATAATGGGCATTAATAAATTTGGAAATTGTGCTCAATATAGCACACACAAAAAAAAGTACTGAGCAGAACGTACATTTTCTAATTATGCCGCATTGTTATCCAAAAAACATATTTTACCAGAGGTGTAAAGAAATATTACAAGATATACAGTTGATCTATTGTCAAGGTCATCTCCAATCTTTCTCTAGAAACAGGTATTGTCCCCAAAGATTAGAGAAGTAAAACAGTAGCACCCGTCTATAAAAAGCTGTCCAAAGTATAAATCCAGCAAGTATAGGCCAATCTCTTTAATCTGCAAAGCATCAACAATTATGGCGCGCATCCTGATAACAAACATCATGGGTCACTTTGATAAGAATAATCTACTTAGCCAGTACCAGCATGGCTTCAGAGCAAAACATACCTGTGAATCTCAATCGATTAGCCTTACCCAAGAAGCATACGACAATCTTGAAAATGGTCAACAAGCGGATATATACTTGAAATGGATTTTAGTAAGGCATTTGATTTGGAACCACCTCCCTATAGCCGTCTCAGATGCCACTACGCTCAGGGGCTCAGGGTCGCCCTACCACAGCATTCTGCGGCCCTACCCAGTAGCAAGTAACCGGTTGATGGGTGTACATAGTTTTAACTGTACCGTATAGACTTTTAGCTATACATAACCAATGGAAGAGGTGATTGTCTCATCCCATCGTAGGTCAAATATACATTCTATGAAGAACCCTGACCTAAACCGGAAGAAGAAGAAGGTTGATCACAGCAATTAAATATCCAAATTGAATAAGCTGGGTGTCCTTCCACTGATCTCAAGATGGATATAATCCTTCTAAAAGGATCGTTCTCAAAGAGTAGGTATTGATGATCACTCATCAACTACTCTACCAGTTCTCTTAGGCGTCCCTCAGGGTTCAGTGCTCTGTCCATGTCTTTTCTTAGTCTATATAAATGACCTACCAAACTGTATCCAATCCAAGACCAGACTATACTTGTCTGTAGAATCGGAAACTCAGGTGAGCGATATAGGGCCATCATGGCCCTCTTGTATATAATTAGTTTTGCTCGCATATTTTTATATAATGTCAAGATAATTTGCTATTGTGTTTCCATGATATTTCATGTTCTCTTATATGTTTTGACCTGCATGTTATAATTGAAATTTAACCAAAACATGTCTTTTTCAACATAAGAAAATGCCCACAAAGGGAAATTTAAAAAAAACTTCTAGCTTCAGCAGCAAAATAATAACAGATTTATTAACCCATTCCCACATAATGACTGTTTTTGACTCCCCTAGAGATAATGGGTTTGAAAAAAACATTGTGAAAAAATGTGAAATTATATTTAGTAATTACTTGAAATTGTCGTCTGCAACATCTTTGAATTTGGTCAAGTCTAAAATTTTGCCGTTTGGTAATGGAATGATAAATGGTTTAAAGAACGACATGCACTTATTTTTTATATAATGTTCTGATAATATGCTATTGTGTTTCGATGATTTATTAACCAGGGGGCAGGGCCCAAATTATTCATGGTCTTAAGACCGCTTTTGGTCGCAGATTTATTGTTAACACAATTTGGACAGGAATTGATCATGCAATAAATAAAAAGGATAGATCTGCAATCGAAATCCTTCTTACCTGATCCTTGATAATTTGGCCCCCATGATTCTAGTGGTCATCCAGTACAGATGATTTCTGTTCATTTTACTTTTGTTTCATACCATACAGATGATTTCTGTTCATTTTACTTTTGTTTTATACCAAAAATCTGCATGTGTTCAAATTTGTTCGAAACTTCTTCAAAAGAAAATAAAAGATTAAAATGTTACTCTTGTTATTTTTCGTACACTTTCCAGGCCTTCAGCACTTTCAGCGCTTTGATTATTGCTGAAGTTGAAGAATATTTAAACTTTCTCATACCAATAATCTGCATGTGTTCAAATTCTTCAAGGCCTTCAGCGCTTTCAGCGCTTTGATTGTTTTATCGGACACTTGCAAGAGACTTTCTAAAAAGAACAGGACATCAACAGATATCACACATCCATTTATTTCTGCGCTTCGGGCGTATATAATGCCACGCCCAGCGTTGCTCTTGTTAAAACTCTTATGGCATACTTGAAGAGCATTTCCTTGACTCTTACTTCGGTCAAATTAAACAAAGGACGACAGTAGTTACTATAAATGCCGTTAGAATGGGAACTTGATAGTTGTTGCAGACGAAAAAATAATTGGTTCTTTAGATAGAGAGGATTCATGTTACAGCATAAGAAATATTGAGGGAAAAGGAGAAACTGCTGATTATCAACTGAGAGTTGCTGCAGGTGACGAAATAGGTGTTTTCATAAATAGAACGTGTTTATTCTATAACATAAAATATATTGAGTAAAATGGAGAAACCGAATATCATCAGCAATTCCTTTTCTGCTTCAATTTTCAAACGGTTGGTCACATGTACCCGCCTTACTGAACACTTTCCTCCCATGAAACATTGTACTTTTTGCAAAAATTATTTCCAACCGATCAGAATAACGACAAAAAATCTAATCGCTTTTCTGGTCGGTTGGGATCAATCAAGTATGAGAAGTTTTCAAGGAGGAAAGAGCTTAGTAAGGCTGGGCACTTGCTAGAAACCGCTTGAAAATTTATTCATAGATCAGAAAGTTATTGAACATTTTTAACATGAAGCGTGGCTAATTGGACCATAGTCGTTATCAATTCGTTTTCTGTTCGGTTGGGATCAATTTTTGAAAAAAAAATTAGTAAAATGATTCAACAAATAAGCCATGTCTGAGGAAATAACCCAGTGAGGCGGGGTACATGCAACAAACCGTTTGAAAATTGATGCCGAAATAAAAAAATTATTGCAAAATAATTGACCAGAATCGAGATCATTTTGTCCGTAGTTGTTATCCATTCCATTATGCATATCGTCGGTGTAAATGCAAAACCTTGTATGTCGATTCCTGCGATTTTCAAAGTACAAACTTGTGTGCCCAGTTAAAGACAATTCCTGCAGGTTTTGTGATTTTTTATTGATCAGTATTAATGACAAATCATTTGTGAACAATTTGTCCAAATGTCAAGTTAAACATTTCAGTTTGGGAAAAATTGTTACACTTTTTACTCTCCCCTTTAAAATTTTCCAAAAACGAGATACGAGGTTTTACATTTACAACGACGATATACTCTCTCCAAATCAGCAATATTATATTTAAACTATTCCTATTGGAATTGATTTTATCAAATTAACCGGCGTAACTACAGTTTCAATCAAGCTGTAGTTACGGTGTTTTAGACGAACGCTGACGAAATACTATTGACAATTTTATCACATAAAAGTGACGAGATTTCGGGTAAACAGTAATATTTTGTCTCTGTGAACCTTAACGACGCCCTTTGCGCAGTTGGTAGCGCGTCTGCATTTCATTTGAGAGTTCCCAGGTTCGATACCCGGTCGCGGCAAATACCCTAACTGACAAAAATGTCACACATCAATGGTTTGATATCGTGAACCTATGCGGGGAGCAGCGTGAGGCTTGGCAATGGTGTTGAGGTAGTACTGGTATGAGAAACAATATCAATCCAAGGTTAGGTGCTCCAGCCGAAGCAATGCGACCGTATTAGTTGAAAACGGCATAAAACCCCAATAAAGCAAACAAAACCTAAAACAACGCAACTACAGCTTGATTGCAACTGTTAAGAGATTTTTAACAACACCGACGATTTGTCAAAACACAAATTTGTAAAACACATTCTACAATAGTCCCAGCCGAAAATGACAGTGACGTAGGCTGATGTTTACTGCTGCAAAACCAATCAATTTGTCTGATTTGCACCGTTACAAATACGAACATAGTTGATTGGTTGTCAAGTAGTAAACATAAGCCCACGTCACTGTCATTTTCGGCCGGTACTATTGTACTTTTAGCACAAAATTCATTACTATTGAACCCAACGGAATCGGTTTATTCTCTAGAACAGTAGATGGAACATACGAACTTTGTAGCGCTCGATTTGCAATTGAATCCTGTTTATAATAAGAAATGCAACCGTAGCTGTTCTTTTTTTAGAACTGCACTTCGTACTATTAAGTTGAGTTGCATGATCTGCACGTGCATCTTGACAGTACAAAATGCAAATCTTTTAGTTCTATTTTTAGAACAGCGTCTCGAGCTATCGAGTTTTAGTTGGATTTACATTTATATTGATAGATCGTCGGTGTTGTTATCCATATATTAACATCTCGTAACAGCTTAAATGCCAATCATTTCGAAGGTTTTGTGATATGGCAATGGATGTCTAATCGAGAGTACTCCTCGATTAGTATATAACATGTTTTGGCTGTGGCAATTGGCTATTTGCCATTGGAATGTATATAAAAACATGATTTAAACAAGAAAAAATCACATAGGTTTGACTCACGACGACAATGACCCTCTGAAAACAATGTCGATTTTAAAGCCCACATACTTAGAACAGCAGATATAAATGGTCTTATGGGAGGTTTTTCGACTTTAAGCACCAAAAGAAAATAATTGAACAACAAAGTAGAACTCGCGCCTGTTTTTTTTTCCCAAAAATCGTGATCCCAGAGACAGAGCCACACATGGTCGGACGCGCCCCAGAGGATTTGAATAGCAGAGCCATTGGTTCTTTCTCTCGTTTCCGTACCGGGATAATATACTGGCCAAAAGCCCTAACCGGCCATCTAAAAAAATACGATAACATTCTTAAAAATTATTTCATTTTACTGCAATTTAATATGTGCGTGTATTTCAATGATGATTTATCGGTAAATATTAAAATTGGGTGTGTAATAAGGGAAAAGCTTAAAAAGCCCTAAATCCAAAACAGAGCTTGCAACAATTCGAGTTCCACAGATCGTTAGCTGCAACCCAGGCAAAGAAAAAATAAATGGAAAATATTGTCTATTTTGTGCACCTTTTGCCTACAGAAGAAACAAAAAGAATAGGAGGCACAGTAAAATGGTGCTTAAATTCAACCGACAAAACCTTTTATCTAACAGATATGCTCAAAACATGGTCTATTGTAGAGAAACGATGAAACAAACATTTTTACACTTATCCTGCATTTATGAGGTCTCCACCAATAACCTGTCCATATTTAAAGCATTTTCAAAGAAAAATGTGTTATAGACGTTGCGGTTAATTGACCATTTTTTGGCATACATAAGCTCTTACATTTTCTTCTGGGGCCATATGCCGTAGACAATTTTCAAACATTTCATATTTTCTTCTTGGTCTAGGTTGCAGCCAACGACCAATTATAATAAAATCACTACTTTGTCAATGTTCTAAGCTTTGTGTGAATTTAGAGCTTTTTGAGCTTTTCCATGTTGCTCTTTAAACTCGATAAAGCAATGGTAAGTTTTCAAAAAAGGTACCATGAATGTTGCTTAAAAAATCATATAGCAAATTTCATAAAAATCCAATCAGTACAGAAAATGTTATCTTTGATTTTAAGGTGGCCGGTTAGAAGTTTTGACTAGTATATAATAGATTTACAATTAAACGAGAATGGTTATAGTGGTTCCATCAATATTGAGACTGAAATGTACTTTCACCCATTGACTGTCCTGCGTGAGAGGGGTGTTGTGATTATATCTAACGATAAACGCTTTCTTAAAACCAAGACGTTTACATTCCTGGTTTACCTGTTCAGTTTGACTCGTCTGTCCATAGGTCATTGTTTATTTATACAGTTGATTTGCTATATCAAAACAACCAAAACTATTCTCGATTAACTTTGAACGTATCATACCGCTCGAATCAAGCCGTAGTTACGAGAGTTTATGACAACACCGATGAAATAGTAATTCTTTGTCCGAAATTACGTCACAGTTTACTTAATAGAATTGGTCCCTATTGTTAATGTATTTTACTTAGAGTTTAAACCCAGTTTATTCAAGGCCATACTTCGTTTCCGTTACATCGATGAAATTATGTTGTTTGTCCGGAATTACGTCACTGGTTGTTTGATAAAATTGGTTCCTATTTCAAAGGAATTTACTTTAAAATCTTTTGGCATTTTTAGGTAGAAAAAAATGTGGGAACTGAACAAATTGCTGATAATAAGCAATTTCTTCATTTTCCACAATGGTTACCAATACCTTTTTCTTGTGGGGCATCAATGTATGGTAATGGGTTAAATTTGGCGCACTAGTTATATACAGTTTCAGAAAGATCATTTTCGCCATTGGAGTTTCGATCCGAATCTTTATATATCCACCCGAATTGTCCTATTATGTTATGGTCCCGACGGTCGTCCGTCCGCCGTCTCTCCATTAACAATTTCTTGTCTGCACAGCTCCTACAGTTTTAATCTGAAGTTGATTAATCTTGCCACAATGAATCTCCATGGTGTCTAGTTATGTACACTGCCTACGTACCTCAGATAACTTTTAAATTTTGAGGCGGGATTTGGAAAAAAGAGCCATATTACGGTTTAAACCACCATAAATCCGGACCAACCCGTGCCTTTGAGTATTCAGATCAGGGGCATGTTTCATCAAAACGACTTAGTCATATTTTTTACTTACAAATGTCTTAAAAATCGCTTAAAACAGCAATCGCATAACCCAGGTTTTGATAGAATGGCGATGCGCGTTTCTTACCCTAAACTTGTCGCAAGTCGTCGGTAAGTCAAAAATACGATGAAGATACAGTTAGTTTTCCTGGGTTAATTTTGGCGCACTATACCGTAATTCATACAACACGTGCATGTATGTACAGAAAAGCACGATAAAATACCACTGGCTTTTTTAAAGTTTAGCAAGTCAAAAGTGTGCACGTGGAAATCATGTAAATTACATCGGCGATAATGTTGATATGTCATACAAAAATATTCTACATGTGCAATGAGAATGTCGTCCTGTTAAAATTCCGCCTTCGACCAATGTGCATCTCTTTTCGGCGTTAGTAAGTAAATGCATCTGTACATCTAGATTCTTTTGCCCTTAGACTAAACATTGCTAGACCGTAACTTTGATTTCCTTCTTTTTTCTAGTTGTTGCTTTATTTCATCTCACTTTCATTTATTAAACACAGTTACTATTTAGAGTGCGACTTTCAACTCCGAAAGAGTGCTTAATGTTCGAAGTCGTATTATGTCAGAACATGCGTTAGATTTCATCATCATTTTCTAATTTCTATTGTGTAACTGTAATAGCAGGAATGTTATGTTTTCTTCTTTTGACATGAATCCAAGAATTGTCATGAACCATCAATGAATTTCGCGCAAGAAATAGATTGGATTTACGGTTGTGCCTTGATAAACCGTCGATGTTGTCATAAAATATCCTAACTATGGCTTTAATCAATCCATAATTACGAGATTTTATAACAACACATACGAAATACTATTGGTTGTCCGAAATTACATCACGGTCAACTGGAAAAAAAACCGTTCCCTATTGTGAAAACTGCTTAAATAGACTTGATACACCATTACCATAGTGAGGGTTTTCTTGTTTAGTCATGTTTTGCATGTACTGAATCGATCTATGTACGTGTGAAGATACTTTTTTCATTTACTAATGCCGAGAAATTTGAAATTGTTTGAGACGACCCCCAGCGAACCGAAATCGGGTGTCTGCTCTCACCATCCGCAAAAATCGGACATGTCTTATACCCTTTCTAACAAAAATATTACCGATCAATGGTTTGATATCATGAACCTATGTGTGGGAGCAGCTGGAGGCTTGGGCTGTTGTGTTGATAATGTTGAGAGAAATACCAGGAATCACAGTTAGGTGCTCCAGCCGTCGCGATATGATAATAGTAGTTGAAAACGGCGTAAAAACCAAATAAACTAAACCAAATATACAAATATTACGTTTCTCATACGTCGGAGGTACTCTGAAATACGTTACTCATACGCTCAATATACGTCAAAACTCAAAACCGCATCAACCCACATACAGTGGTCCAATGCTTGTCTGATGTTTATAAACAAACATTTAACCTACAAAAAGATCATAGAGACGCAAGTGCAACTCGTCTCGTCAATATTACATAACAATCCTGATTATCAAAGATATGATTTCGTTTTGACCAGTATAATCTTGAATTATTAAATAAGCATGGTCTTTATTATTTGGCGGCAATCTGAATATCGTTGGACCACTATACGCAGATATACGCTATGTAAATGCTACTCATACTCTGGCGGAACACTATGACTACGTCTCAACAGCGTATAAGCGTACAGTCGCGTGTATCGGAAGTTGCGCCTTACTGTACGCAAAATATCACTAGTGGTGGTAAACAAAATGATGGATCGCTTCTTCAAATTCACGTAAGTAAATAACAAAACATTGTTTGTTGTTATGGTTTGCGATGTCGTTTGGTAGATTATATGATTCATTTTAGTGGTTACGATTTCATGCACGTTACCTATTTTATGTGTAAATTTAGTTTCCACCTGTCAAATCACTGGTTTGTGTCGATTTTTATCGTGCTACTTCAGACAATTTCGACTGAAATCTCATACACAATACGATATGCTTAAACCTGCAGCGGTAAACAGCTAAATCTCTCTGTGATGATGTTATATACACATCTCTGCTAAGTTTGACAAAGATATCTGCTTTTGAATGACACTGGTGTCTTTTGCTCGACTGTACGCCTAGTGCACACTGTACACCATCATTAGTGCATTTTGAGGGAAATGTATCTGTACGCCTTGTGCGATATAGTCGTTTCAGATTTTTCACAAATTATTGAAAATATGATTTGAAATTCCGTTTCAAAAGCTAGTATTTGGACCTAAATTCTTTGAATTAATTTTTCAAAATATATAACATTTGTCTTTTGCTTTTATTCCAAAATTGGTTCATGTGTTTACAGTCAAAATTTCTAGTATTAAGCAAGTCGACTGAAAATATGACTACGAATTTCCAATACAAACCTACCCAATAACTCGTAAAACCAACATCGTAAGTCGAAGACGTGCTGTAATTGACCTTAAATCGGGAATATTGGCGACAAATCAGAAAACCCGTTAAAATTGATTGAGCACTCCATTCAACACTTCTTCAATTAATATGCATTAATTAATGCACATACATGTATCCATTTTTTCCTGACATTTGCCTCAATCTGCATCAACAGTTGTCCATCTTACATAGTCATATGGTGACACAATTCTTTTTCTCGAATTTTTGACAGGAAATCGATTGAACCAGGACTCCTTGCACCAAGATGCTACCATAATTTATCGGAAAAAGAAACAGATGAGATCAAACAGAATGAATGCTATTTCTGTCCTTTTCAGTAAACGAGCTTAGTTTCAACGATAATAAAACACTATCGATTGTAAACCAAAGAAGTGACGTTTTGTTTTTGGTAAGGAGTAAGGCAGTTGTAACAGGAATCACTTTATATAGAGGTTTGGGATTTGAAGGTTTGAAACTTCAACAAGCTCATTTCAGAGCGGTGTTCCATAATGAACAAGAGGAATCGCCAAGTCCCGAATTATCTAAACTCATAGAACACGGGGCCCTTAATGAAATAAACGCAGTTGCAACTCTTGTATCAAAGGTCTTACCGGTATATTACCCAAATATGTATTTCACGGAGGGAGGTTGTTATTCGATGTCAAATGTCAGTTCTGGATATTAATTTTTAGTCAAGATGGCCGCCTTAGACATAAGAATGATGGTTTGTTAAGCGAACCAGTCTTTGGTATAGAGATAAAATGTCTTTATCCGGTCAAAGTATACACAACACCAGTACATTACAAAATTCCAGTTCGCTATGTTCCGTAAATTTTATGTGAAATGGCAGTATTGACTGTACAATCATTACTTTACCTAAGCTATTCGGAACAGAGTACAGTAGCATTGGTCGCAGAGTTTGATAAATATTTGTAAGACAAATTAGGAAAAGTTACAACTGACCTTTATCCTATAGCAAATGCTATCCGAAGAAAATCCATCCTGATATCAAAGGCTTACGTAGAGAAATTAAATCATACACAGTAAAAAAAGTAAAGAAACTATGTGAAGTACCGTCTGTGAAAACTACATTGTACTCATGACAAAAGCACTTTCGCTGAGCCACAGCATCTTACACATGGCAAAACAACAATTAAGACAGAAATCGGAACAAGTGAATTTCAACAAACTATTCACAAGGATATTGACTGTGTAAACCACGCTTATCACCTTTCCAGGACAAAAGCTAGTGAAGCGTTGGGTTTTGTTCTCGCCAATTTAGACAGAATGCAGAAACACGAAGTAAAACACGCTGTTCCAGTTGCATATGCGTACAAGGGTTATAGCATGAAAACAGACATCATGAGACAAATGATAAGATGTGTTTTAGAAGAGTGCTATTCTAGGGTACTTCATAATCCTGTGGTTGCTTTCGATGGCCAGTGGTATAACATTGCTGTGAGGGACGCATCTGGTAAAGCCTTAACCCTGCTGCAATTGCAGAAGGATGTTTATGCCGAATCTAAAAAAGAGACGAAGTCGGCCATTGTAAAGCATATGTGTTCGTCAAACGTTTTGCAAGAGAGTAATCTGGGTGACAATGCGTCTAAGGCGTACATTAGTATTGAGACAGATGACAACGGTAATATTACTGGCCAAATAAAAATAGGGAAGTTGTTCAGCGGTAAAGCCTACATGCCGTCAAAAAACATCTATGACATAATAGGATGTGAATCACAAAGTTTCAAACCTGAAAAGAGCCGAACAAAGGGGTCTTATGGTGATGAGCCTTCAAATGTGGTAGATTCAGCAAATTCTGATTATATTTTGAACAGGGTTGGGGTAATCGTAATCAGTAATCGTAATCGATTGTAATCAATTACAAATTCTGAGGTAATCAACAGTAATCTGTAATCGAAGGGAGTTTCGATTACATGTAATCGTAATTTAATCGATTACAGGCTTCAAAATTGATGTAATCATCGATTACATTTTCGATTACTTTTAATTACTTGCAATGAAATATGAATCAAATTAAGATATAAAGATTGTTTGCAAGGAACAAAGAAATGTTGGGAAGTATTCCCTTATGAATTTGAGAAAAAAAAATATTTGTCATTTGATATATAACATGTCTAAAAGTTAAAATAAAAATAAAATCACTTTATAATTTCAATTAGTCTGTAAAACATGATAAAGTCCAAATTTTGCACTTTTAATGATAAGTAAAAAATGTTTGTGTTACAGATCCTTTCCTTAACAAGAACAGGTTTTGACATACCCGATGGAAATTGTTTTCAAAACATTTAGAGAAAAGAAGAAAATTCAAAAATAGAATTGCATCATTTGGGAGAGAGTTAATAAGGCTACTGTTGTTGGGTTGCTGTGTTTCCGGAACGTCGAGTCGATTTTTTGGTTTTAAAAACATGTATTTCACACCTTTTTACATGAAGTACAACAGTGATTCCCCAAGTGTGAAACCTAAACAGAAGGTTTTATTGCCTAGAGCTAATATTAGTATTACATGTTTACAATTTGACAATTTCGAGAGATTTGAATGTTCATGTATTATTCTGGATGCAAATGTTCTTGGGTCTGACATTGTGACTAGAGCTTTGTCCTTCACAGGCTATTTTGAAGTTCCTGACTCCTTTCCTAATGAAGAGACTTTGACAATAGTCAATTTACTGTCCAAAAACTATTGATAATAAGATACAATATTAATTATATAATAAACCCTTTCCCAAACGACATTTTTCTAGGAAATTTACTGACAGCAAAATTGATGCTATTTTGTCTAAAATGAAAGGAAAATTGCAGACAGCTAAATTGATGCTGTTGCGCAGCATAGAAATCTCCATGTTATGACTCAAAGCATAGAAAAGGGAAGGAAAAGGAGAAAGTGCCGATTTTCTTACATATAATAATGTGTATATATACACACTTTTCACAGAAACGAAGTAGTGGGTGAAATATTTTGATTCGTATAGTTGTAGGCTATGTTTCCTCAATTAGTACTGGAAAGTTTTTGCATGGTAAGATAACCTACTTCGACATTTTAAGGTCTTGCCACGGGCCTAACACTTGTAGATCCTCCTAGCATGCACACTCTGGATGTGTTCTTTGAGTGTTTTATTTTTGTCAAATATTAACCCACATTCGGTGCACTGAAAAGTTTTGCTGTCGTGTTCAGTCGAAAACTTTTTCTGGTGCAGGACGAAGGAAGACCTGTTTTGAAATTCTTTTTGCATTTTTACGTGCCCACGAAAATTCCAAAGTCTGTTGTAGCCTTTTCCACAAACTTCACATTAAAATCAGAATTCTTTTGTATGTTTGTCTTTTGTGTGCATGTCTAAGCCATACTTTGTCTTGAATACCTTTCCATAGTATTCACAAATGCGACCTTTTTCCACAGTAGTTGTGCTTTGAACTGATAGGGCTGGCGTTACAGTAGGCCCGTGGAGTGCAATACCATGTCTGCTAAGGTTGTACCGGTATTCGCTCTCATTATCACAAAATGAGCATTTGTGAATGGTCTTCGCCTCCTCAATGGACTCGTCTACAAACTGGACAGTAAAGGATTGATCCATGATCGATGATCTGAAATAAAGTATGAAATTTAATTGTACTGTGTTGCAACTATTTCAGTTACGCATCGCACAAAAGTAACTATGAAAATTAACAAAACATAAAGGCGATGTCAATAAGATAACGTGTATATAAGAAAATGGTCGAGTGAAAGTTTTTGAAAAGTAAGTCGAACTCATCATATGTCAAGGTCACAATGTTAAAGGTCAATGTCACAGATTTTTTGCAGTAGGTATCCATGTGTGAAATACAAAGGCTGCAAACATGAATATTTCCTACCAATAACTTTGACCTTGTGACATTGACCTTGGGGTCTGGCCTACTGTTTAAAAAGCTATAAGCTATTCTATTTATTATGGTATATCAAGACTCGTTGTGTACTAGGACATAAGATATAGGCCAGGTCGAAATATTTTTAAAAGTAGGTTATACTTCAAGGTCAATGTTCAGAGGATCAATTTCGTGATAAAAAAATAAAGTTCTTGGTAGGAGGCGTCCATGTGTGAAATTTCGAGGATATATGTGTAATATGACATAAGATGCATGTATAAGCCATGTTAAAGTTTTTGTTAAGGTAGGCTAAAGTCTAAGGTCAATGTTGCAAATACCATGGTCATGGTCACAAATGAAAGGTTTTGAAGGGAGGTATCCATGTGTGAAGTATCAAGTCTATACATGTAATACGGCATGGGATAAAGGCCATGGTTAAGTTTTTTTATACCTTGGTATTTTTTATCTGGAATAAAAAAATAGTAGGTCAAACTCCAAGGTCAAAGTCACAAATGCAGGTTCATGGTCTGAAATGAAAGGCATTGTAGACAGGTATCCACGTGTGAAATATCAAGGCTATATCGGTCATAAGAGATATGCCATGTTATTTTTAAACGACCAACAAGCAGGTAAAACTACAAGGTCATGGTCAACAGGTCAAATGTCCTGGTCCCAAATGAAAGGTCTTTATAAGAGGTACCAACATGTCAAATATCAAGGGCGAAGGATGTTGCGAACGCCGACATCCGAGGGTATGACAATAGCTCTTCCGAGACTTTTTCCCGGATGAGCTAAAAATTAAAAATTAAAAAAAAAAATACATCAACAAAAGAAATGCTGAAATAGCAAAAATGAAATATCGTCGGTGATATTGCAAAACATCGTAACTCCAGCTTTAAATAAGTTGGAGGTACGAGGTTTTGAAATAACAGTTACGATATCGTCGGTGTAAATGCAAAACCTCGTATGCCGTTTTTTTTACAATTGAGACCCGTCACGCTCTAAAGGGACCTTATCCGAACTCCAAAAATCCAAATTTCGGCAAACTTGTTAACCAGATACTGTATGCGAAAAATGAACATATAATAAGATAGGGAAGGCATTCCAGATTTCGAAAATTACATTCAAGTGAAAAGAATCGGCCCTAGTTTGGCTGCGCGGATATTTTTCACACATCCGATATGGTCCCTTTAGCTTGATGGGTCACAATTTTAAAAGTAAAACCTTGTACGAGGGATGATCCAAAAGTGATGTCACAAACGTTGTTTTCGGTGATTTTATGAACGTATCCTCATGCAACTTCAGATGCCGAAAGATTAACATTCGTTCAATACATGCACGAATTTTCATAAAGTTTCATGTAAAATTACAAAAATAAACTACATTTTTACATAACGCATCGGTGTCCAGCGCCGCACAACACACGATGTCATTGACGTCATTCTACTCCTACTCAAAATATCGCCTTCTGTGTTTAATTAATGCAACATTCGTGGCGTTCGACCCGCTTCATAAATGCATTTTAAACATCTCGTTCAGCAATTTTTTGAATGTATTCCTTGAATCAATTTGTTCTCAGTTGGTTTAGGTCGACATGATAAATTCTTATTAAATTCAGCTTAAGATGCGGAAATGGCGCAAAGTAACATGGACGTTGGCGTTACTCCCCAGCTCCACATGTCTTTCGGCTCATTTTGATCTTCAAACGACTCATATTCACTCTCAATAAAGCTTGCACTAACGGTAGACGTCTTTGTCATGAAATGTCCGTTCTTTTAGGTTGAATTTATTGTTTCCGTTGCTTCAATCGGCTATTTTGCAAGCATTTAGCAAAAGTTCAGAATTGCACGTTGTGGGCATTTATCCGATTCTGCCATTATCCCGAATGCGATTGATGAATTCAGTAAGACTTTTTTGGTATTTCAACGCACCGATTTTATTGAAACGTTCTAAAATTGCTTAGAAATATCATGACGTAGCGGCATTTAAATATCAGCTTAATTGTCTTGATTTTTCTTTCATATAATGAGAGAACATAAAATAATATTAATCTTCAAAAGATTAGTCTAGGGCGTGCGGCGCATATGCACGACATGGATTCTTTTTGGCATTTTATTTTCTCGGATATATAAACAATATTCAAATAATTCAGAAAAGCATGTTTCCAATAGGATAAGCTTGAATGATAAGTCTTTATTTGTACAAGAATACGTCGAATAACCAAACTATGGACACTGTGCCATTACTTTTGGATCATCCCTCGTATGTCCAGCTTAGACAATTCTTGCAGGTTTTGCTATATTTTGATTCATCAGTAAAAAATGACACATAATATGTGGACAATATGTCCGAATTTCAAGTAAACCCTTTCAATTTCGGAACAGTTATTTAGATTTATTCTCCCCCTTAAATATTTCCTAAAAATAAGCATTAACACCGACGATATATGCGTTTAGATTTGGAAAAAAACAACATTTTGAGACCAACGTGGATGATGATAAGCTTTCGCCTAATCACATGCTTATCAAGATTCAAAATGTTCTCTCATCACTGGTGGTGAACTCTGACAAAGCGAGGAACATTTTTCATGAACACAAGGTACAGATACTTCATTGCACATACGGATTTTTGTAAACAATACACGTGGCATTTTGTTTTACTTCTCTTTCCGTCTTTTTTTAAAGGATGCACTCAAATGGAAGTTACTAAGGTATGTAGATATGATTTATAATACGCACGAAAATATCAGTTTTATCGATCATTATTTTCAAATGGTATAAACGGATTGCAAGTGCATAAAGCGCATATTGAGATCATGTGGGTTGATCTTAATCGCCCGAACCAAATGGTACGATATCACTGTTTATGTTTATCTATTTGCATTGCAAGTATACAAAAAAGACATATAAATGTACAAATAAAGGCTGTAAATGGCAGTTTTCGGTGTCATGTCATTGAAAATCATTGTGCGGTTTCTTCGTGACAACGTTACAGCATGTTTGCGATGTTATCTTTTCCAGCTACGGTGTTTTATGAGCACATGTTTGATAAATTAATCGATTGCACTGGACTTAACGGCACATTTAAACATTTATTCGGTAATATCGCACTGATTTTAGCATCTAACCATAGATTTCCGGCATCAAATTCGAGCACCAGGTACTTGTTTCAATATATATCAATATGTACTGCCTAACTCCCCTTTCAGATATATTACTGACAGGTGATGACAATTAGATGGCATCATGATCATCATCATCATCATCATGATCATCATGATCATCATGATCATCATCATCATCATCATCATCATCATTTTTATCGTTACCTTGGAGTTTCACCGGTAAGATTTTCGTTATGCCTTATTAAATTTGGTACAGGTGGAGAATAAGCTATTAAATGAGAACAAGATGGATCTTGATCAGACAGCGCACATGCAAAGTCTGATCTGGATCCATGTTGGTCGCAAAAGCCTAAATGAACGTTTTCAGATCTATACTGTAATATTTGTCATTACCATTATCACCATTTATTCTAAGGAGGATCCACTGCTTCACACATTCCAGGCCCGTACGAACAGGGGGACTCTGGAGCCACCCCCCTCATAGTTGGCAAAAATGCCGAATTTTCATCATTTCACATTTAAAACTTATGGCAAATCTAATTTAGTCCCCCCCCCCCCGAATATTAGACACTGGACTAGACAGGGCCCATATGGAATTGCTTTCTACGGGCATGCATTCTAAAGTATACTAACGGGAAAAGTTAACAGTGCGCATTTCCTTTTTAATTAACACCTTGATTGCATGCGGTACATGAATAAAATTTTACAAATGCACATTTAATCTTTTACTTTCAATAATTGTCAATTTATCACTATACTTGTTATTACCGTAACAATTCCTGAAAGTGGATAAGGATAAGATTCACGTTTACAAGACATTTTCGAGTGTGAACACCGTTGGTATTAATACATGCTATGAAATTGTCCTTAGAAAACAATAGATGCTGTCTAAACCACTGAAGGTAATGTTGTCAATAACATCGTAGCAAGACTATGGGTATCGCAAGACGTCTGAAACGGATGGTCTAATACGTTAATCAGCCTCTACTGCTGATAGAACTCAACCCAGGAAGCAATCTATCTGTAACGTTTGCCTTTTTCTGTCGATTTCACAGGTAGTAGTCCCGATAATGGTTGTCTTGTCGGAATGACGTCACGTGTAGACGTTGGATGTGTTGGAATCGTCTCAAAATTGTAGCATGGCAAGAAAATCGAAACAGTCTAATTAATGGGGTAATTCGACTGTTTTCGATTTACTTGCCATGCTTCAATATCTTGTATTTATTTCGGTACATTTATGAATAATTCTAAAATTGGCGACCATTTGCATTAGACAAGTGGCTACTTTCTTATGACGGGGAGTATATTTGTGCTAATATGATTAAATCCATTTGTTTCAATATTTGAGATTTCTGGAAGATAAAATGTTAAAAAAGACGTTTCACTACATTTCTCCTGAAACAAAAGTTTACGTTCATGATCTGTTTTCATGACTTTATAACATCGCCGCCAAACAATACGACGTTGTTCCCGCGTTTTGTGTAATTGGCGTTGAAGATCGTATAGCTTATTGTCATACAACTTCTACTTTTTCAATTTTAGTTTAACCTCTTAACAATGCAATGTCCAATAGGATATTCAAACTAAAATCAAAATTGAAATTAGCATGTTTTTGTGTATATTATTATACGCATGTGGCATGTTTCCATGGTGATTTCTTTAATTTAGGACGGTGGAACTTTCCTATTTCTATATATTTAATTCTTATACCTATGTTTATATATTTTTTAAGTTCTGCTTCGAAAGGCCACACTAATACTTAATGTACAAAGACTTTGTAAATATGACAGTCCAAAAAAAAATTCAGACAGTTTTCAAGAGAATTTTCATCGCTATGCATTCCGACTTTTGTATTTTCCCCAATGCTATTGTTGACAGATTACGTCAAAATCATTGTTTGGGAAAGGGTTAAAATGTTTCACTCATCAATAGGAAGAACACATGAATAAGATATATCGGTTATGGCAATCAATTGTGTGCTAAAATAGACTTGGTTACTGTTCTGTTTTTATAAACCGTTGGTATTGGTATAAAATGTCGTAACTACAGCTTCAAACAAGCTCTAGTTGCGACGTTTTACATTTACATTTACGGAATGCCATCGTAGTCCGAAATTAATCACTGCTTTCTTGATAAAATTGATCCATATTCAAAGACGAAGCAATGAAATACATTATGTATTTCCGAAACAGTTTCCCCCATTTAGAAAGGTATGGAAAAACATTGAATCAAAAGAAGAATAGATCTATACTGAAAATAATTTGAGTCTTTTTTTCTTAATATTTTCCTTTCAGATTTTCTTATTTAGTACACACATTTTAACTTCTCAACACAATGAATTAATGTATTTTGATACCAAGAGCAGTCAGCTAGAGAAATTGGCGGACGGGTAGAAAAACGGACGGACGGGCAAACGAAGCACTTTCTATATGGTGGTCATTACTGAAAGCCTTCTAATTGGGGGCTGCAATACCAGATAGGCCTATTGTTTTTGAAATGATTATTGTGAACCATTTATTCGTCTTTGAAAAAGAATGAATTTTATCTACTATATATAGACCTAGTGACGTTTTTTCGGACAAACACAAGTGCTTCGTCGGTGTAAATCTAAAACGTCACAAACTCTACTTTATTGAAGATGTAGTTACGGGGTTTTATAACAACACCTACGATTTATCCATATTTAACCGAAAACCCATTCTATTGTTAGGACAAAAGTCATTGTGCACAATTCGAACAGCCATTGAAAAGGTTCACGGTATCATAAATAAACCGTACAAGTCCCCTTCAAAAAACGTTAACTACGATTTTCACATCGGAAAAAAACTTCTACTCCAAGAATTGTAATACCATCTTCAGAATCAGTCAGAGAAATAAAATAACAAAACTGACAATAGCCTCTAAGTGTCTCTCCGATTCGTCCATATTGTTTTGGGCGGATAAACACGTGCAAATCGTTGTGTACATGCTCAAACTAGTAAAACTGGTTTTTAAACGCGCATTTAAACATGAAGTATCTGTACCTTAGGTTCATGAAAAATGTTCCTCGATTTGTCAGAGTTCACCACCAGTGCTCATAGCTTCTGAAACATTGCATAGTATTGGCAATGAACTTTGTACTAAATATAGACTGGACTTACAGTTATGTAATGTTTAACCTTCGGCGTTGTTATGAAATTTCACACATAAGGCTTAAACCAAGCCGTAGTTACAAGACTTTATAACAACACATGTTTGTCCGAAATTACGTCACAGTTAACTTGATAAAATCATTCCCTGTTATAACATAGCAGTGTATAGCCGGATCGATTGCAAAAGACACAGGTAGATCCGAGCCAATTTCCATATACCAGCTTATAAATAATTAAAGTTGCTTACCAAATCGTAGCTACTCAGTGTTAAGCTCTTGACAGTAGAGGCTTCGGTTAAGGTAAGTTTGGACAGCGGCCATGTGACTTGCAAATTTTGTGTTTATTCTGCGGCACCAAATGCCCATGCTGCAATTTTCATCAATTTTTCAAAGCCAGCCATTCCCCTGTTTTGTAATGGTGAATGTCAAATGAAGGGTTGGTGGGGTAAGATAAAGTCAAAAATCGTTTTTATTTGCGTGGAAAGGTGTCCTGATTTTTTTGTGTAGAAATAGCTCTTGGTATTATCTTCAAAATGTCAAAAAAATATTCATTGGTAATTTTTTTTGGTGAATTGAAAAAAAGTTGCAAAATTTTCTCCAAAAATCTGATTTTTCAACTTTTCCCGTAGTTTTTTTTTCCAGAAAATGGTTTAAGAATATTTCTTTCAATCATTTCATTGCATTTTTACATATGTTAAGTCTCTACATTGATATAACAATTGAAATTTTCTATTTATAATAACTTGCTATATGACTTTAAAACAAAAGGGTAATTTTGCAAAAATGGTCATTACTAGTCAAGAGCAGATTAGTCTGACACGAAAACGAGTCGGGAAACTTACCCTGATTTTTTCATATTTTGTTTAGGAAATGTTACTTTACAACATATGTTCAAATAAAAAAAATTCATAGGGCGGATAAAAAGTAACCCCTGAGTCCAAACTTACCTAAAAATTTCATCCGCATGACCGGCGGGGATCGAACCCACGATCCCTGCGGTACAAGTCATTGGGATTTGAATTGATCGAAAAAAATGTACAGTATATTGTTTGCAAATGCAAATTAATCTCTGCTCATTCTTGCTAAGAAAAGGCTTGATTTACATATATGTTGATCATTCGCCTGTGATGTTAAAATATCTTTTAACTATAGCTTAAAGAAAGCGGTAGTTTACGGGGTTTTAAGGTTACACCGATGAAATACTATTGTTTGTCCGAAACTACGTCACGGTTTATTTGATAAAATAGTTATCTATTGACGTTCCTTTCTAGATCTAGTCAATCATCAGACGGCAAAGTTCTTGTCTTGTAAAATTCCAAGATGTTGCAGACAAATTCAAAGATATTGCAGACGACAATTTCAATTGAATGAAATTTCAAATTTCGCAAAACAATGAAAACGTAATAGGAAACTGGCGAAATTGTTGTGACATCAAAAAGCTGTTTGATAACGTGCTTGCAATCTTTTGAAATATGTCAAGAGACTAAACAGAGGTTAAGAGAGACCGTCTATTTGTTATCTTTAATGACTTTCTTCCGACCAATTTAATGGTAACTTTCAAGATTCAAGATAGATACATGCTTGAATACTTTTGAAATACGACAAGAGTCTTAAGAAGTAACGGTTCAATTTGTAGGTTGAAAATAAAATACTTCACTTGAGAACAAGCCGACACATTTTAGAAAAAAATAAGTCAATGTGACCCGTCTTGTGGTAAAGGACCATAACGTCGCTGTTCAACGAAAACCCCGTAACTGCAGATTGTTTTAAGCTGCAGTTAAGAGGTTTTCTTTGAAAAGCAGCGATAATTATGTGAAGGAAGTAACATCAACATAATAAAACATGATGTGTTTATGAAACACTAATGTCCCCGAAAAGGCCAATGTTCAGTTTCGGAATGACAGACGGACGAACGGACGGACAGTGGTAGCGATTTTGATCCAAAAAAAATAAACCATATTGCAGTATGATGTTTCGATCCAAGTCACCCTTCGCGATTTGCAAGAATGTTTAAGGTAGTCTATCCCTTATGAGATTAGCGCGACGTCCGAATTATTCGGGCGGCGTCGAAAACATTCGGCGGTGGAATGTTCCACCGCCAAATGTTTACGACCGCGCCCGAATAGGTTCGGATACATAACGAGACCGCCCGAATAATTCTTATGTTGTGTGAATCTCAAAATGCCACATTACGAGTATTCTACCTTAAGGTAATTTATTCATATTATGATTATCACGACGCCGCTATTTTTGTTTCTTCTACCGTAATGCTTGTTCGTTTCAGAAAATGGAAATCTTAGTGAATTTTCCTGAGTCTGATCTATTTCTGACAATTGTATTGCAGAGATGTTTCTAGTTCTCCTATGCTTTCAGTGCCTCCTGAAAACGGAGGCATTCCCAAAGCAAACGGCTGTGTTCCCAAAGCAACATTTCTTCCATTTTTCCAAAGATATCTAAAACGCCAGATTTATTATTGAAAAACGAGTATTTGTCTTATAGCCCAAAATGAGCTATTGAGCACTTTAGAAATTTCCCAATTAGACCAGACTCCTTTTCCTAAAATAGCTAGGAAAACCCCTAATCTATTCATAATTGTTAATAATAATTGTTTTTATGCACTTTCCAATAGGTCCCTTAAAGCGTGAAGGGTAACAAATGTAAAAAAAAACATGGATCTTGATTTGGTTTTTTGTGGTTTTACGCCGTTCTCAACAGCTATGGTCATATTGCGGCGGCTGGATCCCCTAACCATGGATTCCTGTAGTTTCTCATACCAGTAGGCCTTCTACCACAACACCCCAACCGAGCCTCCAGCTGCTCGCCCACATAGGTTTACGATATCAAACCATTTGTGGGTGACATTTTTGACAAAAAGAAGGTTTGTCGCGGCCGAACACAAATCTTGATCAGACTGCGTGTGTAAACTTCTTTTATAATTCTCTTTTTTATATATATATTTTTTCATTGTCCATGTTGTTGTTGTTGTTCATACCTTTTTAGGATTTTATAAGGTCGAGTACTTTGTTTATAATTCTTTTATAAAACGATTACAAAGTTTAAGTATCTTGACACATTTAAATTGTTTTTGATACAAAATAAATCGTGAAACAAACATGAGTGTAGGCTATATAGTTAACACTCGCCATGTCAAATTTCTGCCTAAGTCGAAGTGGAGTTATAGTCCCGTCCTATTTAAAAGTTCTCATACACTTCAAAAGAAATAGCTCCGAAAAAATATAGCCATTGAAATATAATAGGAAAGGGATAGAAATCGCTCGTCTCGAGCAGTTTCTGTCCTTTTTCTATTGTATTTCAATTATGAAGGCATCTAATGGATACAAAAAAATGGTCAAATGCCATTTTCATCGAAACCGGACAAAATTGGATGGCTCTAATTCCTGATAAGTCGAGGTTTTTTTAAGCCCCCCTCCCCTGACTTCGACAAAACGAGTGTCAGCCTCTGTATATAAGTGTTCAGTCTGATCAAGATCCGTGTTGTTTTTTTTTTAATATTTATCACCCGTCACGCTAAAATTGGCCTTATGTTTTATCATATCACCTTGGTGAATTGCATCACCTTTTTTATAACATCTTCTATATTGGATCTTGGTCACACCTCATTTAACATGGTAGCTTTCTCGAATGTCCAAAGGGATACTTTTTAAGCTCTTGGCTCGTTTCTATTGGTATAGGAACCCCACTAGTGATTTGTGACGCTTATTCCATCCCCATACAGTTACTCTTTTTTGACTCCCTAGAAGATAATGGCTTTGGAGGACATCGTGGTAAATGAAGAAATGGCTTGTGGCAAATTTCATCCCCATTAATTTGTCTTCTGCAATATCTTTGAAATGGGACAAGTCTGAATTTTTTTTCCGTTTGGGTTAAAATTATCGTATGAGAATCTCTAGACAAATCCTAATTTGGAAGATTTGCTAACAACAAAGTAAACGTAAGACCTTTGTAATGCTTTTCCTGTATAATCGTTATATTTCGACTTTTTCCGTAGTGTCCCTAAGTCCGAGCAGTTTTAAAGGAACGTTAGATGCATGTTTTCGTAACAACGGAAAAAATTGAGTATGCTCAGATTTTCGGGGGAATATTTTTAAACATTTTTGTGAAAATGTTTCTAAATTATATGAAGAGTTGGCTAAAATACAACAAAATTCACAAGAATCTAAATTTGAGAACGATGAAAATTACTATCCTTGAAATCGTCTATTCGCACCATACAGATTTCGTTCCATAACTGATCACATAGCTCATTAAACAGACCTTCCCTTTAATGTTTTGATGAATTGAGTCTGTGCACTAGATATTCAATACTGACAGACTGTGCAGAATGAATAAGATCTAAATGTTCACCTTCAGGTAAATTTCAAAATCAATAATGCTTTCTCTATCTTACAATATTTTAGTTTTCAAAGTAAGATACTGTGGGTTTTAAAGGGGCCCATTCTATGTTTTTATGCTTCCGAACTGTTCGGGAACTCATATTTGTGCATGGAAAAACAATTTGCAATGCATAAAAACCTCAAACGCGGCGAATAACCACCTTTCCTTTGCTATAGACCAATCCTTTACAAGCGTGTTTACACAATATATTTTTACTTCAAAACGAGACAAGGTCAAGGTCATCGAGACACACGTCCGCGGTATTAACACAACCGGCTGTGTCGATGACTGTGACCTTATTTGCGAGGGATACGGGGAAATTTTTATTTTGTACAAACACTGAACATTTATACGCGTATTTATCAACTGTAGAATACCAAAGACCCATTCGTTAATTTATAAAAGTTAAAGATGGATTTCGAAGTATAAAAATATGTGACTCGAACCCGTTTCTCTGTAATAAATCGACGAAGTAATATCTGGATACAGCTACTGAACTCACACTGCATTGTGGACAGCACGCAATATTGTTCAACCGAAGTGACCGTGCGCTGTGAATATTTATAAACAAACGTATTGTTGAACCGAAGTAACCTTGCGCTCATTATTATATTCTGATTTTTTTTCGGGAGAAAGGGCGGAGCCTAGTAAACGATTATTACATTGAAGATTGAGGAGAAACAGCGTTTTCAATTAGCGGTAAATCGTCGGTGTTATTGCAAATTATTGTAACTGCAGCTTGAATCAAGCTGTATTTACGAGGTTTTTTAATAACACGTTTTACAATCGCAAAGTCTTTCAATTTCGAAATGTTTTCATGCTCGTGCCGCACGTTTTTCCCTTATGTTAACCAAGGTATCGAGAAGTAAACTCGTCGAATAACCTTTTGGCTTAGCCACACCCTTTCAGGTGAATAAAAACGCAATATATCAATATTGCAGACGATTACGTTTGTTTATAAATATTCACAGCGCAAGGTTATAATCGATTCACTATTAAACGAGAATAATTGCAGTTGAACTGCTTTATCAAAACAACTGAAATTATTCTCGTTTAATTGTGAATCTATTATACTTCGGTTCAACAATAAACAATAATCGTCTGCAATATTGATAATAATGAGCGGAAGTTTACTTAGGTTAAACAATACATGTCATTGTTCGCTTTTATTTGATTCAAAATATGCACTCCTCCCTATTTACATGTATTGGAATATACCGTAACCTTTCGTCACGGCTCACGACTCGATGTCCATTTATATTTGGTTTTTGGAAAGCAAATTTGCAAAATTTGCTTATCTTTCCAGTCGTGCTTCTCTGCACTTTAACATTCTCTGCATACCACACAACATCTCCCGGTCCTCCTCACTATAAATAGTTCTATCAAAAGCAAAGATCAATGACAAGAACAACCTTTCGAATATTCAATATTGAATTCTATAGTTGTACACAAGATATTCAATTGTGTGACCGATGATAAAACATCCAATTAAACATGTGTTAAAAGAGGAGAAACGATCACGTAGTAATTTGCTTTCATTACGGTTCAATAGCCAGTCCAATATCTTTCGTTGAAAATGGGTCAGTCAAGTTTACTGAACTATGAAATATGCGACCCACTTCAAGCGCTAAAAATAGGAACTAGGACACGTCTATTTTTAGAATCTTTCTATGTCCAAATTCTTACACGTTTTAATGTCCGAAACTAAACAATGATATTCGATAAGCCATGCATTTAATCGCGTTCACAATAATTGATTGATCAACTAAGTGGTTATTTTGAGGTTAATGACATAGACATCTTGTCTAATAGGCCTTGCTAGTATTCGCGTGTAGCTATAGGTATTTCAAAGCGAAAGTAGAAATCTGGGAAATATGTGATGGTATGCTCAAAATGCATAGAAATCAGACTAGCAATCCTTTCACCACTTGGTTTAAGAAACGGTGTTAACTTTTTAATCTATAGATATCACGGTGGATAACCCATGCGACTTTTGGGAAGCGTTAACACCGAAAAAATCGTCCGCTTCAAGGTATGTTTGGTTTAATTTCTCAGCTTATACTCTGTTGATTTTGACGAGATAAAGTGCACGGAACGCGCATTTGAGAGGGCTATTCCCGTTTGTAACTCTGCTCCGATCCCGTGATTTCTTCAAACATTCAAGCGAAAGTTTTCTTCGGTGCATGTGAATGCTTCTCACTTTCGTTTTGCACTTACAAACACTTTGGCTCGAATGTTTGAAGAAACCACTGGATTTGGAGCAGAATGAGTTAGAGCCGGGAATAGCCCTCTCAATGGCGCGTTCCGTGCACTTTATCTCATCAAAATCAATATGGTATAAGCTGAGAAATTAAACAAAACATACCTTGAAGCGGACGATGTTTCGGTGTTAACGCTTCCCTAAAGTCATGTTAGTTACCCACCGTGGATTTAGATCTAGATGAATAGGCCTACATAGAATCAAATCAATTTACATTGTTGGTATGTTAACCATTTCCCAAATAGAAACATTTCAGATTGGTCAAAATAAAAAAAAAGCCGTAGCAGACGACAAAATTGGTACATACCTAGATAAAATTAGAACTATTTGTAGATAATACCAAAGACAATATCGAGGTTAAAGTAGAAAATTCTGATTATCAGCAGTTTCTTCTTTCATCCCAATATTCCCCCGAACATTTTCTTTTCGGGCTGTCAAACCAGGTCTTATTTGGGAAAGGGATAAAGTAGTGACGGAACACATGTTTTAGCAAGTAAGACATGTAGTTTTCAGAGATCAAATGCTTTCTAATTAGGGTATAGACTCCTTTCATTTATGTTTTAGTCCGTACCCGCAGAACACTTCCGGTAATCCGAGACTTCTCTGATGAAAATTCGCTCGATGATACTTGGATGTCGCTATTTACAACGGAACGCTGTCCCAGTCAAACACAAAAGAAAATTCCGACACAGCGACATAACTTGTGTCGGAATTTTCTTTTGTTTTGAATTGGACAGCGCTCCGATGTAAATAGCGACATCCAAATATCGAAGAGCGAATTTTCATCAGAGAAGACTCTGATTAACTTCCGGGGGCAAACAATGGGTTTATGGGAAATTAACATTGTATACATGTGAATTGTTTCTAAAAATAGTAACAAATCGACATTTTCAAAACGAGGCTCCCACAAAATGCGGAGAAATCGATGACGACGCACGTGCATTCAATATACAGCGATTAAGCACACGTGCATTCAATATACAGTGATAAAGAGAAGTTTTAAGTGGAACAAAAACTACGAAATTGAATGAATTCGTTGATAGCCGGTAAGATGGTTATTTTATTTGATTTACAGTCAAGAAAATTCGGCATTTTTGGCCAACATTGGAGGGGCTTAGCCCCCCCCCCCTAGCCCCCCCCCCTGTTCCTACGGGCCTGTACATCAAATAGATTTATGAACCGTGACCTGTCGCACTAGTCTATTATACAAGAAAACCTACTTCAGAACATGACATTGGGTATAGGAGAACATATAGAGTGCTAGAATGCCTTATAGTCGTTTTCGTCTGGGAGAATTCGACATTTTAAATTCCCTATTTGTTTATGTCAAAGGGGATAATTCACAAAATTGACAGATTAGACCTTTATTTTAGAGCTTGCTACAAGTGATAAGAGAGATGTTTTGTGGTTTTTTGGCAACCCGGATATGACCAATTCCGTAAAAATAATGAATCGTTTATCGCGCGTATGTGGCATTAGATGAAATTAGCTGTATGACCTGAAGCAAACACGTTATGGACTGTCTACAACCAAACATATATAATAGGCATTTCCCCTTTTGCCTCAATTTTTTCTTGTCTATCAAAATTTGGAGACATTTTATCTTTAACAAGGTCTAGTGTGTTATCTTTAGTTTCTTCTTCTGCACTTCATTATGTGTTTTTGCTGAAAGTATCTTTCGTATTCAATGCCAAATACAATATGTTATGTTATGTTTTGCTTTGAAATTAGATCTGTCACTCTTTTCTTTATTTGGGGAAGCGGTTACTCCAACCAAATAAATGACATAACCAATGTAACGAAAAGAAGCATTTGTATGGTCTAGCATACATGTCAAAAACAAAAGAAGCATAGGTATAGTCTAGCATACATGTTAAAAAACAAAAGAAGCATTTGTATGGTCTAGCATACATGTCAAAAACAAAAGAAGTATTTGTATGGTCTAGTATACATGTCAAAAAACAAAAGAAGCATTTGTATGGTCTAGCATACATGTTAAAAAACAAAAGAAGCATTTGTATGCTTCATGTTAAAAACAAAAGAAGCATTCGTATGGTCTAGCATACATGTTAAAAAAACAAAAGAAGTATTTGTATGGTCTAGTATACATGTCAAAAAACAAAAGAAGCATTTGTATGGTCTAGTATACATGTCAAAAACAAAAGAAGCATAGGTATAGTCTAGCATACATGTTAAAAAACAAAAGAAGCATTTGTATGGTCTAGTATACATGTCAAAAACAAAAGAAGCATAGGTATAGTCTAGCATACATGTTAAAAAACAAAAGAAGCATTTGTATGGTCTAGCATACATGTCAAAAACAAAAGAAGCATAGGTATAGTCTAGCATACATGTTAAAAAACAAAAGAAGCATTTGTATGGTCTAGCATACATGTTAAAAAACAAAAGAAGCATTTGTATGCTTCATGTTAAAAACAAAAGAAGCATTCGTATGGTCTAGCATTAATGTTAAAAAACAAAAGAAGTATTTGTATGGTCTAGCATACATGTTAAAAAAACAAAAGAAGCATTTGTATGGTCTAGTATTCATGTTACATTTGTAAAAAACAAAAGAAGCATTTGTATGGTCTAGCATACATGTTAAAAAACAAAAGAAGCATTTGTATGGTCTAGCATACATGTTAAAAAACAAAAGAAGTATTTGTATGGTCTAGCATACATGTTAAAAAAACAAAAGAAGCATTTGTATGGTCTAGTATTCATGTTACATTTGTAAAAAACAAAAGAAGCATTTGTATTGTCTAGCATACATGTTAAAAAACAAAAGAAGCATTTGTATGGTCTAGCATACATGTTAAAAAACAAAAGAAGTATTTGTATGGTCTAGCATACATGTCAAAAACAAAAGAAGCATTTGTATGGTCTAGTATTCATGTTAAAAAAACAAAAGAAGCATTTGTATGGTCTAGCATACATGAAGAAAACAAAAGAAGCATTTGTATGGTCTAGCATACATGTCAAAAACAAAAGAAGCATTTGTATGGTCTAGCATACATGTTAAAAAACAAAAGAAGCATTTGTATGGTCTAGCATACATGTTAAAAAACAAAAGAAGCATTTGTATGGTCTAGCATACATGTCAAAAACAAACGAAGCATTTGTATGGTCTAGCATACATGTCAAAAACAAAAGAAGCATTTGTATGGTCTAGTATTCATGTTAAAAAACAAAAGAAGCATTTGTATGGTCTAGCATTCATGTTAAAAAACAAAAGAAGCATTTGTATGGTCTAGCATGCATGTTAAAAAACAAAAGAAGCATTTGTATGGTCTAGTAATCATAAAGAAAACACACAAACAAGAAGAAAACACGGATGTCTATCATTTTCCCCTTTTGATTCATTGTTTTCCGAACTTGTGTCTCTAAACCCTTTAACAAAATTAAATTTCAGTCCAATTTTAATTTTTTCAGTCTACTTTGAAAGAAGCTAAAGATATGATGACTTTTCAACAAAAACCTCGTAATTGCAGCTTGTTTTCAGTTGCTGTTATG
This sequence comes from Fragum sueziense, assembly GCA_963680895.1. Classification (NCBI taxonomy): domain Eukaryota; kingdom Metazoa; phylum Mollusca; class Bivalvia; order Cardiida; family Cardiidae; genus Fragum; species Fragum sueziense. The sequence goes on from OY804597.1 coordinate 63,053,543, forward strand.
AGGTTTTCGTTGAGCGATTATTATCTAGGAATCTCCATATCGTCGATTTTGAACAGAAACCCTGTAACTGCAACTTAACCCTTTCCCAAACAAGACCTTATTTTGACGTCCCTGATAGCAGAAAAGATTTGGGAAAACATTGAGACAAAATAAGAAACTGCTGATAGATAGCAGTTTCTTTTGCCTAAATATTTTTTGTGCTATTTTGTACACAAATCCGATCTTTTTCAACATACATTTTGTGATCTCAAGCAGATTTTGAGTTTTACCATCCTAAACTTTTGCTGTTTCTGGAAAGGGTTAAGCTGCAGTTACGAGGTGTTTGTTGAAAACCGACGACATTTTTGCACAGAAAACTTTGAAGGAAGAGGAATACATGATCATCAGATAAACCTTCTGTTCATGCAGGGTTTTCTTAACCCAAATTAAGTGTGGCCGTCAAACGGTGTCAAAGCGTGAGAATGGGAAAATTCCAAGCCTTGTTGAAACTTTAAAGTCTTCGTCGCTTTTAAATAACTGCAACTTAAAAAGTAAGTGTTAGACAAAACAAATTGGCTGAAAGAGTTTACAAAATAATTGCAATGTGGTTAAGTTTTTCAACCACTTGAAAAAAGCAAATTTTACCGAAATATCGAATCGAGTCTTTTATCATAGTGTAAAACAATCTGCAGTTACGAGCTTTTAGTAGAAACGCAGCGTCGTCTTGTGAAATTGATAAGCCAAAGGTTTAAAAGGACCCACTTTAGACTGGACTTTGACAGTTATTATCATATCACTACATTTTTGGATTAGTCAAATTTCATTGACGTTAGAATAGAAGAAAAGGGGGAAATCGCTGATTCATATAAAAACCACGAAACCGCAGGTTTGTTTAAGCTGCAGTTACGAGGTTTTCGAAGAAAGACAATAAAATGCTGGTTTTCTTTATTGATGGGAGTCGACATATGAAGGAATTATTTGAGAAAAAGGTTTACCCTTTCCTAAAAATTAAAAAAAAAGAAAGTTGCAGATGACAAAAATGGTGAGAATAAAGATATACTTTGTGTACTACGTAAGCCAGAAAGTTTTGACACAAAAGGAGAATTCTGGTTTATCAGCATTTTCTTCCTTTGTCTCAATATTTTCTCAAGCTTCATCAGATAGGGACGTCAAAACCAGGTCTTATTCTGGAAAGGGTATATTACTAAGAGTCGAAGCAAAATAAAAAGCAATTTACCAGGTGTCTTTCATAAGGATAAGAGTGAGCATCTTGCATAATGATGAAATCTTTTCCAACAACGATTTTATCGATAATGCTGGGATTTTGTTTATTATCTAAAGGTATACTTGATCTTAAGTGACTTCTTATTCCTCTTCCTCTTCCTCCTCTTCTTCTTTATCTTGTTCTTGTTCTTGTTCTTGTTCTTGTTCTTGTTCTTCTTCTCCTCCTCCTTGAAACTATGCTTTTATCATTATATCGCGCACAAACGTTAACACGGCCATCAATCCCTCTCCTTTATTGCAAAATGCTATGAATGAAATATCAGAAGAGGGACTTCCCGCTATAGAGAAAGGGGACCCATTTTGAGTAAGTAAACACACGTTGTTACTTTAAATCGATTATTTTGATAGTTATCGGTTGAATCTCAAAAATCGGGAAATGCTATTCGATTGGGGTAATTCGAAGGCTGTGTTATATTGTCAAAACCCTTTGTTCTAGCTTACCGAGTAAACTTGTAATTACTTTCGAGGTGAGTGCACACACTTGTATTTTCAAACCAAACGACACATAAAAGACTCCCACAACGCTGTCATATGCATTTATCAATTGAGACACGTTCAGTTTACTATTTATTGTCTCTTTTAGTATTTCACGCGAACAATTTTGAAAATTGTTGTTTATCTATAAGAAAATATAAGAAAACCAAGTACGCAATGAGTAGTATTAGAATTCAGAGTAGTATGCTCTGAAGAAGCGAGATAATCTATGAATAAAGGGGCAGCTATGAAGAAGCGCGGACTTCATAATCCTCTCTTTCCACTCACATATACTGAATGGTTATGCGTTTAGGAATAATTGAAAACAGAAATTCCATTTTTTTACAAATTTCCCTTTGAAAAAAAAATCTAACCGATAGAACCATGTTTATTGTTATGCAGCTAATACATGTATTTCATGCCATCCCGGTAGCTTACGGGGCCCTTAGGACCAAACATGTGACCCGGGACCCCTTCTTATCTGTAGTTCTGATTTGTTGTTTCTCAATGTACAGGACAGTTTCAACCAAACATTTTATCCGGATTACCTCTTATCTGTTACCCGTATGTTTCTTTTTTAATCTAAAGGACAGGCAAGAATCTGCTTCCAAACCAGTGCTACAGGCGTGGTCAACGAAGTGAATTGTGGACATCGATCTTGTTTAATTGTCTGGACAACATGTGAGTATACAGAGCTTCAAATAAGAGGGATTAACCAAATTTAGAACTCGTGAATCTTTTCCACCTCGTACCTGTTTCTCTGAGTATACGATTTTTATGCTCAAAAAAGTGTTTTCTAAGAAGCATAAAGTCGCCATGCTGTGCGTCCGTCCTTCTGTCCACCCGGCTATCCTTCCGTCCGAAGCCAGCTCTCGACAACTCTTTGACGAACTTTAATGGCACCTTATATCACAAATTTGTGGACCATTCGTAAAAATCTCCCTTTTTCGTTTCTCGATTTGATGTTCCGTCACGGAAATGCGGGAAATAATCTACACATTGTTATATATTTTTTGATATGATTGCCAGAATTAAATTTATCCTTGGACGTGAATATTTATATAGATTCTAGATGCTCGAGGTCACATTTAATTTATATGTGCAAAAAATGTGCCATGGAAAATTGTGTTACTTTTTGCAAATCCTTATTCGGGGAGCATAACCAGTCTATTACTGCCTTGTTTTAAAATGTTACTCAAATTGGGAAAGCCGAAATTGTGTTAAATGGAAAAGGTCTAATGCCCATAACTTTAAGATGACTTTCATCTATTAATTCGCAAACCAAACCCTGGCTTCGATGACCATACATGAATGATTTAAAAAAGATCATGAAAAGCAGATAATGCTGAGGACAATTATAATTACTTTTCTCTGTGTTTGTTGGCTTTCATTTACCTGTCCGCAGTTCCTTTTATAATAATGGTTGCAGTTAATTGAAGAATATACGAATCATAATTATATTTGAGTCAGGATATGGAAAAACATCCCTTAAGGATTTTTATCCCAACATAGAAACAGATCAATCTGTGCATACGCACAGTCTGATCAGCAATTATGTTGCTTCTTCTTGACCTGTAGTAACTTAAAAAGAGCAGCATAGATCTAGATGCATACTGGACTGCATTTGAGAAAAGGTTGATATTGAATCATGACTTTCTGAAATGCTATAAGGGACGTGTATCCATATTCAGGCTCATTTCACTTTTGTTTACAGTTCAAGTATTGCAGTCGTGTGCAAGTGAGTTCCATCCTACAGGCGTGGTTAAGGGGAGAGGATATCGCTTGTTTTATTTGATTTATTGTTCACTTTTGTTTACAGTTCAAGTATTACAGACGTGTGCCAGTGAGTACCATCCTACAGGCGTGGTTAAGGGGAGAGGATATCGCTTGTTTTATTTGATTTATTGTTCACTTTTGTTTACAGTTCAAGTATTGCAGACGTGTGCCGGTGCTTTCCATCCTACAGGCGTGGTTAAGGGGAGAGGATATCGCTTGTTTTATTTGATTTATTGTTCACTTTTGTTTACAGTTCAAGTATTACAGACGTGTGCCAGTGAGTACCATCCTACAGGCGTGGTTAAGGGGAGAGGATATCGCTTGTTTTATTTGATTTATTGTTCACTTTTGTTTACAGTTCAAGTATTACAGACGTGTGCCAGTGAGTACCATCCTACAGGCGTGGTTGAGGGGAGAGGATATCGCTTGTTTTATTGTAATATGAATCGGTGTAACTTCCTATAGCAGTAATGTATGTGATACAGCCAAGAAAATATTTAGACAAAAGGAGAAACTGCTGGTTCACAGCAGTTTCTTCTGTTGTCTAAATGTTTACAAGGATATTCTTTTCGGGACGTCAAAACCAGACATTGTTTAGGACAGGGTTAAGCTGTAGTTACCAGTTTTTTGTTGAAAAGCATCGGTATATTAATTCCCTTTATCCCTTTCCCAAACAAGACCTGGTTTTTATGTCCCTAGTAGATATAGCTTTGGAAAACATTGAGACAAAACTAGCAGTTTGTCCTTTTGTCTCAATATTTTCTATGTCATATTTAACACAAATCCTATCTTTAATAAGATCCATTTTGTCATCTGCAATGGTTTTTAAAGAAGACCACCCTAATTTTTTGCCGTTTGGGAAATAGGTTTAATTACCTACATATTTTCTGTCATTTTAGCATTCAATATAATCACCTGTAACTCTATTAAATTTAGTCTATAATTTTTTCGTTTGAGAACTTGTTAATTCAAAGCTTTAAATGTTCTTCCTTTCTCTGGTTTCCGTCGATTGATCGTCTAAGCTTGTCCATCGACAATTCTTTGGCCAGTTGTAGGTACTTGTAGGTACTTGTAGGTACTTGGACCCCTTGTCTTCGCCATAACTGCAATTGAAAAGGAGTTCAAGTAGATCAACATTAACCCTTTCTTACCACAAAATGACTCTTTTTGACTCCCTACAACATAATGCATTTTGAAAACATTTCGGAAAATGAAGAAATTGTTTGTGACGAGCAATTTCTTCATTTTCCCACAATGTTTTCTTCTCTTAGAGACCAAAAATTGTAAAATACTTTAATCGGAATTTTCGTCTGAAACATCTATGAATTTGGACAATTCTGTAATTTTGCTGTTTGGTAATTGGTTAAGAACGTTAAGTTCAAAATCGTTTTTTTTTTCGAAGTTGCAGGAGACGTAGACTTACTTCCAGATATCCGAAATTTGCTATTTTAGTCGAATGTTGTTGTGCATGGTTAAGGTAGAATGTCACGAAAATATTGACAAAAATGCTCGTTATGAGGATTCTCTTTCTTTTTTTCCTCTTTCTCTCAATTTTTTGCTATCGTTTTTGATGCGTCAAACCGAGATTTGATCAGTAAACCTGGTACCCTATTTTGTCAAACGATGTTTAAAGCTTAAAGTTGGATAAACATTTAGACTAAAATTGTTCACATTTTTCTTTTCACACTAAAATGGCATGAATTTTGTAAAAATGTGCCGCGTGCTACTCAAGTTTGGTCTTTTTTGTGTCATAACCGTACCCCTACGTTACGACATTTTTAACGCTTGGAATGGTCAAAGTTAAAAAAAGGCATTAGAACCCATTATGCATTATCACTATTTTTGAGTGACTTTAAAATATGCTCGGGGTTTTCTCGAGAAATGAACTCCTAAATAGCCAACATTTTCTCATTTATCTTTTTTTTGTATGTGCTTTAATAGACTTTACATTAATTCCTCATTTCCCACTGTCAATTTTGTCGTCTGCAGCTGCCTTGAGCAGCTTTGAATTTGGACCACCCTAATATGCTGTCGTTTTCGGTTAAACATTTCCCTAAACATAACCTGCTAGTTACGTCCCTAATAAAAGAGGTCTCCAGAGAAAACATCGAGACAAAAGAAGAAAATGCTAATAAAATCATTTTTTCCTTTAGTTTCGATATTTTCTGTGCTATATTGTACACAAACTAACTAATAACAATGTAACGATATTTTTGCCGTTTGACGACGAAAGGGAAGTGTTTAAAATTGTCCGCTAAGGAAGTCAACCCCTAATGAAATTTAGGCGACGTCGAAATTATTCGGCCATGGAACATTCCTCCGCAGAATGTTAACGACGTCGCCCGAATAGGTTCGGATACGGATAACGAATGTAAACTTTGTATCCCGAAAAGATCCGACGGCACTTGTATCTCATTAGGGGTGGACCAACTTAAAAACAGCTTACTTGCATGTGACAAAGTGTATCGTACAATGCCCGTGCTTCTTGCCAATCAGGCACGTTTCTGTGCAATAGTTGAATTGTGGACAAGATGTTAGGGAAAAGTTTTACTTACTCGTGAACCGTTGCTTTTAAACGAGCTGTAGTTACGAGGTTTTGTTGAAAGCAACGAAAAAAGCAGCTTACTAGCACGAGACAAAACCTGTGGTACAATGCCCGTCCTTCCCATCAATCACGCATGTTTCTCTGCAATAGTTGAATGGTGGGCAAGGTCTACCACCACTGGTAAGGTTGGTCGATTCCAAAAATACCCGAGGTTTGCCGAATACACCCAACAACATCATGAGTAGGCATGCCGTCATAACGAATAAAACATTTCCGTAATCCATCTGTGAAACATTGAGAAGAGTTAAACTCTTTCAAAAATAGAGACCGGTTTTGTTTGTAATAATAAATGGAAAAGCATTGAGGCAAAGGGAGAAATGCATATTATTTTCCGGCTTAAACTCCTCCTTTTGCCTCATTATTGTCTGTGCTAAAATGTACAATATCTCAATTATATCAACATATTCGGTCAGAAAACGTGTAGTTTAGGAAAGAATTAATTGACACTCATCATAAAAAGATGTTATAGCAGAAGACAATATGATTTTTAAGATGAATCAAAGCCAGACTTTGGTCCCGAAAGGTTAACACAATAACGGGTTGTAAGATTATTTAATGTATACATGTACAACCCATCATTAGCACCAAAGAAACAGAGGCGAAATTTCAAAAGTGCCAGTAAATCCTAAACTGTGTTATATTTCCATTCCAAATACAAACGGTTTAGAATTTTGAATTAATGCATAATTATGGAAATATTTGACAAAAATGTTTTAGATTACCTCCCTTGCATATGAATATAGAGTAAAAAGATATTTGTAAATTATTTTCTTCTTGAAGCATAATCTTGAAATCCGGCTTGGTGAATCAACTTATTTGAAGTCTATTTACAAGAGTGTGTAATTTGATACATGTCCCGTGGCTAGAAAGTGGAGATTTTAATGATGGGTCATATACCTTAAAAGTGAAAATAAAATGATATTAGATTCATAGTATTTGCCTTTATGGTAAATTCTTGAGTTGTAATAAATCAAACATTTCCCAAAAACGGCAGTTTTCTAATGTGGTACAATTTCAATGTTCCTTCGGACGACAAACAATACTAAAGACATAATTTGTGTACGAGTAAAGAAAGTATTAAGGCAAAAGGAGAAAATGCTGATCACCAGCATTTTCCTCTTTTGCCTCAATATTCCCCCAAAACCTTTATAAACCAGTTAGAAATAGTCGAAACCAGTTAAGTTCATGTAGATCCTCATTCAACATCGTAATTAGCTGCCTTTTCAACAATAATCTCGTAACTGCAGCTTATATCAAAAGTAGCGATATAGACATCAAAACAAAGGCTTGTTTAAATTGGAAAGGGCTGAATCCAGTCTCATACATTCCTCGGTTTTGACAACACTTGATATATGAGGAAAGGTGTTTCTTCTTAAAACATAGTCCCATGTATTGCACATTTAAAAACGTATTTTGGAAACATTGTGGAAAATGAAGAAATTGCTTCTGACAAGCAGTTTCTTCATTTTCCACAATGTTTTCTTCTTAAAGGGACAAAAATGCAACATTTCATTTACTTGAAAATGTCGCCTGCAAAATCTTTGAAATTAGAGCGGTCAAAAATGTTGTCGTCTGTAAATGAGTTACATAGAAATAAAGGTACCAATAGAAGATTCGGATATTAACCCTTTCTTAAACAAGACCTGGCTTTGTCGTCCCCTTTAATGGAAAAGTCTTAGAGGAACATTAGGACGAAAGAAGGAGAACGAATTAGTGAAATTCAGCATTTTCTCCTTCTACTTCAATACTGTCTGTGCTACATAGAACACAAATCAAATTTTTATCAATATCAATGAAACTGAAATCGAATCTGTTTGATTAAGTTAATTACCCAAACAAGACCTGGGGACCGTTTCATCAAAAGGGCGCGTCTTAGCTACGATCTAGACCTAGGTCATTGCGGTCTGGGACACGCGATTTCAATCTTGACATTTCTATAGACAACTTATTCTAGCGGCTTTGGCCTTTTAAATATTAATTTTTTCTCGCTCAAATAGTTCTAATATGGCCGCCATTTTTGTGACCCTACTAAGACTGGGTCGGTCCGATCGTAAAAAAATTTGGAAAAACTTACGTCAATCGTAGCTACGATTTTTTGATAAAACGGTCTCGGGCCGTACGACCGTTGATAAAACGGGCCCCTGGTTTTGACGTCCTTAGAAGACCATCTTCGGGAAAATTATTGAAGCAAAAGAAGAAAGTGCTGATAACCAGCACTTTCTGTTTTTGCCTCAATGTTTTCTGAACTAGTTCATACACAAATCCAACCTTGGCTTACATTCATTTTGTGGCCTGCAACAGCTTTTGGATGGGATTATCCTAAACTTTTGTCGTTTGGGAAAGGGTTGAACGCATAGGGTGGATTAAGTGCAAATGTAACGCGCTGAACTTGTAACACAGGGTCGCTGGTTCGATCTCGCACCTCACCAGTCTTTCCGATGATACTTAAAACCGAAATCCCGTCTTCATATTTTACGCAAACCATATTCACCACGGTGGGGATTGTGCATGATGGGATGGATAACGAATACGGACAAAATAATCTCGATTCTGATTTTTTGCAATAACTTCCTTATTTGTGCATCAATTTTCAAAAGGTTTGTTGCATGTGCCCCGCCTTACCGAGCTTTTTCATCGGATGTATGACTTATTAGATAATCCATGGTACTTTTTCTAAAATATTGTCCCAACCGACCAGAAATCGTAATGGTAACGACTACGGCAAAATTAACCACGCTTCAGGTAAGCATTTGTGCAATTACTTTCTTATCCTAGCGTCAACTTTCATGCAAATTGTTGCATGTACTCCGTCTTACTGAGCCCTTTTCTCAGATGTATCTTTTCGGGAAACCCCTTGTATTTTTCTCAAAAATCGATTCCAACCGACTAGAAAAACGACCTGGATTTTTTGTCGTTTTTTTTCCAGTCGGTTGGGATCAATCAATTTTTGGACAAAGTACAAACATCCTACAAACAAGTCATATATCTGAGGAAAAGCTCAGTAATGCGGGGTACATGCAACAAACCGCTTGAAAATTGACGCAGAAATAAGATAATTATAGCACAATTTCTTACCTGAAGCGAGGCAAATTTGTCCGTATTCGTTATCCATCCCAGTATGCACAATCCCCACCGTGTTCACTGGCATTGAACAGCAGTTAAGTGCGCTAAAAAAAAAGTTAGGCCTATAAACAAGCACGTCGTCGCTTTTCAACAAAAATATCGTAATAGAAGTTTGTTTTGAGCTGCAGTTACTAGGTTTTCGTTGAAAAGCAGTTTTATGTTAGAAAAAACGTTTGAAATATTACTCAGATTCAGTTGAACGGAGCTTTGAAGTCTTTAAAAACTGGGTTTTCAAGGCTTTCCTGGAAGAAGCAATGGTGTAAGATTGTCGTAAAATCTGTGGTAGTTTATCCCATATTATACAAGTACAGTTTAAGGTATACCAAACCTAATGAGATTCACGTGACGTCGGAATTATTATTCGTGACGTCGTTTAACATTCGTTACGTATCCGAACCTATTCGGGCGACGTCGAAAACATTCGGCGGTGGAACGTTCCACCACCGAATGTTTTCGACGTCGCCCGAATAATTCCGAAGTCGCGTCAATCTCATCACGGGTGAACTACCTTAAAGTTGTTCTGTCGAAGTCATTTTACCTCGAGGTATCCGACGATTGGATCGTCCGATATTATATTTTGTATAGTTTGTTACGGATTAAGTACGCCTACGTTCATAGTCTAAGTATAAGAAAAGAATGTTAAAAAAATGTTCGAAAAGAGCAAATTCTCTCCTTTGCTTTCTTTATTCCAATGCTATATTTGTTTCAAAACTGTTTTGTTTAAAATGTTGAAAATCCAGTGATATGGATAGGGCCAGATTATCAGTTCGACTTAAGGTAGAATACATGTACCCGTAATGTGGTCATTTAGGGATTCATAGAACATCGGTCGTTACGTATACGAACTTGTTCGGACGCGGTCGTAAAAATTCGGCGGTGGAAAGTTCCCGAATAATTCCGACGCCGCGGGAATCTCACTATTGGTGGACTACCTTAAATATGAACTCTAATTATCATATGTCGAGAAAACGAGCGTCAACTGTAATGGCAATTAATTTTGTGCTAAAAATAGACTGGGTTTACAATTATGTATTGATTAACCGTCAGCGTTGTTATAAAATATCGTAACTATAGCTTGAATCAAGACGTAGCTACGAGATTGTATAACAAGACATAAGAAAATACTTTTGTTTGTCCGAAATTGCGCCACGGTTAGCTGGATAATATCGTTCCCTATTCAACAATTCTGAATTTCTGCATCGGAATTTGGACTTTCGTCTTTAAAACAACAAAATTAAATGACATTTCAATTGACAATCTTTTATCTAAAATGACTTAACTTTTACGATTAAATGAATTATATATAAATAAAACATCTACTGTTCTGAACCCTTTCAAAAAAAAAAACAACTGGTTTTGACGTCCTTTGCATAAAGGGCTTAGGAAAGTGATGGGGAGGGGGAGGGCTTAGGAAAGTGTTGGGGGGGGGCGCTGACGTAGCCACTTTTAACCCCAATATATCCTGTAACACAAGTCCTATATTTATCAGAATTCATTTGTCATCTACAGCAGCGTTCGAATTGGTCCACATTAAAAATCTGCCGTTTGTTAAAAGGTTTAATAACAAAGTTCGTATTTGGGTGATCGGGCTTTCTTGTCAACTAATATTCTTAAGAAGAAAAGAAAAAGTCGGTTGATTTGACTTTTTCCCGAACGACAAAATGGTGTAGGCCTACCAATTTAAAAGTTGTTTCAGACGACGACGACAACAAAAACAACAATCAAAATAAATGTATGTTTGAGAACAGTAAATATTGAGACAAAGGGAGTTATTGTTGATCACCAGTAAATATTTTTAATTTTCTCTTATTGCTTTTTCTCAAAGTATTGAGAATGTTAATATGTCATAAATATTAGATAAGTGGACTAAACATTTAGTTCAAGTTGTTTGTTTGCCTCAAGAAATAATTATTCAGAACGTTATCAACTCTTTCCCAAATTTAAGACTTTTCTAATTTGAAACCTACTGCAAAAAACAAAATGGAATTTGACAAGAATGATTTGTGTACCGTAAAGCACAAAAATTATTGAGACATAATGACATCTAAATGCTTGTTATCAGCATTTCTTCCTTTATCTCATTTTTTTACTGGAGACGTCAAAACCAGTTCTTGGTCGGGAAAGGGTTAAGTTGCAGGTCATTTATAAGTTCCGATTGTCAGAAAATAATTCTTATCCCATTTGGAATTATCATATATACTGAAACAAAAAAGAAACGCAACTTCCGTTTCAAATCCTTTTCACACAAAGACATCAAATCAGATTTAAACAAAATATAGTACATTTAAAGAAATAACATTTCACCTTGTGAAGAACACAAAATCTTATTTGTAGTAAATTCCATTAATAAGAAAACGCCCAGTTAACACCGGACGTCAATACAATTTGACAAAAGAAAAATTGTATGTAGGTCGAAGAAAACAATATGTTTCGATCAATTAGGTCCAATATTCGAATGTTGTGAAGCCCATGCGATTTATTAGAGGTATCCGTTGCAGCCTTAAACCTATCCCGTAGGTGGGGTTAACGTTGTGATACGGTCCTGCCTTTACGTCATATCGCTTGCATGTCCGCTTCGTGCTCGATCGGTTGTGGTTCCATTTAGAGCTAACAACGTATACAGTCGAAAATGTGTCGATTTGTTGCCCCATCAATGTCTTACGACAAAATTTTGACTTTTTCCACCTACCAACATCCGTACTGCAGCTTGGCGCTGGTTTTGGCGTAGCCATGCTATGCGTAGGGTTGTGAGAAGTGTGTGAACTCTTTAGCATCTTCTTGCTCTATGTTCAAGCTTGTGTTTGATGAAAATTTGTTTTGATAGTAGTCATTTAGAAAACACGACAGGGGATAATCAGTTTTTATCCATTTACTATGTATCTCGTGATCAATTTACGACATCTGAAGAAAATGACACTGTATTTATGCGTATGGATGCAGGTATGTTAAAAATGTACTCAATAGCCATTAAAACATATTTTGTCAAAAAACATTATGAAAAATCGGGGTTGCGTATCTTTTTTGTTCTAGTATAGTAAAATTTTAGTCTGGTCAAAATTCAAAGTTGACGCAGACGACAATTTCAAGTGCATGAAATGTTACATTTTTGGTCCCTTATGTGCAGAAAACATTGTGGAAAATTAAGAAATTGATTGGCAGACTTTTCCCCGTCAATTCTATGTAATGTTTACCAAGCCTTCTGTCTCTTACAGTTATTGAAAAAGCGTCATTTTGTTGGAATGGAATAAACCGATCTCAAGCAAGACATGGTTTTGATTACAGAAAAGGCTTGGGAAACATAGTGACAAAAGAAGAAAATGTTGGTAACTGTCTGATTCCACTTATATCAATATTTTCTCTGCTATATGTTTAGCAAATCTTGTCTTTATCAGCACCCATTTCACGGTGGATAATCACGTGATACAATATTTTCAGAAAAGCTTCAATAATTTTGTAATTACTGGACCGATTTGAATTCGGTTTGAAGCAGAGAATGTGTACAGACGTCACAAATTAGATGGACGTGGTTGATTTTTGAAAAATCATCTGAAAAAAGTTATTGAAGATAAACCAAAATTTTGGTTTATCTTCAATAACTTTTTTATCAGTTTTTTTTTTAAATCCAACACGCCCAGCTTATTTCTGGCATTTTCCCACATTCTCTGCTTCAAACCGAATTCAAATTGGTCAAGTTTTAAAAAGATGTTGAAGATTATCGGAAACTCTGAGTCACGTGATTATACACCGTGCATTTGGTCGTCTACAGCAACGGTTAGGCGTGACGATGACGTATTTGTTTACACGAGAAAACCGAACCCTATTTCTCCTGCATGCAAGATTGGTTTTAATCAAATGTCAAAAGTAGTAGCTTACATTGGCGGATTCAGAGGGGATTCTGAGGGGTTCAAACGAAATCCCTCTCTAGCAAAATTATTTAATATTCAGTCAAATTTGTGTTATACTAGGCAATCGACCCCCATATACAGAAATCCTGATTCCGCTGCAGGCTTTTCCGTCTGAACATAAATTACTGAACGGCGGAAACAGGATACGCTTTAATTCAAGCCAAAATCTTTTTTTAATCAAAATTTCAAAATATTCATGTTACCGAATACTATAATTATGATAAACGAAAATGAATGTGGTGAATCAACCTCGTGACCTTTTACCGCGGTGCAATTTCAGAGAACAGTAGTACTTCTTAGGACAACAGTTGTTATAAAATATCATAGCTTTATTCAAGCCGCGCGTCGTGAGATTTTATAACAAAAAAATCGACAGTTTATCTGTACATAATGGTAAAATAAGTCTATTTTAGGACAAAATTCATTGCCATTCTAGACCAGCACATCCGACGTATTTTGCAGCGCTCGATTTGAACGTGAATCTTGATTAAAGAAATGCAAACGTAGCTGTTCTATTTTTAAAACTGCGCGTCGAACTATCGACTTCAGTTGCACGATCTGCACGTGCATCACGATAAAATTACGGTTAGATCAAACATACATGAATGGAGTTTCTAAAAATAGATAAGTATGTCTCGCACTTTTTAAAACTCTAGATCAGACGATTGGCAATGAATTTTGTGCTAAAAATACACTGAGTTTACCGTTATGTTTTGATACACCGTCGGTGTTATGATAGCTCGTAACTACGGCTTGAATCAAGCCGTAGTTACGAGATTTTTATAACAACATCTACCACATACTATTGTTTGAAAGATATAATTTCAAATTTATTTTGATAAAACAGTTCCCTATTCAACATCTTTCCGTCCTCTCTGTCAATGGTTTCTCCTGAAGTTTTATAAGTTGTGTATTTAACTAGTTCGTTAAACGGGCACATGATAGGTTCTTCAGGGATAAGAGCAACATGGGGACAGTAAGAGTTTGCATTGTTGTGTGGTGGATTGCGTTATTTAGGACCAAAAAGAAAGCAATTTCAGCACTGAAACCAAGTTTTTCCATTATCAATCAAGGTCTAATTTCCCATAAATCTAACTATAAATATAAAGTGTGTGTGGGGTATTACGGATTTCGTTTGACCTAGCACTGACCTTTTATCAAAATGTGTTCATATTTCGCATACAGCGTAGCATTCTACAAAAAGATTTGTATCATAGTACAAAGATATAATAGATATACAAGAAAATATTACCGAATTTTTATTTAAAAAAAGCCCAGTCGTGTAATACATGATAATAAAAGCCAAAGCTGCGCCATGTGAAATGAAATAATTTTATGTAATAATTACATACAGATTTGATTTAAGACTAAATAAACTTTATTTGAATTTTTTTTTGGACAGATATATTCTGGGTATGTTGGTTGACAATTTCATACGTTATTATCTGAATATCATATTTTACATGTTTCCATGTCCGACAACCTAGCGTGGGTCCCTTTAACATCTAGACATCTCATTTCAAGTTTAGACACAGCAATAATAAGATAAAATAGGGTAAAAGGATTCTAAATTCATTTCAAATCCAAACCCTCTCTTGTTGGTACACAGTCACATCGAATCTTTTTGAGAAGAGAATTCAAATGAACACCAACAACATAGAATTTGAAGAATTGTGAAAGAAATTTTGCATCAGGAAAAGCTATTATCCTCTCTCATTTATAGATTTGTAATCTGGCCAAGTTTTTGTACAATATGAAATACGAGAGAATGCATTGAGACAAAAGAAGAAATGCTGATGATCAACAATTTCTCCTTTTGCATTTATATTATTGAAGGGAATACCCGCCAGGAGATGCATGCTTAAAATACTTGCACGGATCAAACAGTATGAAAGTAAGAATCTACCGTTTCATTACTTCCCCTTATATTCCTTATTAAGAAAACTAAGCAATACACATCTTTAACTCATTTTATAAGATAGATTATCCAATTAATGAATTTTTTTGTGCAAAAAAATACATTTTACATTAGTTTTTGTACTAAAAGTACTTCAGTGAGATATAAAATATTAAGATTAAAAATTATTTTAAGAGTTTTATATAAATAAGTTTTTCGCCGTTGTGAGCAGAAGAACATAGCGGCTATGCAATGTTACAGAGTTAGTTCATTTTAATGTACGTTATACATCGTCGTGTTTAATGCAAAACCTCGTATCTTGTATATGGGTTCTTTAAGTTGTAGGAACAGAATGTAATGATTTTAGCCAAACTGAAATGTTTTACTTGAAAGGACCTCTACGGATAAGGCGAGAATTCTCCCTAAAAGGCTCAGCTCGATGGGTCAATTCTCAAAACTAACAAATTGAGAAACAAAATTAAGCTTTATGGTTAGGTATACAAATAAAGGAAATAAACACCAATTTTATGTCATTTTAAAAGTTCTATAGGTGCAGATAACTCTTGATTTTAGTACCCACCTAAATGGTTTCGTTTTCTTACACTACCGGTATTCAAAGAGGTAAAATGAAGATTCTTTTATTTTTATTTGCAATTTATTTTCTACAGATACAGGGATAAATGGTGTTGACATCATAGGGCAGCTTTGGTTTTGTCCGTATTGCGCATGCGCACCATTGAAACAACTTTAAACGCGCACTTTCCCGCCAAAAACCGAGGCATACCTACCTTCCCAAGGCTGGCTAACATTGTTCCCCCCCTTGACCCAGCTTCCCATTGACATATGTTGTGTAACTGGATCATAGGCTTCCTTGGTAAAAAGGATTTGCTGGGTCACGGGGGGAATGTACTTTTATACTAAAAATAGTACTCATATACCATATGCAATAATTTTGGCGGGAAGATTTCGCCTTTAAACTCGTTTCAATGATGCGCATGCGCATTAAGGACAAATCGAAAAGTGGTTTATGATTTCAACACCAATTGTCCTTACATTTACAGAAAACTTTTTGCTTATAAAACTAAAGAAAACTTAAATCTGGTTTAATGAATAACGGTGGGGTAAGAAAATGTAATTTTGGGGGTAGGTACAGAAACCAAGAGTTATCTGTACCTGTCGAATCGTTTTGATCGTACAAAATCAGTTTTCATATGATTTAGATACATATCTAACAATACAGTTCGAAATAATAATCAATTTGCATGTTTTGAAAAATGACTTTTCCATTTGAGCCTTTTAGGGAGATTTCTCGCCTTATCCGTAGAGGTCCTTTGACATATTATTCACAAATAATGTGTCCTTTATACTGATTAGTAAAACTAGCTCAAACTCTGCGAGGATTGTCTTAACTGGACATACAAGTTTGAACTTTGAAAATCGCAAGAATCGACATACGAGGTTTTGCAATTACAACGACGATATGTGAGACAATTTGCGTCTACAGTAGATAAGGACTTTGAACATAACCCACGTGACTTTTGGAAAGCGTCCACACTGAAAAATCGTCCACTTCAAGGTATGTTTTTTTTTTTTCTCAGCTTAAAT
The DNA here is from genome assembly GCA_963680895.1 of Fragum sueziense. Classification (NCBI taxonomy): domain Eukaryota; kingdom Metazoa; phylum Mollusca; class Bivalvia; order Cardiida; family Cardiidae; genus Fragum; species Fragum sueziense. The sequence continues at coordinate 63,070,191 of OY804597.1, forward strand.
TCCATTGATTTAGATGAGATAAAGTGCACGGAACGCGCATTTGAGAGGCTATTCCCGGCTCTAAAAATGAAATATAATTTGTATATTTTCTTAAATTTTGTTCAGATATGACAATACCCTAAACACATACGCGTACGCTTTACGCTATTACTTATGGCCCAAGAGTGCTCTTCATTCTAGACTTTAATACTATGTCAAAATTCAGACACGGGATAAAAGGGAGATCATCTAAGTATGTATTACAACCTGAGAACTACCCAAAGTGTGAATGGCAATGAATTTTGTGCTAATATACACTCAGTTTACTATTATGTATTGACTGACGTCCAAAAGAAACGCTCCAATGAAATTTGTCATTATTTTCATTATGCCTGCTACAATGTTAGTAAAATGTATACTGTATAGTATCATTTTGATCGACAATTACGGCAAATGAAAAAAATATGCGTTTTTATTCGCCAATATGTCCATTTCCGGTGACTGGTCACGTTTTCTACGTGCGCTTCTTTTATATTTATCACGTGATGAAATTGGTCATATTTTACACAGTGGCATGTGTTAGTGGATAGGCAACCACGAGTTTAAAGATTTTCTAATGAAACATCCAAATTGAAGGATACCAAGACTAAATTCTGAAAAGGGAGCGCGTAATATGTCATTTTTTATTGCTACGAATGCACAGAAAAGTCGCAAGACGGTTTAACATATTGTGTTTTTCGATTCGGTGTCTAGATCGACGCGTTAGAGTTCCGCGAACGTCTATCGATCGGCCACGCTCAACTAGACCTCATTTAACGCCTATAAAGCAAGAAAATTCTCCACGTTAACGTCGTGCACGTTTCAGGTTTGTGACGTTGGGATCGACGTTCTGTCGAGTAGTCTGTTACTGTGGTGGTCAAATAAGAGCTTTTCGGGTAAATGCTGTTGTTGACATTAACGTTTGAAATAGAAACACTGCTCGGAAAATAGAGCTCGTAGATAAGCCATTTGCGAATACGGGAAAGTGAAAAACAAGCCATATGACGTTTTGACGTCTTTCATTGCACGATCTCGAACCCATCACCCTGTAATAAATCGACATTGCACTTTCTGGAGACAGCTACTGTACTGTCATGTCTACCGCGGACGGCAAAATGTGGCATTATTCGCTTTTATTCAGTGCCAAACATGATTCTCTCCAATTTACATGTATTAGAATATACAGTAACCTTTCGTCCATGTCGAATAATAGCAGAATGTCCGACCATAGATCAAATATACTGAGAGGCATAAATAAGTATACACCCTAGTTATTCCACGTTTTCTGAGAAAACGATTCATAAAGTATGTATAGCTCACGATAATTGACCTGGCAGAGCAGCCCTAGCCAATAGGCTGGGCAGCTCTGCCAGTTCAACTATCGTGAGGTATACGACTTTTATTCGCCATCGAAGGTGGCCGTTTATTGATGTAACCTTCTCCGCCTATCCGTGTAAATATTCGTCCTTCTGTTGCAAAGGTCCTTTCATAGCATAGAGCGTCACCGAAAAAAGGGAATATAATCGATTTATTAGTTATTTATTATTGAAGTTAATTACTTTGTTTCTTATATTGTAAAACGTAAAACGAAATCGATCCCGTGTCCGATTTTTGCCTTACAGAGGATATTAAGAATGACATGCACTCTTGGGCTTATATGATAGCGTATAACATGCGTCTATTGCCATTGCTGTACCTAAATCAAGGATATAAACAAATTATATTTCATTTTTGGTTAAAAACCATTGTTATTCAATTTTTGGTATTCTAGTTGTATTGCGGCACAAATTAAGTTATATTTTTATTCATTTTCATAAATGATATATAGTTGTAATTGCAATATGGTGCCAATAAAACAAAACAAATTGAAAGGGAGGTAATATACAAGGGAGGTAATATACAAGTCAAAACTTCTACCGGGTCTCTTGATTTCTGCTTGATTTCTCTAAATTTATATTTAGTGGTGTGATAACCATAATTCTTGTTTTTCTGATTGAAATAATTCATTTTCAAGTCAACAATATGTGTTGGTGAATAAATGCCCCAGAAATGGCTTTTTTCTAAAGGAAAGATTCAGACAGACTGACAGACACAAGTAGGGAAGACCGGGGTTATTTCGGCCCCGGGGCAAGTTCGGCCAGTGGCTCTTTTGAGCCTGTCGACAGAGATAGAGAGCTCAGACCCGGATTTTAATGTCACTCATTGCGTAAGCGTTTCGCAGAATGTTTTTGATCGAATTGAATACAAAAACATAGAATTGAGGACACGATTCTCATTTTTAGACACTTTCAGTGTTTTTCCATATTTTTGAAATTTTTCCTTTATAGTAGATCTAATATGCGCCATGATTCAGATTTCTTTTTTGTATATTTATGAAGACAATTTTAAATTTTTAAAAGTCCTCTTTCAAATTGAAACTCAAGATGAAGTTTTAACGTCATCTAAAAGAAGATAGGACGTGATGTTTCCACGAGGTGTGTCGTGAGCTAGTTCGGAAACTGGGGTTGGGGCATGTTCGGCCACGACCAAACTTACTTATAAATAACAAGAATAACCACGGTAAGAATTGTCGTTTCTTGTCGCACCTAGATATATAAATCGCGCAGACCTAGCTCTAACAGAAATGTAAAAAATTGATAAATTCAAAATGAATGGCCGAACTTGCCCCGACCCCCTGCTTGTTATCTCAAATGTCCCCTTTCTAACAATGATTTGACTGTTAAAACAATGCTTTTTTCAATTTATACCTTCATCTGGAAGTCACATACATATTTCTTAAAATTTAACAAGCCTATGAATCAAATAAAAGGAATTATAGGTATGTGCATACCTTGCCTCAAGGGTCGGCCATGCATGGGGCAAGTTCGGCCACTACGACCAAATCACTAAAGTTTGAAATTCTCTTTATTGAAAAGAAAAATATAAAAAGGATACACGCAGTTGGAAAGGCTATCGCTTGTCGAACTCAAATATATAAATCACGCCCAAATAGATTTCATATAATTCAAAAGATAAGCAATCGAAATTAGGGAGCCGAACTAGCCCCGGTCTCCCCTAGGCCTAATACAGTACAAGGGTGGATCCAGGATTTTTCTTCAGGAGGTCCAAGCCCAAATTATGGCTTAAAATGTAATAAATATGTAACAAGACACTAAATTTATGTACTCAAAATTTAATTTTCGGCCAATGCCAGGAGGGGGGGGGGGGGTCCGGACCCCCACTCCAACCCCCTCTAGATCCGCCCATGCAGTTTGTCTGCAATCTTTCGACACAGGGGCAAAAAAGATGAAAATGTCATCAATACTCTGTCAAGAATGTCTTTTACCCTTTCCCAAATGGCAAAATTTTAGGTGATCCACTTCAAAAACTGCAACAAATGACAAAATGGGAGTTATTAAAGATAGAATTTGTGTCAAATATGGCACAGAAAATATTGAGGCAAAAGGAGAAACTGTTGATTATCAGAAGTTCCTTCTTTTGTTTCAATGTTTTCCCAAGCCTTTTCTTATAAGGACGTCAAAACCAGGTCTTGTTTGGGAAAGGGTTAAAGTTTCACTATACCCCAATTTCCCAGTTTTAATTAACTTTAATATTGGTGGGTGGGGTATTTTCTAGAAAAAAATCCATATCTGGGCAAATTGGAGTAGAACTGCATTTTTTTCGAAAATATGGTATCCTGATCAGTTGATCACCAAATTTGACATATAATCTGTTACATTATCAATATATAAAGTGACATTTCACACTAATTTCATTTTTTAAAAGTATGTATTGATGCAAAGATTGTTTATTCTAATGCGTTGAAAAGCTATCATTTTTTTTTTTGAAGTTGTTATTTATACGCGAAAAATATACCTAAAAAGTTAAGACAGAAATGACAATTTTTTTTGTAAATCTGAACTGTTGTCCACAACAATTTGTTTGATTTTAGCACAAAAATATATATTTCTCGTAAAAGGTTCAATATTTTGGCTTGCATTTTTCAAAATTTTCATAAGAAAACATGATCTTTCTCTTGCCAAAGGAGAAAGAGCCAAAATCATCCCCTTACCAGTCCCCAGACACTTCTACCACGCAAATTATACTTATTACCTCCCATGCGCGGACCCCCCCCCCCCTCCCCCAGAATTTGGCGAATAAAGAGGTTATCAAAAAGATTACTGGTTATGTGTCAAATAAGCTGCGGCATTCGTCCCTGTGTGCCACGACTAACCGTGTCTTGACATAACGAGAAACTCTGGTTAACGTCCGTTAATTACTCTTGTCTCCCCTCATAGCCCCATAGCGCAGTGGCTTGTAACCCGGGGTACTCAAGTTCGACCCGTCCTCGGGGAGGTGTGTTTTTGGACAAAATATTTTGCCTCAGTTTACCCTGCTGTATTGAGTGGGTGGCAATGGTGTAAAACTTAATGCCTCTTCTCATCCACATCTATTTACTTAGCTTAGCTAGTTGTGTCCCGAGAGCAAGCTTTGGTTGGTATTGTACTTGGGATAGATCTAGCGAGGGACTGTATGAAAAAGGATTATAAAGAAAATTGATATTGAAATATCATTTAGATAAGATAGAAATAATTGGGGGACCAGCACAATACATACCATGTCATATATACGAATACAAAATGCATGTCTTGACTTCTCTTGCCAAAATGTTATCTATAACTTACTTATGAATTTTCATTTAATATTGTTGTCTAGAGAATATAGCATATTCTGCTTTTACAACAATGTTTTTCCATTCATTTTCTTTATCATAGTCCTACCACCAGAACTAGGAATTGTTTGAGAAAATGGTTATTGGATAGAAAACCTCTAAACTTACATTTTCTTTTAATTAACCCTTACCAAACAGTATCGAGTCTTGACAGCCCGTATGAAAAAAAAATGTTAAGTCTAACCACGGTGGAGATTGTACATCAGGGGATGGATAACGACTATACGGACAAAAGTAATCTCGATTCTGGTCAAATATTTTGCAATAACTCTTTTATTTCTGCGTCAATTTTGAAAAGGTTTGGTGCATGTACCCCGCCATACTGAGCTCTTTATCATTTGTGGAATCTTTTTACTTTTTCCAAAAAATGATCCCAACCGACTAGAAAACGAAACTAGAATATCACTGAAAGTGATCATACCCCCCAAAAGCGCAGTTTTTGAGCATTTTGAGAAGTTGATTTCATTTGAACTGCGAGCTGATCAATTGGGAAATAGAGCTAACAAAAAAATCAACAGACCAAACAACACATGTAAATGTTGCAAAAAATACCAATTTTCAACAAAAAGACATAACTCATTTAACAATCCCCAAGCTCGCCCTGCCATGCCCATATTTTTCAATAAACCAAAAATTCACAACCATGTATTGAAGACAGTCAATCAAGGAACATTCCTGTAAGATTTGGTTCAAATTGCTTTTTGAAAGAATTTTCTCATGATTTCGCTAAGTCTGATAAGCCCTGCCCTGCCATTACCATATTTTTTGCAAATCAAAAATTCACGAACACATTTTGAAATAAGTCACCCAATGAACATTCCTGCCAATTTTGGTAACAAATTGCCCAATCAAAAAATCACAAACACATTTTGAAAAGAGTCACTGCCACACCACAATTTTTGATGAATCAAAAATTCATGAATAAGTTTTGAAACGAGTCACCAAAGGAACATTCCTGCCAAGTTTGGTAAGAATTGGCCCAGTGGTTAAGGAGGAGAAGATTTTTGAAGAATTATCTAACGATTTCTCAAAGTTGGATAAGCCCCGCCCTGCCACGCCCACATTTTTTGACGAATGAAAAAATCATGAACATACATTGAATACAATTACTCAAGGGTCTTTCCTGCCCAGTTTGGTTCAAATTGGGCTGATAATTGATTTTTAAAGATTTTTCACATGATTTCTCTAAGTCGGCTAAGCCCCGCCCTGCCCCGCCCATATTTTATGACGAATCAAAAATTCATGAACATACATTAAATACAATCACTCAAGAGACATTAGTGCCAAGTTTAGTTCAAAATGGTCAAATAATTGATTTTAAAAGATTTTTCACATGATTTCTCTAAGTCCAAAAAGCCCCGCCCTGCCACGCCCACAATTTTTGACGAATCAAAAATTCACGAACAAGTTTTGAAAAGAATCACCCAAGGAACATTACTGCCAAGTTTGGTAAGAATTGGCCCAGTGGTTAAGGAGGAGAAGATTTTTGAAGAATTATCTAACGATTTCTCGAAGTAGCATAAGCCCCGCCCTGCCACGCCCACATTTTTTGGCAAATGACAAAATCATGAGCATACATTGAATACAATCACTAAAGAGTAATTCCTGTCAGGTTTGGTTCAAGTTGGCCTAATAATTGATTTTTAAAGATTTTTCACATGATTTCTCAAAGTCCGATAAGCCCCACCCTGCCACGCCCACAATTTTTGACAAATCAAAAATTCACGAACAAGTTTTGAAAAGGGTCACCCAAGGAACATTTCTGCCAAGTTTGGTAAGAATTGGCTTAGTAGTTAAGGAGGAGAAGATTTTTGAAGAATTATCTAACGATTTCTCGAAGTCGGATAAGCCCCGCCCTGCCACACCCACATTTTTTCGCGAATGAAAAAATCATGAATATACATTGAATACAATCACTCAAGGGTCATTCCTGTCAAGTTTGGTTCAAATTGGCCTAATAATTGATTTTTAAAGATTTTTCACATGATTTCTCTAAGTCTGATAAGCCCCGCCCTGCCACACCCACAATTTTTGACAAATCAAAAATTCACGAACAAGTTTTGAAAAGGGTCACTCAAGGAACATTCCTGTCAAGTTTAGTAAGAATTGGCCCAGTGGTTAAGGAGGAGAAGATTTTTGAAGAATTATCTAACGATTTCTCAAAGTCGGATAAGCCCCGCCCTGCCACGCTCACATTTTTTGGCGAATGAAAAAATCATGAATATACATTGAATACAATCACTCAAGGGTAATTTCTGTCAAGTTTGGTTCAAATTGGCCTAAAATTTGATTTTTAAAGATTTTTTTACATGATTTCTCTAAGTCCGATAAGCCCCGCCCTGCCACACCCACAATTTTTCACAAATCAAAAATTCACGAAAACAAGTTTTGTGCATTTTGATTATTTTCATATTAATTGTAAACTATAATAAATTGAATCAGAAAAGTTTTCAAGTATATGAACATTGTATCATTCTTAAAATACTTCATAAAATGAGTTTAACGCTTTAAACAAACATCCGGCAGATCTTCAAGGTTAACGTATACAACCCATCATTAGCACCAAAGAGCCAGAGGTGAAATTTGAAAAGTGCCAGTAAATCCTAAACTGTGTTATATTTCCATTCCAAATACAAACATAAGCATTTTGAACGGTTTAGAATTTTGAGTTAATTCATAAATATGGAAATATTTGACAAAAATGTTATAAATTACCTTCCTTGCATATGAATAATTATATAAAGTAAAAAGATATTTGAAAATTATTTTCTTCTTGAAGCATAATCTTGAAATCCGGCACAATGAATCAACTTATTTGAAGTGTGTTTACAAGTGTGTGTAATTTGATGCACGTCCAATGGCTAGAAAGTGGTGTTTTTAATGATGGGTCATATACCTTAAGTACTTTTTCTCGTATATTGCAGGAAACCAGATAATCAGTATTCATACAACAGTATGTTTGTGATGAGTGGTCCAAATGTAAAATTAATTGTCAGCACAGAGGTCCTTCTTACGAAGGTTTTGAAGAGGTATTGCACATGATACAGCAAAATGGTCACTGTAATATGTTTGAATGACATCTGTATGGGTGCTGTGGGTTTCACGATTTACAAATAGCAGATCTAGTAGTCCTCCTCTTCTGTGTGTTGGTTGCTTGATAAGTTGGATGAAACCATAATATCTAGAGAGGAAAAGCATGTCTTTAGAAGCTTTTGTGTTTCGTCTCATGTCAATATTGAAATCTCCCATAATGTAACATGGTATGTTGTGAGGTATTATTTGGAGGAGTTTTTCAAACTGTGGGAGGAATTCTGTAAGTGAAATCTTAGGGTTTTTGTATACTGAGAGAACAGCAATTCGTAGAGTTTTATCTTTTGAGTGTTCCAGAATGATAGCCTGATGTTCTAGAGAAGAGTTAGTGATATGATGCTGTTCGATTTGTCTGAAGTCTTGGTGTATAAACATCAATAGTCCTCCTTGTCTGTGTTTTCTCACACTTTTAATATGGTCGTGTCTGACAGTGTGGAAGCATGGAATTTCAGGAGTGTCATCTTCTTCTGTAAGCCATGTTTCTTGAATACAAATGACATGATGATTTTGTAGCAGCGAATCTTTGAGAAAACATCTGAAGTTCGGTTTTACTGAATTTATGTTGAACAGTTGTAACTTCAAGAATAAATCAGTAGATTTAGTAAGCGTGATGGGAATTGTTGGTACAAATGAATTTTCTAGTTTCATACGATTGACTTCTTGTAGAGATTCTTTGTTAACCTTTATGAGTGAATCAGAGACATCACCAAGAAAGTAAAGCCCACTTAATCTACTTAATCTGCTAACTGCTGTATAGAATTGGCCATTGTTGAATCTTCCTTCTGTAGAAATAACTGCTGTGTTTTCAGTCTTGCCTTGTTCCTTGTGAATTGTAACACCCCAAGCAAGCGAAAGAGGAAACTGTACTCGTTTACATGTTACCTTTGAAGATCTTTTTCCAATGTAAATTGGAACTTCAACAGTAGGTACTGGAGTAGATCTTTGATCTAATAGAAGGCCCCTTGAGTGTGAGCGAGACATTTTGCCGACACGTTCATCATCAAAATTGACTAAAATGTATTTTGGTTTGAACATTTCTGGGTTCATTTCTGAGGTCCAATTGGGAATAAAACCTGTTACAGTACCAGTGGCAGAGTTCACTAAGCCATCTGAAACATCAAGATTTTTTGTCAGTAGCACCCTGGCACCTTTTGCTACATTAAGCTCTTCTAGCAGACCTCCAGCATCTTTCTCAAAAGTTGACGGAATGATTCGCTTTGTTTGTTCATCTGTTTTTGTGTCTACAGCTTTAAACATGAAAATTTGTTGATTGAGATTCATAATCATTTTGGAATTGTGTTCATTTTTCAGTTTGTTGATGGTATACATATGAGTGCAATTTTCTGGATATTTCTCCAATAAATTTGTAGATACTCTGGACTGAAGAAGTTTAATGTCATCAACTTTTTGATCACCAACTCGAATTCTATTTAAAAGTTCAGCAAATACTACATCATTCTTTTGACGCTGAATTTCAGTCAGTTCTATGATTTTGAAATTATTCTGCCACAGAGATCCATATATGGAGGCCATTTGATCTGATGGGGGACTATATACAGGCTTCTGGGCAACTGGAGGAAGCTGCAGCAAATCACCGACTGCTAGAATAGATACTCCTCCAAATGGCTCTTCATTTGTCATTATGTCACACAATCTTCTATGTATTGTCAACAGCATGTCTGAACTGACCATTGAAATTTCATCTATAACAATGAGCTTTACATTTCCATGTGTTTCCTTCATAGTAGCTAACCTTTCTCTAGACAGTGGTATATAATCGTCATCTTTTCTCATTCTGACTGGTAACTGAAAGAGCGAGTGACATGTGTAACCTGCTATATTATAGGCAGCTGCTCCTGTGGGCGCACATACCAAGATAGGTACATCATTTATCTGGTTCTCTCTCTGTAGAAGTCTTTTTACGGTTTGAACAATAGTTCTGACAAGAAAACTTTTGCCAACTCCAGCACCGCCAGTTAAAAAAATGTTAAATGGCTTTGTCTTTTTGTTTGTATGTGACAGTAGCAGAGAGGAAGCCCATGTAACTATAAACTGGTGGAGACAATACTGGGTGGTGTTCAATGAGAGAATCATGGATTTCCAGTCAGTATTATTAACATCTTCTGTAGAGGGAATAAACTCATGTGGTACTGCACTTGCATCCATACCTGTATTATGTGCGCTTGTGTCATATGCATCAAGGACAGATGGCTCATACTCAACACCTTCATTCGAGTCTTCAAGTCGGGCTTGTTCTGTTTGTGGAGCAACAGTAATCCAGTTATCTTCATTGAATCCAAATTCATCTATTTGCTCCAAAACGTCTGCAACCTCATTTGCTTTGTGTTCATAGTGTTGTCTGTTTCCATTAATAATGTCCAGATTCAACTGATAACTGTTTTGGTAAGTTTCAACCAGCAAGTCATTAATTTCATTTCTCCAGGGACAATACAGTAATAATTGTGAGTGGAAATATTTTTCTGGATCCTTCTTGATTGACCACTGATGTGTCCGGATAATAGCAGGTGAGTGTCTTTTTATCATGAATCCATATCCGTCTTTGAGTGTTATTTTTTCAGATGTATGTTCTGATGTCACTTCTTCTGATGTGTCAATTGGTTTAGCTTGGTTGTATGATGGCCTGTATTTTGCTGCAAATTCTGCTAAGCATATGTCTTCTAATTGGTTAGGTCTGGCCATGTATCTGTCTAGAATATTTTTTAAATAAACATCTTCATCTTCATCATCCATAGATTGAAGAATGTCCATAGGCTTGAACAATCTTGTCCTGTCCTCTGGCATGTCTGTGCATAGAAATATAATCTCCCTTGAACTTTGAGTAAGTGGAAGTGACATTAGTCGATACACTGCTTCCTGAGCACTGACCTCTCTATGGGTAAGGAATTTGTTGGCAACGTTTCTCATGGCTTGTTTTGCACCCAAGTTTTGGGAACTTTTACACACTGACTGTAGTACATCACCTAGAGTCTTTTCTGGCTTAGAAATGTATGAAGCCAAATACATTATACAGGAATATACATTAGTAACAAACTGTACATCCAGATTTGCTTCCCATGCTTTAATCAAAGTTGGATTGTAATTATTGATGTTGACAGAAATTGGATTTCGTTTTAAGACCACTGCTGGCTGACCACTCTTTGTCTTTATCCAGTGTAAAGCTTTTGTATAAAGTGTCTCTGAAACTCGAGCTTTTTGAAGTATGTCATCTAGTGTAGTTGCTTCATCTACTTCTGTAAGCTGTTCATAAACAGCAGTCAGTGCTTCAGAGTAAGCATTTTGCATTGCAGTCGTAGGCATTTCCTCCAAGGGTTTCAGCACTAGTGTTTTGTTTGATGGTGGTCTTGGAAAATCAAAGCGACAACTTTTACCATGTTTTCTACAGGCAACAGAGTGAGTGTGTTTCTGGACAGTCTGTACAAGATCTAATAGCTCCGGGTCATTTTCTGGAAGTTCACATGAGATTGTACTATTGATATATTCAACTATGTCTGCCTCATCATGGGTTTCAAGACTTGGTGCATTCTTTATCCAAACCAGCATATGTAAATGAGGGGACCCTCTCTGTTGGAATTCTATTCGATATTTGTAATCAATGATTTCTCCAAGGGGATTCAGGTTTTTATTGAGAAGGATATGCTTGAAAAATAGATTCACACGATTGTTGAAATGCCGAGCTGCAGTTACTGGGTCAGAGCGTAGAAAATGACATTTTTCTTCCCAAGACAAAGTTTCAATGTCTTCTTTAGAGAGCACATATCCTCTTTGTTTAGCTATAATACTGATTGTATCTGTCCATTTCAAGTCTGCAGCAGACAGTGTTACAAACAATGTACAAGGCCCTAACTGTCTTATCATACCAAGTAGATCATAAAACATTTTGTTATAGAATGCTGGAGATCCACGTATTTTCTGCATGAAATGAATTCCAAGGTCTGTTCTAGCAAAGTCTGTTACTTTATTTTTCAAATCACCAGCAGTCAATTTTTGTTCCTTTCCTTTACGAAGACTCATAGAAATACTGTCATAAACTTCCTTTGCTTCTACCCTGTACTGAGCAAAAAAGATGTAATCTATGTTTCCTGCAAATCGTCTATCACAGTTCAATAGTCGGCATTGAAAGTATTTTTTCAAGGATAATTTTGAAGAACGCTCATGCGAAAATCCAAATTTTCCACTTGGAAGTAGTTGAGGAAATGACATTTCTTCTGCAAATTTGTCATGCATAAAACTGATGGGTTTTTTTCCTTCTCCAGGAGCCATACTAAGAATACCATCATGTAGCAAGTCCTTTGGTTGTATGCAAGAGTCAAAATTTATACCACTAAGTTTAGATCTTTCATCTTCTTTTTCGTCATCAGTGTCTTCTGATTCTTCTCCTGACAACTGTTCATCATCTTTGTTACCATCACTTTGATCAGTTTGTACAAGGGAGTCCCACAGATCTGGGTTTAATTCTTCACTGTCTTCAATCCAATTCTCATTCAATAGCACATCTTTATAATGTGGATTGTGTAGTTGGTTTTTTAATATGTTGAGAGCATTAATGATTTTCCTTGGTCTGATAGTGCTCATGTAAGAATGCCCTCGATACTTCAGTTTTCGTTTCACTTTAACTGTTATGAAAGAATCTGATGAAGGTAGACGTGGTAATACAGAAGCTAGTTGCTCTGGTTCAATTGGAACATTGACCACACAACCATGGATTGCCCTTTGTTTTCCTCGTGGTAATGCCAGTAATTTCATAAATGGTATCCGTCTGGATATGAAAATTGATTCTAATGAGTTTAGTTGATTGATTTCGTAAGGGACTTCTTCCAGTTCTAGTCCATTTTTAACAGCTAAAGGTGGGAGTTTGTGTGCTTTCATGTACTTTTCACAGGAGAAACAAATGTATTCTACACCATCATTTGATGTTGTGTTTGTAATGCAAAATTGCATGCTTTCATGTTCAACTTTGTTGAAGTATTTTACAGAGTTACGATACAGAAGTCTATTACAAATGGTGCAAATAAAAGTTGGTCCATGCTGAATGCTTTCCTGAAATGCATGAATAGCTACATCAACATTTGTAGAAGGTTCACGTTTTTTTCTTTTAGCGGGAGTTTCCCTTTCATTCCTTTTCTGTCTGACTTCTGGATCTTCCCTTAACTTTCTTTTAGCAGGAGTTTCCATTTCATTCTTTTTCTGTCTGACCTGTGGATCTTCCCTTTTCCTCCTCTGTGCTGAACTTTCTCTTTCATTATGCTTGGCTCTAACCACTGGATCTTCCCTTATCTTTCTTTTAGCAGGAGTTTCCCTTTCATTCTTTTTCTTTCTGACTTCTGGATCTTCCCTTTTCTTTCTCTGTACTGAACTTTCTCTTTCATTATGCTTGGCTCTAACCTCTGGATCTTCCCTGATCTTTCTTTTAGCGGGAGTTTCCCTTTCATTCTTTTTCTGTCTGACTTCTGGATCTTCCCTGATCTTTCTTTTAGCGGGAGTTTCCCTTTCATTCTTTTTCTGTCTGACTTCTAGATCTTCCCTGATCTTTCTTTTAGCGGGAGTTTCCCTTTCATTCTTTTTCTGTCTGACTTCTGGATCTTCCCTGATCTTTCTTTTAGCGGGAGTTTCCCTTTCATTCTTTTTCTGTCTGACTTCTGGATCTTCCCTGATCTTTCTTTTAGCGGGAGTTTCCCTTTCATTCTTTTTCTGTCTGACTTCTGGATCTTCCCTGATCTTTCTTTTAGCGGGAGTTTCCCTTTCATTCTTTTTCTTTCTGACTTCTGGATCTTCTCTTATCTTCCTCTGTGCTGAACTTTCTCTTTCATTATGCTTGGCTCTAACCATTGGATCTTCCCTTATCTTTCTTTTAGCGGGAGTTTCCCTTTCATTCTTTTTCTGTCTAACTTCTGGATCTTCCCTTTTCCTCCTCTGTGCTGAACTTTCTCTTTCATTGTGTTTGGCTCGATTTTCTGGATCCTGCCTTTTTATTCTTTTTAATTTAGATTCTCTTGCATTGCTTGCCTCTTTTATGTGTGCAATGCCACGTAGTTTTTGTTTTAAAACTTTGTCTTTTTCCCTATTTCGCATTTTTTCATCTTCTGTAAGTAAACTTCTTTTTAATGCTATTCTCTCTCTTTCAATTGTACGTTTCATTTCTTTTTTTCGCAACAACTTTTCCTCTTCTGATACAGGATATTCTAGATTTTTAGTTAAATTCTGTTTTGGAATCTTGTAGAATCGTAGCCAGTTACCTGTACTTCTGCAAGCTGAATTATCTTGGAATATACAATTTGTGTCACTTTGATCATTGTTTGTTTCACTTCGATCATTGATTGTTACACTTTTATTTCGATTTTTGACACTTTGATCATTTCTCGTTCCACTTTCACCAAAGTTTTGTTCATTTTGCTCATTGTTAATTCCATTTCTATTGTTCTTTGTTTCAGTATTTGCTCTATTTTGATCATTATTTGTTTTATTATGATCGTCATCTATTTGACTTCTATCAGTGTTTGTTTCATTAAAAATATTGCTTGCTTCATTTTGATCATTGGTTGTTCTTCTTTGAACAAAGTTTGATCTCTCTTGTTCAGTATTTGATCTCTCCTGTTCAATATTCGCTCTATATTGTTCATTTTTTGTTCTGTATTGTTCAATTTTAGTTCTGTCTTGTTCAATATTTGTTCTATCTTGTTGAATATTTGTTCTATCTTGTTCAATATTTCTTCTATCTGGTTCCATATTTGGTCTATCATGTTCAATATATGTTCTATCTTGTTCAATACTTTTTCTATCTTGTTTAACATATGTTCTATCTTGTTCAAAATATGTTCTATCTGCTTCAATATCTGTTCTATCCTGATATTTACATTGTGATTTGTTTAAAACAGTAATTTCTACTAAAGAGTCAGAAATTTGAGAATAGCAGGAAAAAGTAACAGGAAGAATTTCAAACTGATTGCCTAAATCTAAGCTCATGCTTTCATATAAAGCATACATGAATGTAACAAGATCGTGTAAGTTTTTGAATGTTAACAAAATAGATCTTCCATCTGGGGCACCCAAGCCATTGCTGCCATGAGAATGAGAGTCAAAAAAGCAATACATGTTCTTGGCAAGAAACACTGCAGAGCAAATTGCACCGATCATAACAAGTAAATTTTTAGATTTCTGAAATGCTATTTGGAGAGCTTCTTGTAGAGTTGGTAATGGGGAACTTGGGTCAGTTTGAATTGCTACGCCAGAAATTATCTCATATTTGTATAAATTAAACTTACTTCTTGAGATAGTTACAATAGAGGGTATTTCATCAAAACTTACAAGCTTGGAACAAAGCTTTGTAGAATCGTTTCTACTGCTCACTATCATTTTATACAAACAATCTCCCTCTTTCAAAATTTCATCAAGCTCATTTTGAGTGTACTCACTCCCATCTCTAATTAAACAACAAAGAGAATTGGCAACACATTGATTTCCTCTAGAAAAATGGGAAAACATTAAATCACCTTGATGGAATGATCCAAGCATGATGTAGTTTGCATTGAATGGATGTGAAAGTTTTAACTGATCTGTTCTAACATTATCAATGAGAGTATTTTTTTGACAGTGCCTTCTTGCAGAAAAATCATATTTTTTCCTTTGAGGTAGTGTGCTCCTGTCTACAAGCTTAGGATCGAGCGAGATAGATTCAGGTACAGACTTAAGCACAGTATTATGTGTTTCATCAAGCACAGTTTCAATCACATTTCCAAGCACAGTTTCGGGCACAGATTCAATCACATCTCCAAGTAGTTCATCTCCAAGTAGTTCATCTCCAAGTAGTTCATCTCCAAGTAGTTCATCTCCATGTAGTTCATCTCCAAGTAGTTCATCTCCAAGTAGTTCATCTCCAAGTAATACATTTCCAAGTTCAATTTTATGATAATTTTCAAGTTCAATTCTAAATTCATGTTCAATTTCAGGTTGTTCAATTTCAGGTTGTTCAATTTCAGGTTGTTCAATTTTAGGTTGTTCAATTTCATGTTCATGTTCAATTTCATGTTTATGTTCAATTTCATGTTCAAATTCAAGTTCATGTTCAATTTCAAGTCCATGTTCAAGTTCAAGTTCAATTTCAACTCCATGTTCAACTCCATGTTCAATTTCAACTCCATGTTCAAGTTCATGTTCAATTTCAGTTTTTAGTGACACGGATGTGACTCCCGAAGGAGACATGGGGTGGGCTAGGCCCCCATCCGGCACTATTCCAGAGACACCCTCTATGCACACAGATGGGACTTCTAATGGAGACGAAGGACCGTCATCTGATATTCCGGAGACACCCAAACAGTCATCTGCCATGCTTCTCTTTGACTTCATCACTTCAGCCTTTCTCCAGTTCTTCTTTCGTGGCATCTTAGTTTTGACTGAAAATAGAAAATAAGAGCTGCCAGTGATCAGCAACACTTGAATTTTGTGAATGCTGCATAGTACTAGCAATTCAATAAAAACTTTAGGCATAATTCCACAACATGAATGCCAGATTTTTTTAAAACGTTATGACTCTGAACACATGTAAAATGTAAGTTTCAATGAATAACGTTAAGAAGTATTTGAGATAAATAAAAAAGATGTGTTAGTGAAACATGAATGCCTCCAGAATGGGAATGCTAAGTTTTCATGTTAAGTTTTTGTGTTAAGGGTTGATAAGGATTAATGAATGACCTTGATGAATGTCATATCGCATGGAAGATAGATATCATTGAAAGAAGGTTACATATCGCATGGAACAGATAGATATCATTGAAAGAAGGTTACATACCAAATTCAAGCTTTTTATGTTGAATAACTTTGGAGAAAAAGGCAAAGGTAAATTTTCAGACAGACAGACTAACAGTTGGACAGACAGACAGACGGATATGAGGAAAACAATATGCCCCCCCCCCATCTTTCGATACAAGGGCATAAAAATATTGCACCTAAAAATTCAGATGAAGAAGATGTCTTTGTGAAACACAAATGCCCCCAAAAAAGGCCTATGTTAAGTTTTCACATTAAGTTTTGGACTGTCTGACAGCAGACAACAATAAAAAAATATCCTCCTGATCTTTCGATACAGGGACATAAAAAGGTAACAGTTCTAGATATACAAGGTGTCTAATAATATATGTTACACTTTCAAATGAAATAAAAGGATATTCATTATCTTCGTACATAATTAGTTTATATATAATTTTGAAGACAGTTTTATGTAATTAATTTCTACTAGAAAATATTGACATCACGATGTCATTTTCGACGTCATCAAAAGGTACACATTTTTTCAAAATAGTGGGAAAAGTTAAATCATTCTGAAATTCAGTTTTGAATTAAAATCTGTTACTTATGTAATAGAAGAAATGAAAATTATGTATCCAACTAACAAGTGAAAAACTTAGCAGTAGAAACTTATGATCCCCAATAGATCAAAAAGGTCTGCAATTCAGAATATCAGAACAAAACTGAATGCAGAGCAACATCTAAATTGATGTTATTTTGAGCATATAATAAGAAACAGTATATTCAGTAAAATGAAATGACCGAAATTGCTGACTTATCTATCTAATGTTTCCATATATAGTGTGTATGTTTTTAAATGATCTATGCTAATCTGTCTGTAAATTTAACTACGCTAAGTTTGTACATAGTATTGTATGTATCTGTTTGAAATTGTAACATACATTATGAAACACACTATACTAAAATGAACATCAGTGTAATGAATGTTTGGTAAAGAGTTACTATTAATGTTGTTATTATGTAACCATTAGACCAAACTTACTATTCAATACATTTTTGATAACCACCAATAGAATGACTTTTAGTTTGACCTCAATGCATTACCTTGATGTATGTTCAATTAAGGTATACAGCCCATCATTAAGGTTTATGAACTGAGAATGAAAACACCACTTTCTAGCCATATAAAATGCATCAAATTACACACACTTGTAAATACACTTCACATAAGTTAATTCACCATGCCGGATTTCAAGATTATGCTTCAAGAAGGAAATAATTAACAACAAGAGATGTTTGTAAAACATATATGCCCCCTCAAGGGCCTACATTTGATGTAGGTCAAAGTCCAAGGTCAAGTTAACAAGGTCCAAGGTCATGGTCAAATATGAAAGGTCTTGGTAGGAGGTGTCTATGTGTGAAATATCAAAGCTGTATATGTAAAAGTAAAATGAAACATAGGCCAGGTTAAAGTTTTTAAAAGTAGGCCAAATGCAAAGGTCAAGGTCATGGTCAAATGTGAAAGGTCTTGGTTGGAGGTGTCCATGTGTGAAATATCAAGGCTGTAGGTGTAAAAGGACATGATATATATGCCTGGTTTCAGTCTTTTTAAAAGTAGGTCAAACTCCAAGGTCAAGGTTGCAATATTCAAGGTCATGGTCAAATGTGAAAGGTTTTGGTAGGAGGTGTCTATGTGTGAAATATCAAGGCTGTAGGTGTAATAGGACCTAAGATAAAGGCTAGGTTAAAGATTTCTAAAAGTATGTAAAAATCAAAGGTCAAGGTCACACAGGCCAAGGTCATGGTCAAATGTGAAAGGTCATGGTAGGAGGTGTCCATGTGTAAAATATTGAGACTGTATAGGTAACAGGACATGAGATATAGGCCTAGTTTAAGTTTTTTAAAAGTAGGTCAAACTCCAAGGTCAAGGTCCAAGATCATGGTCAAAAGTGAAATATCTTGGTTGGAAGTGACCATGTGTGAAATATCAAGGCTGTATATGTAAAATGACATAAAATATAGGTCAGGTTAATGTATTATTAAAGTAGGTCAAACACCAAGGTCAAGGTCACAAGGTCCAAGGTCATGGTCAAATGTGAAAGGTCTTGGTCAGGGGTGTCCATGTATCAAATATCAAGGCTGTATGTGTAAAAGTAATTGATATATCGGCTAGGTTAAAGTTTTTTTTAAAGTAGGTCAAAGTCAAAGGTCAAGGTCACAAGGTCCAAGGTCATGGTCAAATGTGAAAGGTCTTGGTAAGATGTGTCCATGTGTGAAATACCAAGGCTGTATGTGTAATAGCACATAAGATATAGGCCCAGTTTAATTTTTTTAAAAGTAGGTCAAACTCAAAGGTCAAGGCCACATGGTCCAAGGTCATAGTCGTATGTGATAGGTCTTAGTCGGAGGTGTCCATGTGTCAAATATCAAGGCTGTATGTGTAAAAGGACATGATATATCGGCCAGGTTAAAGTTTTTTAAAAGTAGGTCAAACCCCAAGGTCAAGGTCACAAAGTCCAAGGTCATGGTCAATTGTGAAAGGTCTTGGTAAGATGTGTCCATGTGTGAAATATCAAGGCTGTATTTGTAAAAGGTCATGAGATATATGCCGGGTTTAATTTTTTTTAAAGTAGGTCAAACTCCAAGGTCAAGGTCACAAGGTCCAAGGTCATGGTTAAATGTGAACCATGTTGATAGGAGGTATCTATGTGTGAGATATCAAGGCTGTATGTGTAAAAGGACATGAGAAATAGGCAAGGCTAAGAATTAAGTGTAAAAATCAACAAAGGGCAATAACTCCAAGAATTTGATTGGCAGAGTTACGGTTCTTGTGCACTGCACCTTTCCATAATGAAATCTATTCACCTGTAAAGTTTCATGATTCTACCTTACATATTTTTTTGAGTTGTGCTCTGGACAAGAATCAAGTTATACAAGAGATGTTTGTAAAACATATATGCCCCCTCAACAGCCTACATTTGATGTAGGTCAAAGTCCAAGGTCAAGTTAACAAGGTCAAGGTCATGGTCAAATAATTATGAAAGGTCTTGGTAGGAGGTGTCTATGTGTGAAATATCAAAGCTGTATATGTAAAAGTAAAATGAAACATAGGCCAGGTTAAAGTTTTTAAAATTAGGCCAAATGCCAAGGTCAAGGTCAAATGTAAAAGGTCTTGGTTCGAGGTGTCCATGTGTGAATTATCAAGGCTGTAGGTGCAAAAGGACATGATTTATATGCCTGGTTTCAGTCTTTTTAAAAGTAGGTCAAACTCCAAGGTCACGGTTGCAATATTCAAGGTCATGGTCAAATGTGAAAGGTCTTGGTAGGAGGTGTCTATGTGTGAAATATCAAGGCTGTAGGTGTAATAGGACAAAAGATAAAGGCTAGGTTAAAGATTTCTAAAAGTATGTAAAAATCAAAGGTCAAGGTCACACAGGCCAAGGTCATGGTCAAATGTGCAAGGTCTTGGTAGGAGGTGTCCATGTATAAAATATTGAGACTGTATAGGTAACAGGACATGAGATATAGGCCTAGTTTAAGTTTTTTAAAAGTAGGTCAAACTCCAAGGTCAAGGTCCAAGGTCCAAGGTCATGGTCAAAAGTGAAATATCTTGGTTGGAAGTGACCATGTCTGAAATATCAAGGCTGTATATGTAAAATGACATGAAATATAGGCCAGGTTAATGTATTATTAAAGTAGGTCAAACACCAAGGTCAAGGTCACAAGGTCCAAGGTCATGGTCAAATGTGAAAGGTCTTGGTCGTAGGTGTCCATGTGTCAAATATCAAGGCTGTATGTGTAAAAGGACATGATATATCGGCCAGATTAAAGGTTTTTTTAAGTAGGTCAAAGGTCAAGGTCACAAGGTCCGAGGTCATG
This sequence comes from Fragum sueziense, assembly GCA_963680895.1. NCBI lineage: Eukaryota > Metazoa > Mollusca > Bivalvia > Cardiida > Cardiidae > Fragum > Fragum sueziense. The sequence goes on from OY804597.1 coordinate 63,090,649, forward strand.
GTCAAATGTGAAAGGTCTTGGTAGGATGTGTCCATGTGTGAAATATCAAGGCTGTATGTGTAATAGCACATGATATATAGAACCAGTTTAATTTTTTTCAAAGTAGGTCAAACTTCAAGGTCAAGGCCACATGGTCCAAGGTCATAGTCGTATGTGATAGGTCTTGGTCAGACGTTTCCATGTGTCAAATATCAAGGCTGTATGTGTAAAAGGACATGATATATCGGCCAGGTTAAAGTTTTTTAAAAGTAGGTCAAACTCCAAGGTCAAGGTCACAAAGTCCAAGGTCATGGTCAATTGTGAAAGGTCTTGGTAAGATGTGTCCATGTGTGAAATATCAAATCTGTATTTGTAAAAGGTCATGAGATATATGCCGGGTTTATTTTTTTTTAAAGTAGGTCAAACTCCAAGGTTAAGGTCACAAGGTCCAAGGTCATGGTTAAATGTGAACAATGTTGATGGGAGGTATCTATGTGTGAGATATCAAGGCTGTATGTGTAAAAGGACGTGAGATATAGGCAAGATTAAGAATTAAGTGTAAAATCAACAAAGGGCAATAACTCCAAGAATTTGATTGGCAGAGTTACGGTTCTTGTGCACTGCACCTCTCCATAATGAAAACTAATCACCTGTAAAGTTTCATGATTCTACCTCACATATTTTTTGAGTTGTGCTCCGGACAAGAATCAACTTATAAAATCAACAAAGGGCAATAACTCAAAAAATTTGATCGGCAGAGTTACGGTTCTTGTGCACTGCACCTCTCCATTATGAGATCTATCCACCTGTAAAGTTTCATGATTCTACCTTACATACTTTTTGAGTTATGCTCCGGACAAGAATCAAGTTTGAAAATCAACAAAGGGCAATAACTCCAAAAATATGATTGGCAGAGTTACGGTTCTTGTGCACTGCACCTCTCCATAATGAGATCCATTCACCTGTAAAGTTTCATGATTCTACCTAACATAGTTTTTGAGTTATGCCCCGGACAAGAATCAAGTTTGAAAATCAACAAAGGGCAATAACTCAAAAAATTTGATCGGCAGAGTTACGGTTCTTGTGCACTGCACCTCTCCATAATGAGATCTATCCATCTGTAAAGTTTCATGATTGTACCTTACATACATTTTGAGTTATGCTCCGGACAAGAATCAAGTTATAAAATCAACAAAGGGCAATAACTCAAAAAATTTGATCGGCAGAGTTACGGTTCTTATGCACTGCACCTCTCCATAATGAGATCTATCCACCTATGAAGTTTCATGATTCTACCTTTAATACTTTTCGAGTTATGCTCCGGACAAAGTTTGGTCTACGGACAGACCGACCGACCGACCGACCGACCGACCGACCGACCGACCGACCGACCTTCCGACCGACCGACCGACCGACCGACCGACCGACACTTGCAAAACAATATACCCCCATTTTCTTCGAAAGGGGGCATAAATATCATTTTACTCTATATTCATATGCAAGAGAGGTAATTTTGAACAGGTTTGTCAAATATTTCCATAAGTATGCATTAATTCAAAATTCTGAACTAAACAAAACGCTTATGTTTGTATTTGGAATGGAAATGTAACACCGGTTAGGTATTACTGGCACTTTTCAAATTTCGGCTCTGGCTCTGCATTTCATTCTCAGTTTGTAAACCTTAAAACATCACTTTCTAGCAATATGAAATGCATCAAATTACACACAATTGTAAATACACTTCATATAAGTTGATTCACCATGCCCAATTTAAAGATTATGCTTCAAGAAGGAAATAATTTTCAAATATTATTTTACTCTTTATTCATATGCAAGGGAGGTAATTTTGAACATTTTAGTCAAATATTTCCATAAGTATGCATTAATTCAAAATTCTAAACCGTTCAAAATGATCATGTTCATATTTGGAATGGAAATGTATCACAGTTTTAGGAATTACTGGCACTTTTCAGGCCTCTGGCTCTGTGGTGCTAATGATGGGTTGCATTCCTTAAAAGGTATTTGACAAACAGAAAAATCAATGCAGGTGGGCATCAAATAATGACATTTACCTTTCGTTTACTATATATAATTTATCTTCACTATTCCCTCCTGTGTTCAAACCCAACTGTACAAGGGTCAAATGGCACAATTATTGCAGCTGTCAAGTAACTTCACATCATTGGAATCAAGTCACATGAATAACTGATCACAAATTAAGTCACATGAAGTTCACTTTTTAGTTCCAACCGTCTAATAACTCCACATCAAGTCACATGAATAACTAATATAACAAATTTAGTCACATTAAGTACACTTTTTTTAACAATATTGTTTATTCACCACATATAGAACTGTTTATACAGTATAATCACAATCAATTAATCTTCGATTTTTAACCTGAAACAAAGAGAAGGACAGTGAAATAAAACAAAACAACAGCTGTCATAGACAGGTTATGCTCCCGGAATTAGTGTTTGTCACAAAAAAAATCACTCGAGAACTGCAAAATCAGAATGAGCTATGAATACATTAAGCACCCTTTTTCCATAACAGATTAAAGTGTGTGGTTTATAGAATCTGATTCATTAGGCAAGTATGAAATTTCATTAAATTCTAACGATTTGATTAAAAGAAATAAGAGAAAAGCTAATTTCTACATAAAGGCCCCTCTTTGCCATGATACATTCTCAAATTTAGAGTATTGCAGGAAGTTCATATTGAAGTTTTATCCAATTTGGTCTAAGGCTTGTGGAGAATAAGCTTTGGACAGAATGACGGAAATAGATGCAAAGCTATCTTGCATTTAGTCCCCTTTTTATGACAAGTTTTTGCACATTGATTATGGTGTTTGACCTAAAACATCTCATTACAAAATTTCCATTAAATTCTGCCCATTGGATGAAAATATATGAAAGAAACACTAATTTCTACATTAAGACCCATTTTTCTCTGACATAGCCTTGAATTGGGAAATATAGAAAAAGATCTTTGGGAAATACTACACACACAGAGAGTTAACATGGGAGGTTTCATTGATTTGGTCCAAGGGTTGCTTAGATCTGGCTACAGACACATGGATGGATGGAGAGGAGGATAAACAGACAGTGTGGTGACTATATGTTCTCCAAAATCTTTTTCAGAGAGCATTATAATCAGTAACTTTGAATTGCTAAAAAAATGTTTCCAATTGCGAAAAAATTTCATTTTAGGATATGAAGAGAGAGAACAAAAATATATTTGAAGCCAAAGTAAGGTTAAGATTTGAGCGAAAGATTCAGTTATTGTAAACACGACTTAAAATGAAATTTAAGGTTTAAGGCAAAAACTGTAATTGCATATTTCAACTCTAAATGAGAAAAAAATAAAATATAAAGAAGAGCATTGTGATCAACAAGGCGGTTCAAACCCTGTAAAAGGCCCCATCCATAACTAGTGAAACTTTAAAATATGTATTACAATATAAATATTTTTTCACTTTCTATTGTAATACATAAAGATAATTCACAACTTGATATTCTGCAGATTATATAGCTTGTCATTTAAACATGAGAGTTTCACTACACACTTACCTGGTATGGGTTGACATATGCGATAGCCTTTTTCAGTAAAATGTCAAGTTTTTACATTGACATATGTGAATTACTTACTTTCATATGTACAGGGGAACATTTTGAAACAGTAGTCTCACCTATGTGACAAGTGATGCCCTATTGGAATTCTGTTATGAATGTCTGGGGGGGGGGAGGAAGCAGAATGACAGGATATCTTCTTTTAACACATTAGCAAAGTCTCTGACATACATTAATGCAGACAGAAAGGCAAAAGTATAATGAACATCCCCTATCTCAATCATAGTGATCAAATATGATTTAGGTTGATTGATTGATTGGTGTTAAATGCCTCTTTCAAATACTATGGTGACATCACATAGCTGGAGCACCTAATCATGGAATCCTATTTTTCTCTAGATTCCTGTTGTTTCTCATACCAGTACTACCAGAACACATTTACAGAGCCTCCAGCTGCTCGCCCATACAGCTTAACATCTTCATCGATGGGAGACAATTTTGTCTGAAAGGATGTTTGCCGCAGCTGGGGATCAACGATGTGACCTCACAAGTGAGAGTCTAATGCACTACAAACTACGCCATGGCTGCAGCTATATGATATAGGATAAAGCTTCTTCTTTGTCCAAAACAACACTTAACAGCATCTGAAAAAATAAGAGTGCCAGATGTATACATGTTTGAATTGTGAACAATAAGAATTTTGTTGTAAACAAATAAACATGTCACATTAGATTATTGTAAAATAAGTTTTCATAATTTCCTATGTATGCAATGAAGTCTCATCACTAGCATTCAACCATATGGCATTTAGTAGCATTTGCATACATATTTACTATTCAATATCAACCTCTGTTCTAGTTTGATCTTCATAAGCAGATTCAACTTTTACACTCAAATTTTGAAACATCAGAATGAAATATGTTAAAAGTATTAATATATAAATTGTATGAGGAAGACAAGCCCCGCCCTGCCATGCCCACATTTTTAAATAAATAAAAAACTCACAAACATTTATTGAAGACAGTCACTCAAGGTATATACATAAGATTCGGTTCAAATTTGCCCTATAATTGCTTTTTTAAAGAATTTTCTCCTGATTCCGTTAAGTCCAATAAGCCCTGCCCTGCCACGAACACATTTTTTGCAAATCAAAAATTTGTGAACAAATTTTGAAATGAGTCACACAATGAATATTCCTGCCAAGTTTGGTAACAAATCGCAAATGGTTAAAGAGAAGATTTTTAAAGAATTATCAAGCAATTTCTCTATGTCTGATAATGCCCAGCCCTGCCATGCCCACATTTTTGGACAAATACAAAATTCATGACAAGATGTTGAGGACAGTCACTCAAGGAACATTCCTGCAAAGTTTGGTTCAAAATGGCCTAATTTTTTATTCTTAAAGAATCTCTCATGATTTCTTATAGTCTGATAAGCACCGCCCTGCCTCGCCCACACTTTTTGATGAATAAACAAGTTTTGAAAAGGGTCACCCAAGGAACGTTTCTGCCATGTTTGGTAAGAATAGGCCTAGTGGTTAAGGAGAATATCTTTGAAGAATTGTCTAACGATTTCTCGAAGTCAGATAAGCCACACCCTGCCATGCCCACATTCCTGCCAAGTTTGGTTCAAATTGGCCAGATAATTGATTTTTAGAGATTTTTCACATGATTTCTTTAAGTCCGATTAGCCCCGCCCAACAAAGCCCATAATTTTTTATGAATCAAAATTCACGAACAATTTTGAACAACAATTTTGAAAAGGATCACCCAAGGAACATTCCTTCCAAGTTTGGTGTGCATTTGCCAAGTGGTTAAGGAGAAGATTTTTGAAGAATCGTCTAATTCTGGTAAGCCCCCGCCCTTCCGCGCCAACATTTTTCACCCAATCAAAAATTCATGAACATGTGTTGAATACAGTCACTCAATGAACATTCTTGCCAAGTTTGATTTGAAATGGCCAAACAATTGATTTTTAAAGATTTTTTGCATGATATCTCCAAAAAATCCAAAAAGCCTAGCCCTGCCACGGCCATAATTTTTGACGAATCAAAAACTCACACATAAGTTTTGAAAAGGGTCACCCAAGAAACATACCTGCCAAGTTTGGTAAGAATTGGCCCAGTGGTTCAGGAGGAGAAGATTTTTGAAGAATTATCGAATGATTTCGTGAAGTCTGATAAACCCCGCCCTGCTACGCCCACATTTTTCACCCAATCAAAAAATTCATGAACACGTGTTGAAAACAGTCACTCAAGGGACATTCCTGCCAAGTTTGGTTCAAATTGGCCTGATAATTGATTTTTAAAAAAATTTCGAATGATTTCTCTAAGTCTGATAAGTCCCGCCCTGCCACGCCCACAATTTTTGACCAATCAAAAATTCACGAACAAGTTTTGAAAAGGGTCACCCAAGGAACATTCCTGCCAAGTTTGGTAAGAATCGGCTGAGTGCTTGAGGAGAAGAAGATTTTTGAAGAATCATCCAATGATTTCGCGAAGTCTGATAAGCCCCACCCTGCTACGCCCACATTTTTCACCCAATCAAAAATTCATGAACATGTGTTGAAAACAGTCATTCAAGGGACATTCCTGCCAAGTTTGCTTTAAATTGGCCAGATAATTGATTTTTAAAGATTTTTATAATTATTTCTCTAAGTCTGATAAGCCCCGCCCTGCCACGCCCACAATTTTTGACCAATCAAAAATTCACGAACAAGTTTTGAAAAGGGTCACCCAAGGAACATTCCTGCCAAGTTTGGTAAGAATCAGCTAAGTGGTTGAGGAGGAGAAGATTTTTGAAGAATTATTGAATGATTTCGCGAAGTCTGATAAGCCCCGCCCTGCCACGCCCACATTTTTCACCCAATCAAAAATTCATGAACACGTGTTGAATACAGTCACTCAAGGGACATTCCTGCCAAGTTTGCTTTAAATTGGCCAGATAATTGATTTTTAAAGATTTTTATAATTATTTCTCTAAGTCTGATAAGCCCCGCCCTGCCACGCCCACAATTTTTGACCAATCAAAAATTCACGAACAAGTTTTGAAAAGGGTCACCCAAGGAACATTCCTGCCAAGTTTGGTAAGAATCGGCTGAGTGCTTGAGGAGAAGAAGATTTTTGAAGAATTATTCAATGATTTTGCGAAGTCTGATAAGTCCCGCCCTGCCACGCCCACATTTTTCACCCAATCAAAAATTCATGAACATGTGTTGAAAACAGTCATTCAAGGGACATTCCTGCCAAGTTTGCTTCAAATTGGCCAGATAATTGATTTTTAAAGATTTTTATAATTATTTCTCTAAGTCTGATAAGCCCCGCCCTGCCACGCCCACAATTTTTGACCAATCAAAAATTCACGAACAAGTTTTGAAAAGGGTCACCCAAGGAACATTCCTGCCAAGTTTGGTAAGAATCGGCTAAGTGGTTGAGGAGGAGAAGATTTTTGAAGAATTATTGAATGATTTCGCGAAGTCTGATAAGCCCCGCCCTGCCACGCCCACATTTTTCACCCAATCAAAAATTCATAAACATGTGTTGAATACAGTCACTCAAGGGACATTCCTGCCAAGTTTGCTTTAAATTGGCCAGATAATTGATTTTTAAAGATTTTTCATATTATTTCTCCAAGTCCGATAAGCCCCGCCCTGCCACGCCCACAATTTTTGACGAATCAAAAATTCACGAACAAGTTTTGAAAAGGGTCATCCAAGGAACATTCCTGCCAAGTTTGGTAAGAATCGGCTGAGTGGTTGAGGAGGAGAAGATTTTTAAAGAAAAAACCAACAGACGGACCAACAGACCAACAGACAGACAGACAGACAGACAGACCAACAGACCAACAGACCGACAACCTGACTCCTATATACCCCCCAAATTGAATTTGGGGGGTATAATAATAACGACTACAGTCAATATAACCAGGCTTCAGATAAGAAATTGTGCAAAAACTTTCTTATTTATGAGTCAACTTCAAGCAGTTTGTTGCATGTACCCCACCTTACTGAACTTTTTCCTAAGATATATGACTTATTTGAAAACATCTCATACTTTTTGCAAAAATTGATCCCAACCGACCGGAAACACGATCTGATTTTTTGTTAAAAACTACAGGGAGGATTCAAGTCAGGCATACATCAGAGGAAAGATCTCAGTAAGGCGGGGTACATGCTAAAACCTGTTTGAAAATTGACGGAGAAATAAGAAAGTTATTGCAAAATGTCTTGCATGAAGCGAGAAAAAATTGTCCGTAGATATACCCATCCCACAATGCACAATCTCCACCGTGCTTACGTTAGGGAAAAAACGCAGCCAAGTGACCCGACTATAGATTTCGAAGCCTAGCTAGCATTATCAAAGTTTAAACTCCGTGCCAGTGAGGGGTTTCAAAATAAGCAATTATTTCAAGGATAGACTGACATTGGAGTCCAATCTTCGTTAAATATTATAATCATCAAACCTATAACCAAGTCATACAGGCTGGTATAATCACGACAGGGAATCGCCTGATACAATATTTTCGGTAATTTTCATGAATTCTGTCCATGGGCGAATCTAGAGGAGCGCTCGGAGGGTCCGGACCCCCTGGTATTGGCCGAAAATTATATTTTGACTCTGTATATTTAGCGTAACGTTACGTATTTTTTTATTCATTTTAAGCCTTAAGGAGGAATGCTCCAGTTTCCTAAAATTTTTTCCCAATAATAGAATTTATTTATATTTTGTATGTTGAAAAAACATGTTATTACCAATTGAAAAATAAAATAAAAATGAATGGTCAACGATCTTGTTTGAATTTTATAGGTATTCGTATCACATACCCCTACAGCGAAAAAATGCACAATTTCTTGCACCTGTTCAAGGTCACTAAAATGCTAATAAAATGTTGTATATTCATCGTTTAGTCTCGAACACGGATTTAAAGTAACGTCTTGCATTTGATAAGAACAGAAAACCCAAAATATGTGCTCTTATAAACGCGTAAATGTATAAAACAGCATGCTCATGCGTTCGGTTCGATAAACGAAGCTGGAGTGTTTTATGTCAAAATTTGCATATTTTGGGAAATATTTCAAGTTCTACATAATAGAATTTGATAAAACTCCCTCAATGTATTAAACAACATGTCCTGGTAATAATTCAAAAAGAAAATGTATAGGTCAGCGCACTTATTAGTGAATTACAGCAATTTTCATCAGCTACACATGAATAAAATGACGCGAAACAGTGGTAACTGCATACACACTTACGACTATCTTGCTCTAAATAATCGATTTCCATCTTGAGGAAATCAGTTTCGCATAATAAATACACTTTTACCGTCGAAAATGGTAAATTGTAATGATGTGTTATATCATTGAAAATATGGTAGCGAAACATATTGGTACGAAACATTTAATTTACTACAGTAATGACCCAAGGTGGTCATACCACGTGATAAATGATGTCATAAACTGACGGTGTTATGGTAAATTGTCACCCCGACACACCACGGCTGGAATTTTCAAACGGCTGTAAGTTCTTTGTTTTTTATTCAAATCTAACAAGACCTGGCCTATTCGAAGCGCAATTTTGTAAGCTTAACCCGTATATTTACATCTTGTACCCAAAAGTCACGGTTTTTGCAAAAATCGTGGACAACTGATTGAAAACGACAAAAATAAATCCCGCTACAACGGAAAGCGAAATCAAAATTGATACAAATTAACTATTTATGAGCTGGTTACATGATATCTCTGTACGTTTATAGTATTTTTAGTCTTGAATTATTTTTTTAGATAAATCAGAAGTAGAAAATAAAATAAAATCTTGCCGGTAAAAGGTCAACTATGAGAAAGCTATATCGGGCAGCAGATATTAGGAAGCTACATTGGAAAGCAGAAATTATAAATATTTCACACCCGACTCTATTACCATAGTTTTCATGTTTTTTTTTCGAGCCCGATTGTGGTGAGCGAGACATAGTTCCTTGTCACTATATAACAGCTAGGTGTATGTGCGTAAGTCAGTCCGTCAGTTCGCCCGTTTTAGTCCGTGGCATAACTCCAACATTTATGAATGGATTTTAAGCAAAAATAGCGTTCTCTGTTTGTTCTCTGTCAATGTAGACCTGATGTTTGGAAGAAATATCAGAAAACTACAAGATCAAGGTAACAGCTCACTGTCAAATGTCAAAATGAAATTCATCTAGAGCGTTTTGCGGACTCGATAGCAATTTTCATGGGACAACCATCTAGTTTGTTTGTGTTTCCCCTGGCTGCTGAGTATTTGACCAGTCATGCGTAAAAAGACCGCAATGGAATTCTATTCCCGTTTAGTCTGTGCAACTGCACAGTCTGATACGGGTCGTTACTTTTCACCATTCTCATTTGGTCCCCCTTTGTGTGACTAGTCCCGTATATTTCCGACGTTCGGATATCCTCGGATAATGTCGACCAAAGATCGAATCATCGACTCGGATGTGTGTGTATGAAGAAATCTTAAAAAAATGGATTTCTTAGCCGGAAGTAGCTACGCTTCATAAAGTAGCTTTCGAGGTCAGCCAAATGCACAACTATGGCAACTTGCAGGACTTGCAGGTTGTAATCATTCTAAAAAGAGAGGACACTGGAACTGCAAACAATGTATTTCAGTATCATTGTCGCGTCATTGTTGACATTAGTCACATACGAACGTTTTGAATTGTTGTTATATTCTATTCTATTCATAGTCTGAAAGTAGTTCTACGAGATGCATCCAAGGTATGATTCGATAAGTTGTCCTTGGTGATCCAATTGTATTTCCGAGTGACTTGAAATGTAAACAAGAAACCACATTTTTAACTTAAAGATCTATAAACTTTGTCTGAGATTCGTGTTCGTTCTTGAACGAAACCTTAGTAGTCCTGTCCATGTGTATAATTATATAACGACAGTTCCATCGTTACTTTAAACGTTTCTAGGTTATCAAAAAAAAAATAAAATAGATAAATAAATAAAAAAAATAAATAAACCGGATTATTCACACACGATTTACATTCAATCTTTGTTTATTTTTCGGATGATGGTAGGCCTAACTTGTGAAAAAATATAATAAAGATCGAAAAAAGAAGAACTAAAAGTTGCCTAACTTCTAAAACAATTTGTAATGATGAAAATTGCCAATTACGTGGAATTCCCTGTGAGACACGTAAATGTCATAGATACGAAACGTTCACCATTGAAGCCTGTTACACCTCGTCAACTAAAGCGAATTAGAAGCGGTGGAAAGAAGTCGGTGGTGAAACAGACACCAACCAAACAGTCATCTACAAAATAAGTAAGAGGAGCTCTACTTAAGATGACCGAATGCGATTCCATAACAAGAAAACTGCCCTAGAGAATTGACTCATACTGTCGCATATTATAAAGTGAATCCTTACTGACAAATTAAGATAATAAAAAAGATAAGTCACCATCTAGGGAAAGAATGGGGGCCGTCTCAAAACCAGCACTGAAATGGCTATTTTTAACATGTAGGCCAATGGGAAATTTGAATATTTTTACACAAATGTTAAAAAATAGCGAATTACTGCCCTAGAGAATTTGATGATATTTTGTAAATTGATGAACCTAGTCATGATCTGTAAAATAAAGAAATAAAAAACAAAAGTCACCACAGTATATGAATTGGGGGTTGTCTCAAATGTGCCGAAATAGCAGTGTTTCAGCTGATTTTTGACGCAAATGTTAAAATTTCAGAAATTTCTGCCCCAGAGAATTTGATAATATACTGACGTCAAATAAAAACGCTCCAATGAAATCTGTCGTTATTTTTCTTATGTATATTACAACGTTGTTGAAATGTATACTGTATATCATGATTTTGACCGACAATTACGGAAAATGAAAAAAATATGCGTTTCTATCCATTAACAAGTCCATTTCCGGTGACTGGTCACGTTTTCTACGTGTGCTTCGTGTATGTACATCACGTGATGAAATTTGAAACATTTTACACAGTAACATGTGTAAGTGGATAGGCAACTACGAATTCAAAGATTTTCTTGTGAAACATCCGAATTGAAGGATTTAAATACTAAATACGAAAAAAGGAGCTCGTGATTTAGCCATTTTTGAATGCGACGAATGCACAAACAAGCCGTGAGACAGTTTAACATATTGTGTTTCTCGATTCGGTGTCTTGATCGACGCGTTAGAATTCTGCGAACATTTATTGATCGGCCACGCTCAACTAGACCTCACGTAACGCCTGTAAAGTAAGATAATTCTCCACGTTAACGTCATGTACGTTTCAGGTTTGTGACGTTTTGATCGACGATCTGTCGAATAGTCAGTAAATGTGGTGGCCAAATAAGTGTTTTTCTGGCAACTGTTGTTGCTGCAAGTACGGTTTGAAATAGACACACTGCTTGGAAAATAGAGCTCTAAGATTAGCCATTTTCGATTACGGGAAAATCAAGAACAAGCCGCCTGACGTTTCGACGTCTTGCACTGCACGATTAGGCATCTTGGTCGACGACTTAGAGTTACAGAAACATTTGCCAATCGGCCAAAGTCAGATAGACCTCATGTAACGCCTGTTATACAAGAAGCTGTCTTACGTTAACGTCATATGCGTTTCAGGCTTGAGACGTTGAAATCGACGTCGGGTTTAGTATTCACTAATTGTGGTCAGCAAATAAGACGTTTCACGGCATCTTTTGTCGTTGAAGTAAACTTTGAACCACGCGCTACTGCTTTTCAAATGGAAATACTGATATCGCTCTGTTTAAATGTGCCGTTTATTGTAAACTGTAACAATTTGATAATTTCTTTATCATCTTTTTTCAACAACAGATAATCAAATTTACAGATGGAAATCGGTGTTTGTAATTTCAAATCCGATTTACTGAATAATCGGACATTTATTAGGACTGAGGCGTTTTTATTTGACGTCAGTATAGTACCTTTCAAAATATATTGAATCTATTTTCAAGATATCCTCGCTTTTCTACGAAAATCCCGCATCCGCAGCTTGTTTAAAGCTGCAGATACGTGGTTTTCGAGGAAAAGCAGCAATATATGAAGCTGAAAAGAATGTAGCACGGCTGAACAAAAGCTGTTGAGATAAAATGATATTCTGATTCAGTTTTGTTCATGTTACAAGCTATACAAACTCTGTCATTAACTGCAATGTTAGAATGTCTACCCGTTTCTATTGCCAACGAGTGGCCGGATATTCTAAATTGTGTATAAAGTATTCTGTATTTCAGGTTGACAATATTTCCTAAATAAGATTCTATCTGGAAGTCGAATTTGATTTCTCCATAGAGTTTTAATCTACTTGAGTTATTTATAGAAGCAAACCACGATTGTTTAAAATTTTTAAGGATTCTTCGTTTTATACTTTCATAGTGTATCGGTGCTGTCAGTTGATTTATCCAGAGATGAGATAAGCCTAAATTGTCTAATTCTGTTTTAAGTAGATATCATATGCTCAATTTCTCCTACGATATGAAATATTTGCGTCACAGTCTTGTTTCAATAAGGAATAGATTTTATATTGCAGGGATGACCTTTGTGATAAAAGCTTTATCCAATATTTGAAGATAATTAACTTTCTTAGGGGATGACCTTGAATCTTGTGATCTTGACCTTGGAGTCTGACCTACTTTTAACAAAACTTGAACCGGGCCTATATTACATGTTTTTTTTAAACATACAGCCTTGCCAATGAATTAAAGTAATTGAATTACTTTTGAATTTGGGTGTTTTTATAACAAAGAGTGTCAGACTCAGTATAAATATTAATCTTTGCTTCAAGTGGATTTGGCGGTGAAAACAACTGCATAGCAACGCTCTATATTGTATATACCAAATTATGGTGTCGATTATAATTTAGTCTTTAAATCAAACCTACGGTGTAATGATGTAAAGTTTTCATTAAAAAATGTTATTTATATATTTTAGAAATTTATTTGTTGAAATAAAAACATGTTATTTTAAGAAATTACCTCAAGATTATCGGATTAAAATAGTTCCCTCTAAGGACCTGTTACCAATAGGGAAAACGTAAAAATGGCCGAATGGCGAATATGGGGATTGTTTAGAGCTAAATGATTGATAACAAATTATACGGTATTTTGCGAATGTTATGTTAACAATTAACAAAGTATATTTTACACAATTATGCTAATTGGATGCAGCGATCATTCCAATGTAAATTACGCGTATGCTACTGACAACTGATAACTCCTGATATTAAACAGACACACTTAAGCTATTTATTATCCATCATTCCTTTTATGACTTGACCCCGTCCCATGAAATTATTGTTTTAATAATTTAATCGAGACAAAATCTTCAATTGGTCTCATACTAAATAAATTGGACTAGATATTTTATGTATAGGATATTCATTCAGCAACAGCGTCTAAATTCTTTAACAATTTTAAGTTAATACCCTATAGTAGGGTTGTACAATTTTAAAAAAAAATGTTGCATGCAAAAAACTGGTTGAGAGTAATTAATACACACAGATTTATATAGTAATTAAAATATTGACTGAAAATGAGGAAATGTTGATTGTCAGCTTTATCTTTCTTTCCTTCAATGTTTTCGGACATATATATCAGGGATGTCAAAACCCAGTTTTGTTTGGAAAAGGATTAAGCACAAATCTTTAAGTTGATCTATATGATTATGTTTTGATTGTTGTTGTTTTTTTAAGAAAAGAAAATTGAAATGAGTGATTTGCTATCACAAACTTCTCAAACCGAATACGAGTAACTTGTCTCAGCTTTGGTTTTGACGAATTTTGCTGCCTCTCGATTGTAAAATCTGTGTAGCTATAACTGTAATGCCTAGTTCTCTAGATTGTCCGAAGTTTGATAAAAGATTTTGGAATAAAAGAAATGCTGATTATCTTCATTTTGCCCATTGATATTGCATGTTATTTGTTTGGGTTACACAAGTTATGTTTTTTTCTTATTAATTAAGATCTTGATCTATTCATTATTGTTATTACCATTGTTGTTTTTTCAGCTATCTTCGCGTTAATGAAACGGTTAAGCCTAAAATTGTCCCAATGGGAAATGACTAAAGATGAACAAATTTGATAAGGCATATGCAGTTTTTGTCTAAAATATTAAACAAAAATTTCATTCATAACATTAAATGTTTAGTCGTTTGGCCAGAATCGGTTTTGCTGTCTCATAAAAAGCCAAAAGTGTGACACTTTTGTCTTTCAATTTGGAAATATGCGGGGAAAGAAAATAGCTTGGTTATGGGTGTTATTTTTTCCCCAGTTTTCTCATAAATAGAATGGAGTTAATATTTTCACATTGAATTTTTTGGTTCGACACCCGCAATGAGGATGATTGATACGAATTGACCGCTACTAATAATAATTGTCAGGGTCCCAATTTTGAACTTTTTTGATATACGTTTTTCTCCGAATTCACATTAGGTTTAAAATGTAAAGAAAGATATATTCTTCAATTTAAGGACAGATCCTCCATTTATTTCCCACGGTAAGATTTTTTTTATTTTTTCTGTACTGATATTTAAATATGTGAGAAGTAAAAAAATGACTTAAAAACTATAGGTCACCAAGCGAATTAAAAAGTTATTGAATTTCAAGGGAGACTACTCTTGTCTAAAATTGCAAAAATGAGGTGTCACTTAAATACCCACAAAAAGGTGTTCGAAATGACTAGGATTACATAAATAAGTCTTTATTGTGTTCAATATGTTTTATTCTGTCTAAATAAGTATCAATTTGGGAAAATTTAGTGATGATCTTGAAATTTTTAGTAAAACATTCTTTCAAAAGTAGCTGAAATTGCTCTTTTGTCGCAACGTTTCTGATAATAAAAAATATTCCAGCGGTAAGAATTTTTTCTTTTTTCGTATAGACATAGCGCTTGGTCATACCTACAAAAACAAAAAAAGAAAAATATATCAAACCAGGCGTTTTTCTTAGTTATAAGTAAAATTTGGTTTACTTTTTACAGCTCTGTCCGAAATTTTTTCACTACTTTTATCCATTTTCTT
Source organism: Fragum sueziense (assembly GCA_963680895.1). NCBI lineage: Eukaryota > Metazoa > Mollusca > Bivalvia > Cardiida > Cardiidae > Fragum > Fragum sueziense. The sequence continues at coordinate 63,106,215 of OY804597.1, forward strand.
CCTTATTACCAGCTTTAGATAATAAAACGTGTCATCTTTTGTGTCCATCTGAAGCGGACTATCTCATAAAGACACCATGTTGTTTTTGTTGCTCCGTTTCCTATCGATAACGCCACATTTTGAACACGTAACAGAAAGCGAAATGTACCATCCGAGTACTATTACACTTTAATTGACCAAACAGAGAGAATTTAAATAACCGAAAAGGGTCTTGTCATTTATCAACCAAACATTAGATAAATGTAAGAAATACATTTGCTGAAAAGGCCAATTACTGAAACAGCTTTATTTAGTTATTTAGGATATGCGCAGTAAGTTGCGCATTAACAACTGGAGGATCTGTCCTTAAGGTAATGGTTGATACAAAAAGCAGCGAAATAAGTATTTGAAAATGTGTTTTCAAGTGAAAATCGATCAAAATATATCATAGGGGTCCAAACTCCAACGCAATTCTATACGTAACTAAGGGTTTGTTATCACCGTCTCTATGCAGCGTTGCATGTCGGGTAATACCGATAAACGCCCGGATGTGCGGAACGATCAATAGGGCGAACTAGCTCTAACAGCTAGCAGATCATCTGCACATCTGATTTATCTCCCTCAAATACTTTGGTCTTAGAAAACACAGTTATTTCCCTTGATGAAAACGCCACCATCCTCAAAGTAAACGAAAACAAAAGTTAAGGAAATATGCCGTTTTCTCTTTTCTTCATTCACATAAGCCTAAAACAGTTCGATGTATGTTTAATTTAATTTTTGGAAGACATTTTTTGTTATTTGGTATTGAAAAAAAACATCTGACGGACATGATAATCACAAGGAATACCATCACAAAATATTAAACAAGACATACGATAGCAGTCATTTTAGAGCCATGTTTAGTGACTTACCCTAAGATGTGGGTGCAATGGTCAGTTTCTTGTTCATCCGTTCATTTGTTTTGTAGATTCGAAATGTCAACTCTGACTTTGAATTTTTCTTTGTAACTGTTTTAATTGGTTATTACAATCAATTCTTGTAATTAATGAAATGATTTCAACTTAAGGAGTATGATAATTATTAAACAACATGTATTTAGTTTTCAAATTGACCTCTCATTGAAGTATGATTTTCCCCAAAATAAAGGATTCCACCAACAAAACATAAATTATAAATAACAAAAGATAAATTATGAATTTGTTTCATAAACATTTGGGCCTTTCGTCTTGTTCGACTTAAAGTAATTAAGTCTTGAAAATAGAATTACGGAACTGCAAAATTCATTTTGGAATTTTCATACGTAATTAACCTCTTCTTCATGACTGACAATTTTCTGACCAAGATTTTTTGGGCCCACTCATAAAATGTAACCATTTGAAATGAAAAATACAATATTCTTTTCGCCAAAACCGTTTGACTATTGGAGTAAAACGCATTGAAGTACTTCCAAGAGAGTAGAACTTTCATCCATAAATAAATGAAATTCAATGTTTTCCATCGGGAACCGACCTTCCTCGACTAAGATAAACAATTACCAAGTTGATCAACGTTTCTCAATGACTTAATCACAATTGGGAACAAACTGTTCATTTCAGCCATTGTTTTATGTCTCGAGGGGAAAGAGAAGAGTCCCTATCCGTATCTTCTGTTTCAGCACGTCCAATGGAATTATCAGGAATTAAGGTCGGAGCTTTTTGAACGACTTTATGGGGTGTTGAACTTCGTATTTTTTTATGTACTTTAATGGTCCTGTCCCGAATGCTTCACAAACTTTTCGAAACTTCCTTCGAAATGACAGTAGTAACAAGTGAACAGCATGGAACTGAAAATAAAAGAAAAAAATAATAAAACAGACACCGCCAGATTCTTGGTACTCTCAACTTTTTTACCCTTACGGAATTGCTTTGACAAATAGCAAAGAAACTAGATTCTTTCTATATTCTGATTAAAGTATATTTAGTAGACCTATTGTTACCTTCTTTGCTGCAAAACAGTTACAAGTCAGTCACCTATTAACATAATTGTTGAATAATTTCGGTAGCAATTATAAAACATGATTCTCAGCCGTGAAAACGTTATCATTAAACATTACTATTGCTTCAAGTCTACACCGTTCACAATTGAATTATGTCTACACCGTTCACAATTCGTTATGAAAATATAACCACACCGTACACAAAACACAGAAACTGCACCGTTGTGTCTGCATATTTTCACTGGGACTACACCGTTGTTTGGCCATTTAGTAAACACGGTGTTTGTAGACATTTTGGACATTTTTGTGTAAAACGAGGGTAACCATAGAAAAGAGCATGTTAAAAACATCTAAGTTAGAGCAATAATTTGTTCCCTAGTTCGCTGATTACTATGTTATCATCCTTAAAAGGGCAGCTTTCTCGCTTCGAAAAAAGTTTTCCGTGTTGGGCTGTCTTTGCACAACGACTGAGTACGATAGGACAACACTGATACTTTGATATATAGAACCGTTGATAGGTATACATTTCCCCTGTATAATGATATCAGTATCAAGGCAAGATACGACCGTTTAAGAAATTTATCAATGAAAAACTATGACACCTACCTCTCATGCTATATCGTTGTCGCCATCTTTGAATGACTACACAAACCTAACGGACAACTTACAACACAGTGAGATAACTCTTTTCATTCTTGAATTATCTGCCATTGGATTAAAAAAATACCAATTTTCTTGTGTGCGCAACGTTTACGGATTTCAGATAACTGCTTTCGTTCTTGAATTATCTGCCCTTGAATTTAAGAAAAAAATGTTCATTTTTTCAAAAATGCCGATTTTCTCGTGTGTGCAACTCCTACAGCTCCAACCAGTATTTAATCAAACTAGCCACAATAAATCTTTATGGTGTCTGGTTGTGAAAACAAAATTTTGATAACATTGCATGTTTGAATTATCTGCCATTGAATTAACTAAATGACCAATTTTAGTGACAAGCCCCTCTCAGGCGTATATATGCGCCGCTCTGCAAAGCTCTTGTTATTTCTAATCCAAATCCTATGCTGTGAGAACTCATTTAAATTGTCTCATCCAGATGAGACGGTTCCAAACAGGGTTTGGTGAAAAATATACACCTTGTTGTGTATGTTCGTGTCTTCGTTTTTATTTCATCTTCAAATGAATGCAATTCATAATTTTCCTTCCAAAATTCTTTAACTACGTGTATTTCTCTAACCAAATTTTAGACTGCTTCAAATTGGTAGTCGCTACGAAAAAAAAAACCCCAGACGATAGACGTGAGAGTGACCCAGGGAAATTTATACATCAATTACAAAATAAAATCACAAAAAGTCGTACTTTCCCGAAAGAGATTCATACTTTTAACCTGCTTTGAATGAGAGACGTCGCGCACGGTATTGCGTCACATTTCAAAATCGCTACCCTCCGCGATTCATAACTGAATTTTGTAGGAATCGTTTTCGTTCTTTTAACTTTGTTATATATCAAAATAAGCGTAAAGCTGTGATATTTTTCAATGTTATACTCATTTCAAGTTCTTATTTTGTATAAATTTGCTAGAAAGACTTTTTGTTCATAAATTCGAAGAAAAAAAAGCGTTAAACATGTAACATAAATGTTCAAGAGCAACGGATATTTATAAACACGTTTGCGATAGAGTAACGTCAAACACATGTAAAAATATATTTTGTTACAGGGGAAATGCTGTAGAATGTTTTGCCGAACGGAAATAAAACTTATACGTCGAGTACGCAAATTAGCCCAGTTTGTTTACCAAAAATCGAAGTGAAACAATTAAAATTACGTTGCAGAAAGAATGACAATTTTGTTGAATATTTTGTTAATTAATGACTCAAATGCAACCAAAATTGATATTAAAAATACAATTTTTCTCTATTTCTATAATATATGGAAGAAAATCAGTTAGCATAATAAATGAAACAATTATTGTATAACATGCGTGTGGACAGAAATTGCTTCATATCGTTGAAAACTCTACCTTTTTACCCTTTAGACTTTAGAAAATACAAGTTCTATTATTCATACAAACATTTTATTTCAATGTGGAAATACTGTTGATGCTACATTTACATATGCCAATTTCCAAAACTAAATTTTTTGCTAGATTTACTCATGACGCTTCGATTTAAATTAAATGTCCTTGAGAATTTGAAATGCATGGAACTTGTGCAAGTTGCAATTTTTGTTACCTGGACCTGTCCTACATGTACGTCGGGGTATATATATAGTGGGTAGGCGGGAATTGCAATCATTCTGAAGCAGACGATTTTCTAGCAGCAGAGAGCTGAATTGTTGGTACATGCCGTAACATGCGTTATTTTCTTGGGTGCATTGGCCTAAAACTAGTAAGTTGAATTATTATTTTGCAAATTGATTTCTTCATAATTTGAATTGTTAAATTAAATTTCAAATACCTTCGCTAGTTTAAGGTTTTTATATCATTACAGAATGGTTATTCTACTTCACTGAAATTGAAATTCTATTTGCTGTAGTTGCTTACTGTTACGTCATTCTGCCTTGTTGTAATTAATTTGAAACAATGTTAGACAACTGGTTTAATGAATAACTGTGTTTTAGTGCATTTTCAACAATTTATTCAATGTTTCACACAATTTAGAGATATATTATTTTCTTTGTAAACCATGAATATTTACGACAGTTTAGCATTAAGGAAGTTGGATCACATGTGGCTAATTTTTAAAAGCGCCTTAGGAGTTAACCAATACTGTTTCTTGTTAGGCATTTATATAATACTTCTTAAGATATGAAGAAACCTAGGGGTCACCGTGAATTATTTTTAGATAAACCGCCAAGAAGCAAACCATGTATGTTGCATAATTTGATTGCTCTGTGCAGGCAAAATTACAGGGTATGGGTTATTCAAAAAGGCAAAATAATGGGAAAAACATAAGGTTTGATCCACAAAATTAATATGTTTATACAGAAGTGTGATGCACTTATGATATCTCATAATTTTCACTGGGAGCAGTCAGAAAATAATCAAAATTTTACAAATTTCCAAAGCAAACAACTGCTAAAACTCAAAGGAAAGTAATCTAAATTTAAGAAATGGAACTAAGTTCACTAAAATATATTTTGTGTTCATTACGTAAATCATTTTCTTAATTTTTTTTCTACAAGCAAACCAAGGGAGTAGGCAAACTTTTTATGAAAAGAAATTGAAAGGTCACCGTGGATTATTTTTTGCTATAGGCATTTGAAATTTAGGGATATTTCGGAAAATACCAAAATCATAGTAATTTGTCATCATGATTAAATTCATTGAGTAAGTAAGGTTCTAAATCATTTTGAAAAGTTAAAACACAAAGATAAACACCAAATTTTACATGAGTAACGCGATTATGCATACACATCATTCTTTACTTTCAAATAATTATTGAATAAATGACATTACCCCACCCACTTTAATTGCATTATAAGAACATGTCAGAACACTTCTTCTTAAAGCATTCATTTATCAATGCAAAGTGAATATACTAACATGAATCATTACTTTAAAGCATATTTTGCGAAAAAATATTGTTTTCAGCTCCAATGGCCAAAGGCCATCAACTGGGGTCAAAAACTAGGTCACGGGGTCAAAGCTTAGAAAACACTTGTTAGCACTCTAGCGACCACATTTTTTGTTCCATCAATCTGAAATTTGGTCAGTATGATTGTCTAGATAGTATCTCGACCCATTTTGAAATTAGGTCAACTGGGGTCAAAACTAGGTCACAAGGTCAAATCTTAGAAAAATCCTTGTTTGCAATCTAGAGGCCACATTTTTTTGTCGGATCAACCTGAATATGATCAGGATGATGGTCTAGATAGTATCTCGGACGAATATGAAAGTGGGTCAACTGAGGTCAAAAACTAGGTCATGAGGTCAAATCTTGGAAAAACCTTGTTTGCACTCTAGAGGCCACACTTTTTGTCCGATCAACCTATAATTTGGTCAGAATGATTGTCTACATAAGATCTCGGACGAGTATGAAATTGGATCAACTGGGGTCAAAAAGTAGGTCATGGGGTCAAATCTTGGAAAAACCTTGTTTGCACTCTAGAGGTCACATTTTTTTGTCCAATCAACCTGTAATTTGGTCAGGATGATTGTCTAGATAGTATCTCGCTTGAGTTTGAAATTGGGTCAATTGTAGTCAAAATCTAGGTCACGGGGTTAAATCTTAGGAAAAACCTTGTTTGCACTCCAGAGGCCACATTTTATGTCCGATCAACTTGAAATTTAGTCAGAATAATTGTTTTGATAAACTCTCCAAATATTTGAGAATTTGGTCAACTGGGGTCAAAAATTAGGTCACGGGATCAAACCTTAGAAAAACCTTGTATCTGTGGAGAGGCCAAACATTTTGCTGATCAATCTGAATTTTGGTCAGGATGATTGTCTACATGAAATGACGGATGAGTTTGAAATTGGGTCAACTGGTGTCAAAACCAAGGTCACGGGGTCAGATATTAGAAAACCTTGTAAGCACTCTAAAGGCCTTATTTTTGTCTGATCAGCTGAAATGTGGTCTGAATGATTATCTAGATATCTCCGATGCCAAGGTCACATTTTGTAAAAGATAAAAAAGTGGTGCCGAAATTACTTTTTTCCCCGATCTGACCATAATCCAATTTATCTGATATATTATGGTTATACATAATTTGACAAAGTTTGGAAAATACACTAAGATTAATATTTATGGATGCTATATAGTAATTGTCATCTTGTGAACAGACGGACAGTAATTGAAAACATTAGCTCACCTAAAGTACTTCGTTCTGCAGGTGAGGTAAAACTAAAGTTTCAAAGATTTCCTTGGCAATTGAGGTCTACAACAGAATGCTGATTACTATTCTAAAATTGGTTCATTTGGAATGTTACCTTTTCCAAAACAACAAGATTTGTCTGTCCAAATTACAAAGTATTGCATACAATGGTTGCAACCAAATAATTATATATAGTTAAACTGTAATGCTATGACCTAAAAAGTATAGAGGGAAAAGGAGAAAAGGCTGGTTATCAGTATTTTCTTGATTTCTCTCAATGCTTTCATAGTAATTTTGATATTCTATAGTTTATATCTGTATCATGAATGTAAAATACATAAAACCATTTGCATGTCATATAAAACAATCCATTTATTGTATAAAAGTACGTGTACATTATCCTTCTTCAACCCTTTTCCAAATGGTAAAATGTGATTTTTTCCCTATTTGAAAGCTTCTACAGACAACAAAATGTATGTTGATAAAGAAGGAATGTGTGTATGAGCCAATATTTTATTTCGTGGAAATCGCTGTCCTGGCTCATTTTCTCAGAAATGGCTTTTTATAAACATGTCATTTTGGGTACACCGTGTAACGACCATCACTACCAACAATAGAGACAGTTTATTTGGCCTGGCAGATGGAATGTTTCTGAAAATATTACACTTTTGTACCGAAAAATGACCGTTTTCTCTTGTCCCTGGACAAAAATATCAATTTCCAACATAATTTTCAATATAAAATAATCGGTAAAGATCGGATTTTTCTTCATTTCATTAATGTTTTATATCTCACATTATTAATAGTGTCAGCCCTTTTTGAGAAAATATAAATACGACGCAGATTTTTGGCCATATATATCTGTCCCTGGATTTTTGGTACGAAATGTCCTTGCAATAATTTACATGTGCGTAATCAAAGTCTTTTTGGTTAGATTTCCTTTAAATACAACCCAAACGGAGGTGGAAACACTCATTAAAACGACGATGTTTAAATGAAGACAAAGCAATACTTGGTTTCGAAGTTGCGAGGCAAAATAGGTAGGCCGTTGACTGCGTAGACTTATTTTTGCGTTTTCTATGCAACGCGATCAACCACGCTATTTTGCTCAGATCTTAAAATCGTATAGCTTTACTTATTCAGATATAGAATCATGTCGTTTACAGCATGCAACATATTTTCTCCCTAGTTATTCTTGTGTGTAATTTGGAGCGAATGGTCGAGGAATTCCTCGCAATAACTGTCCTCGCAATAACGACAGTTTTGTTACTGGGAGTACGAAAATCGTTACCGCAAAGACATAATAAGTTTTCTTATGTAATATGGACTTTTTTCCCAAAGAGAAAAAGGTCTTGATGCATAATTGTCTCAAACTATAATAGGAAAGCGAAGAATTTCAGATGAAAAAAATAATTACTGTTGCCAAATATGTGTACCGATTAGTTGTTACGGAGCGGACTTGGAATCGTTATTGCAAGGACTCCATACACATTTATGGATTCTTGGTACCACAAATGAATGAATTTTATCACTAGTCCAATGGAGATATTTTGCCAATCACCTTGGAATGTTATATGAAGGATATAATTCTAGATTAATTGACAAGATTAATTCTAAATGATCGTTCTGAAATGACCTTTCCTCAATATCGGAGAGACATTATACACTATTTCTTTTTAAGGTATGAATCTGTATATCTTTGTTCCATGGGTTTTGAAGAAATTACTCAGTCATTTTTTGAAAGTGGTCATGATAAAGTAGTTCCAGATGCTATAGGGGTGCCGTGGAAAGACATGTAGATTTTTTTTAATTTTCAAGGCAATTTACATGTATTGATTCGAATCGTACATGTAATCTTGCAATCACAACATTTCATCCCGAAAAAAGATGGATTTTTTGTCAAATATTATCTTATCTAGATAAACAAGAAGTTAAGAAGAAAACATTTTCAAATTACTTTATTTCTTTTTGTTTTGTTTTGTTTTTTGGACAATCAGTTTTAGGACACTCAACGTCTTACAACCGTGTATCTAAATTATTATGTGAGATATCTTCCAAAACGAAATAACGACAACAACCACAACAAATCATCTGCGTATATTGCTAAAAGGATCGAACTCAATTATTATGCCAAGACTGTACAGTCAGACTATGGTAGAGATTTTTCGCTCCTAAACGATTTACTTTACCTTGAATGTGTTTTACTTGAATTTTCATATCGTCGTTGTAAATGCAAAACCTCGTATCTCGGTTTTTGGAAAATTTTAAAGGGGAAGGAAAAAAGTGTAATAACTTTTCTCAAACTGAAATGTTTTACTTGAAATTTGGATATATTGTTCACAAATAATGTATCATTAATATTGATTAGTAAAAATATCTCAAAACCCTGGAGAATTGTCTTAACTGGGCACACAAGTTTGTACTTTGAAAATTAAAGGAATCGAATTGCATTTACACCGACGATATGTTATTATTTTCCCAATGTAATATTTTATTGTTTGACGAGAAGGTTCAAGACATTCTATTTTTTTCTTTTTTCGTCATATTTGTAATTGCTTAACTTTCTTCGGGTCTTCTCATTCTTTTTACAAAGAAGACTTGGTTTTTACTTCCTAATTTACGAACACTAGGGTAAGAGAAGTAAATGCTGATTACCAGCTCTGACTCCGTTTCCCTTGATATCCATTCATTGATATTGAACACACAAGTTAGATTTTCATAAACTTCATTTTTGTAGTCTTCAACAGCTTTCAAGTTGTATAATTTTTATGCTAGGTATATATCCACTGCCGATCAAATCAACTGGACCAAGCCGAATCAATCGATCGAGCACAGATCGAACTCGATCGCCATTTGTGATCGGGAATGGTCGTGGTAATCGAGCTTTATCCGCACCACCTTTTCATCTTTCTCTATTTGTTTAAATATAAAAGAAATATTTGTGCAAGATTGGGTAGAGCGTTCATCGAAAAGCAATCGTGTATTGATCGAATAGGCGATCGACCAGATCAGGAATCAATCAAATCTGGAGATCGAGTGTGATCGGATTAACATCTTTATATCGATCACATGGCCTTTTACTCAAGTGGCTCCCAACCACATCTCCATCAACTCGATTTGTGCTTTATCTGTTCATTCGATCAAATAGACGGTAGATGTCTGGTTGATCGAGTAGAGATCTAGAAAAGTCTTTAAGTCGGGAATAATGGGCGAATTTGAGCAGTCAGTGCGATCGACTTGACTTCATCAGCAGTTGTAACATAACAATTAACGTTTTTGAAAGGTGACTTTTACATTTAAATGTATATATTTTTTACGATTGCATTGATTTTAATATTTAATGACCATATATAGGTCAATACAATGTAAGAAATGGAAAAAATATTTAAATATAAGTCCTCACAGTAATGGTAAATGTCATTCCAATAACAAAGACTTTTTTATTACAAACTGCAGTATGGTTCAATAAAAATTATGTGTTTTGATGGTAAAATTGGTATGTTTTTGAATCTAATTATTTGAAGTGTGAATAAAATAGTAAAATCAATTTCTTTCTGTTTATTTCATAAAATAGGGAATATTGTCCTTGCAATAACTAATATGTCCTCGATGTAACGATGCACTTTTAGCAAATTATTTCACAAAAAAGGTGTTACGCTAACTTTATTGTGCCTGAAATACAAAGAGAATAACATTTTCTAGTGTCTAAAGTACATGTACATACATTTTTTCTTAGATAGAAGCTTTATTACATTTGATAAAAACAAAATTCTCTATTTAATTATGAAAATACAATACTACATTGAAAAAAAGCCAAGCGAATCATATTTGGAAACCGACTTGAACATAAGTCCTTCAGTCTGGCGTCTTATTCTCAAAACACATACTTTGAAATAATCTTGAAACTTGCAAATCGAATTTCTGAAAGAAAATGTGGTTGTTACAGCGAGGACATTTTATTGAGACCATAGATTTATGACAGACGATCTCGAGTATTTCCATGCGCATCGGAATGTTCCTGTTAACGTTATTAATTACTTTAAATGTAGTACTTTCATCCTGAACCAAAATTCACAGAATAAATTGGAAATAAAAATTGAACATTTTTTCGTCCGACTTCCACGAAAATAAATATTGGCTCGTATGTAACACAGAAAATATTGGGTAAAAAGGAGAAAATGCTGATTATCAGCATTTTCTTCTTTTGACTCAATATTTTCTAATTATCTAATTATCTAATACAGATGGCGAAACCAGCTCATGTTTGGGAAGTGGTTAAAGAATTATAAAAAAATAAAGCAGACACCACAGGCCCGTAGGAAGCAATTTCATATGGGGGGGGCTAAAGCCCTTGTCCTGAATATTGAGGGGGCTAATTTGGATTTTCAAAAAAAAAAACCAGTGTAAAATTAAGAAAATTCTGTATTTTTGGCCAACTTTGGGGGGCTTAGGCCCCCCCCACACACACACACACACACACTTACCCCCCCCCCCCCGTTGCTACGGGCCTTCACCATTCTCCATCACAGTGACTCAAGCTATGTGTTAGTTTTGCTGAGATCCATTTCTAACAGAGTAATAGGTAATACTTATTACACACTTCAAATTCATATAGAGAGTCACTCGGCATCCACAATCGACTAAGTGTAAAATCTTAATTGTGGAATTCATGAAATCTGTAAGACTAAAACACAGTGTAAAATCATGTGACTCAGAATTTCCAATAATCTTCAGTATCTTTTTTAATACTTGACCAATTCGAATTCGGTTTGAAGCAGAGAAGGTGGAAATATACCAGGAATAAGCTGGGCGTGTTGGATTTTTGAAAAATCAACCAATAAAAAAGTTATTGGAGATAAACCAAAATTTTGGTTTATCTTCAATAACTTTTTTTATCAGTTGATTTTTCAAAAATAAACCAGATCCATCTAATGCGTGACGTCTTTCTCCAAACCGAATTCTAATCGGTCGCATATCAACAAAATTATTTTCTGAAAATATTGTATCACATGATTATCCACCGTGTATAAGTACATGTTTTTTTTATTATTGGAAGGATAATGATTCTTTCAGTATTGCACCTTACATGTATCTTCGTCCTTCCCAAAACGGCAAAAAGTGGTTTTCTTTGATTTGAACCTTATCCTGATGCTAACTAATTAGCACTTTTTTAGAAAAAGTTATGCAGTAAACTATGAGACAAAAGTAGAAAATGCCTGACATCAGCTTTTTTCATTATTTGCCTCATTGTTTTCCAAGCATTTTCTATTATGAAAAATCAAAATCATGCCTTATCCGGGAAGGAGTTAGACATAATACATTTCACATATTAAAGCATTTGTAAAACAATACATGGTTTTCTTGAATTTCATCTTTGTAAACACGCCTCTAAAATATGCAATGTTTGTCTGTGCCTAGAGAAAATATTGAAGCAAAAAGAGGAAATGCTGATCATCAGCATTTTCTATTTTTGTTTAAATGCTTGCAAAAAGCTTGATTTTATTAGTGACATCAAATCTAGGTTTTGTTTAGGAAACGGTTAAGTAGCATTCAACATTTTTAAGTCCTATTGTGTGGCTGGTCACCTAAAAATCTTAAAGTGACATTTCACATTTATTTCATTTTTTTAAAAGCATGTCTTGGTGCAAAGATTGATTATTCTTATGCGTAGAAATGTTATCAGTCTTTTAAAATTGTTATTTATAAGCGAAAAATACGCCTTTGAAGTTTAGACAGAAATGACATTCTATATAAATCTGAACTGTTGTCCACAACAATTTGTTTAATTTTAGCACAAAAATGTATATTTCTCGTAAACGGTTCAATATTTTGACTTGAAATTTTCAGAATTTTCATAAGAAAAGATGCTCTTTCAGATAGAATAAAAGTAAAATTTATGTAAAATTGATCGTGAAATGTCACTTTAAATGTGTTCCTAGAAATTCTAATGCCTGGAAAGATACAAAGTTAAAATCCAAATTGAGGGCAGACTGAGTAGGGAGCTGCTCATCTGATGCAGATAATTCAATAAATTCTAGTGTATGATTCTCCTTAAAGTTTATGTAACACATACTCTTGTCTATATGATGACATTCCCCATATGATATTCTTTATCAACTTCATTTTGTCCATGAATCCAGCAACACTATTTTTGAAATGTAAATGTTTCCCACAATTTTGCAATGAATTATATAAGACCTTACAGTCAAATGACTCAATGTTGAGTAGTGGTCACCTAAGATTATTGAACAATTATTCTGGTATGTATTTTTCAATAGAGTCTCCCAAAGTATTTCTTAAATTGATGGCTTCTGCTTCTTTGCCTTTAACTAGTATAGTCTGGCCTACCACTATAACTCTAGTCACCTCTTCTACCTTTGTTGAGATCTTCTTTAGAGGGATATCTATCATAACACATACAGAGAATTGGTCCTGGTTGAGATCTGTATTATACAAGTACACTTTTAAAGCTCGCCTTTTAAACGCGATCACAATTTTTTACACAGAACTTGCATAGTCATTGCCCGCTTGAACAGTGTCAGGGTATGCGGCGCACAAGGTCCATGTGCGCGCTGCGCTTGGTATTTTCAACCTGCATCAAAGCCATCTTCTATTTCATTCTTGTGTCTGTAAATAAAAGGAGGCATTTCAGGGCCTGAGATACATGCTCTATTGATTACAGTGTGTTTTCAAAAACTAGACAGTCCTAACGGGCTGGAATCGCTCCACAGACCAGAATTTTTGTCCTGTTGATTGTAATTTCAAAAAATTAGGCTGCACAGATAAACAAATGCATGACTTCTTTTAATGATTTAAAGGAGCTCTCATTTTAAAGGGACCCATGCTAGATAACTCAGGTATCAAAAGTGAAAAGATGTCATAGAAGATCTTATCAGGGTCATCAACATTTGTCTTGATTGGCATGAGTATGTGGGGCTTTTGGAGTGAAAACTGACACAATTGGCAATCTGATAAAATTCAAGGGAACATAACTCAGAATGTTACATTTCTATCAAGCTTAGGATCACACTAAAGCAATGTCTTAATTTCACAAACATTTATTCATGTTTTGACCGGAGTGATCATACTTTGTGGATGTAAAGAGACGAGAATTGCAATTTTGTCAATTTCAAGGGCACATACCTTATTACAATTATGTAAAATTCAGTCCAAGCAAGATCATATGGTCATCAACATTTTATCCAAGTTTTGTCTTCATTAATTTTGTCTTTATTCATAGTTGCTAGTGTGAAAACAAAGTAAAAACAGCCATTTCTGACATTCAAGGGCAGATAACTCCAGACTCTCATCTTCAATCAGAATTCTTTAAAGGAATCTGAGTGATGGTCACCCAAGGATCATTCCTGTGAAATTTGGTTTAAATCCATCAGTTTTTGAGTAGATTATATTAAAAAGTTTACAAATGAACACACGCACACACAGACAGACGCATGACGGACACATTGACATGACAATAGCCTGCTGGCCGTGGAGCTAAGAAATGAGATGACAAAATTGGTTTATTTCCCAAACAGGACTTGGCTTTGGCGTTTCTAATAAAATAGGCTTGAAAATCAGCATTTTCTCCTTTTGCATTAATATTTTCTTAATTAGATCCTCTTTGTACATAAATCAAATCTTTATTGTACATTTTGTCATCTACATCTAGCTTTAATATTCCAAATTTTTGCTGTTTGGGAAAGAATCAAATAAATGTGAAATTTACTTTTCGGTACTTACAGATCTAATTGGACAGGAAATGTTGAGGCAAAAGGAAAAATGCAGATTGTGATTATTATGTTTTTTTGTCTTATGGTTTCTCCAAGCATTATGTAACGATAAGTTGTTCTATTATCAAAAAAATAAACAATAAAGTGTGAATTTACAGTATTATCACAATTTATCAGTATAGATCATCATTAGTTATCATTTTTCATAAAGTTGTGAAAGAAAATACAGTCGACACTCGTTGTGTCGAAGTCAAAGGGACGGACAAAACACCTCGACATACCCAGAATTCGACTAATCCGAATTTATGTCGATTGGATTAAAATGACATTTGATCAATTATGGGTTTTGTTACTTATCAAGTACTGCCATAAGTGAAATATAGTAGGAAAAGGAAAAAAGTTGCTCGAATCGAGCAATGTCTTTCCTTTTTTCCTGTCATATTTGAATGGCTTAATTTATTTTGAAATTACTTTGTCTGGATTTTTTGATATCCATTGACCAGGACTAGAATAACATTTCACTTTGACTTAAGCAGAAATTCAACTTATCCGATGTCGACATAACAAGTTTCGACTGTTTAACCTGAAGCACATACCAATTTGTTTGCCTGTGGTACTTTCTCCAAACTTGTATCCTTCCTAGACTTTAGATACAGTCACTCTCCCCTCATGCCCTCAAAATAATCTGTAATTGAAAGCATCAAAAATGAAGTTCAACCATACTAATCAAGATCTAGATCAGGAATTTTCACTGTTTTACTTCTATTTTTCACTTTGAACACTGACAAGCCCTTTCCCAAACAACAAAATTCTAGATTTGTTTTTTTGACATGTGCTGGAGATTACAGTGTGGATGACGATATTAACATAATTTGTGTACAATGTAGAAAAGAAAATATTGAGACAAAACAGGGTACTGTAGATCTATGCCTTGAATTTATTGAACGGGGGAAATACACAGGAACCAACAAACGAACTCTTACATATGCCAATAAGGATTCCTTTGGCATGAACAAGACTTTTCTCAAGCTCTTATTTCCTTCTTTTGTATGATCAATGTTTTCAAAGCCTTCTCTGACTGACAGAACTCAAATTGTAGTTAAACTTAACATTTTAAATAGGCTAATATGATTTTTATTTGCATGAAAACCACAAAATTACACAGAATAGCAGGAAAGGATACTTAACATTTCTACAAACTTACCTACACCTAAAATGGTTCTCTAAATAAAATTTTACAGTCAAATTCTTGAAGAAACAATCTGTGATTATTTTGGTAACCATTAACCATGACATCATCAAAAGTGTTGTGACATCATCAGTATTTGAGCTTTTCCAAAGGGAAATAACTTCAACAGAACATTTCCTTAAGGTGGATGAATAATTATGTCCCATGTCTGTACCTACCAGTTTTGAGCCCGAGCAGTAAACAAAAGACCTTCTGAAAAACATTTGATTCTACGTCTCTTCTCCCTATCGTCAATCAGCAATCACTGGCTAAAATCTCACACAGAGCTCCTAGTTTCATGTAGTTCACGGAACTGTCTCCTCCCACTGCATAGCACTAAGCTCGCGATGAACGCTTGCAGAGAGATCGGTATGCTTCACATAATCTAAACCACTTTCCTTCGTTCTTTACTTGCTTGAAATAATGTCAAACTTCCCCATTTTATCCTCTATTCTTCGTTTGAGCAAGGCATAATGCCGACGTAAACAGCTGTCAAATGACGTTTGACTAAAAATCAATAGACGCTTCTTTTTTCGTGGTAAATATGTATTGACTAAAAAATCAAACGCTTCCATGATCCGGACAATATATTTGACGGTTTTTGTTCGTCGTAAATAATACGATGAAAAAGACCGGAAAATGCAGAAAATTATGAAATGAACTTCATACGAAAGCAAGGTGTGTTTTAAAAGTTCCATGAGTATTAGATAAAGTTAAAAGCGATCCCATTAAATTTACGACAACTCATTGGAAATATGCCGTAAACAATGTGTTCCAACCCCCTTAAAACCGAATTCAAATTGGTCAAGTATTAGAAAATATATTGAAGATTATCGGAAATTCTTAGTCACGTGATTATACATCGCGAATCGACAAGAGGAGAAACATTAGTAAAAAAAAAACTTTTTATTCTTTTCCCTCGCCGGTTTAAAAATCTCTTCTGATAAATCTAGTACATAAACACACATTATATTTAAAATACTGAGTACACAGGAAAGAAACTGTTGGATAGGACCATGATGCTTACCAGCATCGGTATACTATACGCGTATTTTTCTTCTATGAATGTTTAACCCTTTAAAAAACAACAGAAACTGTAAAGGCTGGTATAGGCCAGCATGATATTAACCCGGGACATCTGCATATGTAATGACCCCGCTTCGGCAATGTTCAACGAAAATTAAGTTGTCCCGGGTTAATCTTGCTGGACTATACGATTTGAGATATCTTGCAGACGACGAAATGGGTTGTAATAATTTAAGTATTGACTTGCATATAAAGTTACATAGAAAATATTGAGGCTGATTTTTCTTACAAGCAATTTCTTCTTTTGTATCTTTATCACGGTTGGTAACCCACGTGACTCTTGTGAAGCGTTCACACCGAAAAAATCGTCCGCTTTAAGGTATGTTTTGTTTAATTTCTAAGCTTGTACGCTACGGATTTTGACGAAATAAAGTGCACCGTACACGCATTTGAGAGGACCATTCCCGTTTGTAACTCACTCTGCTCCGAATCTCGTGGTTTCTTCAATCATTCAAGCGAAAGTTTTTCTCGGTGCACGTGAACGCTTCCCACTTTGGCCCCGATTTGGGGCAGAGTGAGTAAGAGCCAGGAATAGCCCTCTCAAAGGCGCGTTCCGTGCACTTTATCTCATCTAAATCAATGGAGTATAAGCTGAGAGATTAAACAAAACAAACCCTGAAGCGGACGATTTTCCGTGTGGACGCTTTCCAAAAGTCACGCACGTTACCCACCGTGTTTATGTTCACAGTCCTTATAATCTAGACGCAAGTTGTCTCGTGAACATAAATCGTTGGGGAACGTCCATTATAATGTTGTATTGTAAGTAGCATTGCACATAGATGTTTTAAAATGAGTGGCAGATAAACAATGGGCTTTTTCATTTACAAAGGGTTGTCAGGCTAATGATGTGAGATTTAAATCGAGTTATGAGATAAATTACCTGTTAATGATTAATGTATTTATAATTGATACATAGTTAATCGGGTTAATTATGGTATATTCCGTTTTTATTCACCTTTCAGGGTGTGGCTGAGCAAAGAGGTTATTCGACGAGTTTACTTCTCGATACATCGGTTGATATAAAAGAAAAACGTGCGGCACGAGCATGAACATATTTCGAAATTGAAAGAATGTGCAATTGCAAAATGTGCTGTTATAAAACGTCGTTGATTAACGCTGTAGTTATAATGTTTTGCAATAATACCGAAGATTTACCGCAAACCGAGAAGGCTGTTTCTCCTCACGCTTAAATGTAATGAACCGTTTTTAGGCTCCGCCCTGTCTCCCGAATTAAAACAGAATATAAAATTCAAGAAAACAAAATGTAAACATCAATGTAATCTGCCACTCCCGATAGACGAACTATAGCTACCATATTCTTTTGCATACATCAGCGAAAAACTTGTTTATATAAAACTATACTGAACAAAAGTGAAAACGCTACACTGCAAGATTTCTTATTTCTGGAAAAGTATCGAACTAATAGCATGAAATATATTTTGATGTTATTTCCCAGACTTTCAGCAATCGTTTTGTCGAAATTTCATTGCCTTGTCTCCTTTAATGTCGGAGTTACAGCCCTTAATGCGTTTAGAGCTAATTTCATGGAATATCGCATATGCGCATGCACAGAAAACACTTTATAATTCTTTCGGAAAGGGTCATATCTGGGTTGCCGAAAAAACACTTAAAATCTCACTTATCTGTTGTAGTAAGCTCAAAAATCAAGGTCTAATTTGTCAATTTTGCGAATTACCTCCCTTTGACATAAACAAATAGGGAATTCAAAATGTTTGGTATTCACAAATTTTTCACGGTTTTCGATTTTTCGATCATCATGCAGGCCTTACAGGGGATTTTTGAACCCTTTCCTAACTAGGATTGTTCCCAGATGTCCATGCAATAATGATTTCAATTTTCTATGGAGATTACATAGTAAAATTTTCAAGCTTTGGAACATAATGAAAAATTCTGCTTTTCAAACATCATTTTCTAAACTCTGAAACAATGTTATGCAAGCTTCTTTACATTTTCTGACTTGTTACTTGTCGGACTACCATTCAGTACAGTTCGGCATGGTTTGCATTCTTCTGCTTTGATTTCTGAAGGTTTAAATTGTATAAAATTTCCGTTCAAATTGTACACCTGAAAAACGGACCCCTGTCACATTAAAATGGTCCGTTTTTCATCCATGTAATTAAGATCCACTAAACGCTTAGTGCTTGGCATAACCAATTTAATGAACAATGCGAAACACTTACATTTGATTTTTTTACTTGTTGTATTTAGAAGAAATATGGCAAGCAAAGTAGGTGTAGCGTTTTCACTTTTGTTCAGTATATGAAAATAATTTTCAATTTAAATATTTTATATCTCACCGAAGCACTTTTAGTACATAAACTAATGTAAAATGTATCTTTCTGCATAAAAAATTACAGTAATTGAATTTATTTATCTTATAAAATGAGTTAAAGGTGTGTATTGCTTAGTTTTCTTAATAAGGAATATTTAGGGGAAGTAATAGACCGGTAGATTTTTACCTTTATACTGTTTGATCCGTACAAATATGCTGAGTCAAAAAAGAAAGTGTGCACAGGGAATAACTGGAATTTTTATCGTAATTTTGAATCTTGATATTATAATATTGGTATCAAATTAAAGATAATTCAATTGCCTATAAGTGGGGTTCTTTTTCAATTGTGTGAAATGGAATATTTCTTGGGTTTTCTTAGGAAGTTTGAGACAGGGGTCAATTCCAAAATTCACAGAACTTGCTGACGATGGTGAAAAAATGAAATAATGCAATTTTCTTGGGATTTCTGCTTCAATTTTTATTGTGACATGTTTTCAATGAATGACGACAAACATCTGTGGTCTCACTGATCTAACATAACGTTTCATTGTATGGTTTGGAATTCCATTGCGTTCATATTGCATGACGTATTCCACGTCCTGAAACTTCTTTAACTGGACCCTAGATTTAGCGAAACTCAGGCGGAAAAGATGTTCGGGCCTACACCACACTCAGGACTAATTTTCATGCCTCCCGTGCCTATGACAATGTGCCTACTGCAGGCGTAACGTAAGATTTCGGCATCATGGTAATGTGAAAAGCAAATCGTCTCAAATCTCTTATGAGCCGTTTATCTGCATTCGCCGATTTCCAATGTTGCCAACAAATGCTTGATGTACCGAATCAGCATAGGTGGTGAAGTTTCGAAACGTTGACGTAAGTGCGTCAACGTCATGTAACCATCTGACCTAGTCATTGCTGTATTCGGTTTATCAGACTGAAGCCTATCAAAAGTGAATCCTTTCTTTTAGGAAACATGATTGCAATCGCCTAATTTCATAACGATGACATTTAGACGACAACGACGCATTTTACGCCGGTACAAGACACTAGTAAAACTAACGTGTGAAATTGGTCGTGTTTACTAAGACGTAGCATCTTTGGCTATACAGTATATTGAACTTTTATGTATGATCTAGCTTTGATACACTTTGAATAAAGATTTAAAACAAATAAAAGTTTATTATGAAATTGTTGTTTTGATAACTACGTGCAAAAAAGTGTTTACAACGTTTGCTGGTTTGCCAGACAATTTAATCCTTCAAAGTTGCTTCCCATGTCAATAGACATGAGAAAGTTGATAAGTTAACTCCCCGTAGAAGTTTGGTAAAGTTAATTGAAGCGGTTACGTAGATATATAAAGAAGAAGTATGCACACTTTCTTTTTTGACTCAGTATATAAAGAAGCATGCATGTCCTGGCGGATATTCCCTTCCATAATATAAAGGCAAAAGGAGAAAATGCTGATCATTAGCATTTCTTCTTTTGTCTCAATACATTCTCATTGAATAAAAACTTGGCCAGTCTACAAATCTATTGATGAGAGATGGAATTATTTAGCTTTTCCTGAAGCAAAATATATTTCATAATTCTTCAAATTCTATGTTGTGGGTGCTCATTTGAACTCTCTTCTCAAAAAGATTCGATGTGACTGAGAGGGTTTGGACTTAAAGTAAAATCCTTTTACCCTATGTTATCTTAATATTGTTGTGTTTAAATTTGAAATGAGACGTCTAGATGTTAAAGGGACCCATGCTAGGTTGTCGGACATAGAAACATGTAGGGTCAGATCGGGTAAATACGGACAGGCGGGCAATACGGACATCTCACTTCGAGCTAATATATCAGGATTTTCCACAGGAGATGCATAAAACGGACCGATTCTGTTTGAATTTTAACAATTCGATTCCCCCTTCGAATATAACCTAATCATTGTTTGAAATGACATCATTTTTCGCTCATTCGGACCACCCCTTGCTTTCACTCATTTTCTAACGAGACTTGAAACTGCGAGAGTATTCAAAACCAAAAAGTCATTACATGAATAAAGGTGGTTTTACTGACACCTTTGGCGTTGATTTTGTTTTAAACTAAGCATATATTATTCAAATTTGATTCTATACACTCTTTTACCCTGAGAAATTGGTGAATTTTGAAAACAAAACCAAGACAAAATATGAACTGTCCGTATTTACCACATGTTTTGCTTGGGTAGGGAAAACACGGACGCCATTTTCACATCGTCCTTCCGTACGGACGGAACAGGTATTCTGTGAACACGACAGTAGTTGTGGGTGAATAAAAATGTCCCGGCCTTAGTGAATCGCCGAAGAGTAAATAATGACCGCATTTGCCCGAAAAGTCATGTTTTTTAAAAACAAAAACGTGTCCGTATCATCCCTATCTGTTTGAAAAAAGTTTTATAAAGTATCCGTCCTTTCCCTACCCTCGTCCGTATATACCCGATTTTACACCATACACATTTTTGTTATTTTCATAAGTTTCCGCCAATATAGCATCCATCTGCGTTAAGACAAGGTATTTGCCGTACAGAAAATATGGTACCCGGCCTTATGGGACCAGCAGGTAAAGCACACGGCATAGTGAATCACCGAGGTGTAAACAGCGTCCGTATTTACCCGAATTGACCCTAAAATATAATATTCAGATAATAACGTATGAAATTGTCAACCAACATACCCAGACTATATCTGTCCAAGAAAATTTCAAATAAAGTTTATTTAGTCCTAAATCAAGTTTATATGCAATTACCCTACCCATACTTCATATATTTATAGTTAGAAACAATACCTTGATAAATAATGGAAAAACTTGGTTCCAGTGCTAAAATTGCTTTCTTTTTGGTCCTAGATAATGCAATCCACCACACAACAATGCAAACTCTAAATGTCCCCATGTTGCTCTTATCCCTGAAGGACCTAGCATGTGCCCCTTTAACAAACTAGTAAAAACACAACTTATAAAACTGCATGAAAAACAATAGACAGAAGGGAAAGACAGAAAACATGTTGAATACATACGGTTTTATCTAATTAACTGTAGCGTAATTTCTAACAAACAAAAGTATTTGGTAGGTTTTGTTATAAAAATCTCGTAACTATAATAGATTCGCTATCAAACGAGAAAAAACAGTTGTTTTGATAAATTAATTCAATTGTTATCATTCTCGTTTAATGGCGAATCTCTTTTGCGTCAAGCCGTAGTTATAGTTCGACATCGAACCGTGAGCCGTGACGAAAGGTCATAGAATATTCCACTACATGTAAAACTGGGAGAAGGATATTCTCCGATAAATAAATACAAAAAATGACACGCTTAACTATATGTTCGATCTAGTTGTGATAGAGTATAGAGGAAAATAATTGACCCGGCAGAGTGACCTTAACTGTACAGAGAAGTGGGAAAGTTTATTGTCCAGTTTAGATGGGAATGGTCCGTCGTTAATGTACGTAAAAGCGTGCACTGTATCCGTTACACAACATTATGCCGCCATGTGAAAATAAGATTTGATCAAATCTAGCCAAATAAAATGTTAAGCTACCGTGGTCCATTTGGATCGAAATTTCAGTTCTAATCATTAGAATAGGCGTAATCTCCAAACAATGAAAATATTTAAATAAAGTTCACATCCTAGTCATACCGCGCAGATTGCACAGGCTGACCAGGATCGGCATTTTTGCATATTCAGTTCACCAATTTCCATTTTAAGACTACGCGACAAGTATACTGTGCACAAAAAGTTTAGCACGCATGGAAAATGTCCTTTCCTAGTCAAAAACTATTCCAAAATCCATAAAAATAAAACTCTAATGTGTTTGAAAATTCAATTTTCTAGCGCTTCCTGAAAATTTTTCTTCAAAATTCTTAAGCGTTAGTTAGGTATCTTACGTTAAAGTGCACAGGGGTCAGATGTCGAAAGTCAAGCAAATTTCAATTACGCGAATGTCCAGCATAAGCAGCTAGGACCGCCATTCAATGTCTTCCCATGTTGCAGAGAAGCTTCCTGACCACAGAGAAAGGAATTTTGCCCATTCATACTGCATACATGACGTTCATTGCCAATGACGTTACAGACGTCATTACTTTCTCTAGCCTGACGTCCAACAATGTTCTTTGTGTGTTCTTTTGCTGGTGATTAAGCAGTTCAGACGTAGATCATTCTGTATGTTCCTTGGAGTGAGTGGGTGGTGATTATCTTATTGAAATATCACAACGTTGTGTCGTTGTAAGACGGTCCAGTGACAGGTTGGATAATTTCATTGCAGTACCCTTGCACCGTTTGGTTGCCATTAACTGAAATGAGGTCTGTTTAACTGTTTTCATCTATTCCTGCCTAAAAATGACGCTCCACTCGACGTTACAGTCTCAATGATGACGTTATTGGTATCGACCCTTACGCATCTTCTCCAACCACAAATCCTGCCGTCAGTTAATGACACGTAAAATGAGATTCGTCCGGACATCAGTCCAATGTCTCCTGAATCAATATCGATGTGTCAATACCCACTGACGCCTTGCCTGTCGATGCTTAACGTCATTGGCGTAAGATCGGAGGACCCTGATGCAAGTTGGGTGGAGCCTGTTCCGGACAGTCTGGTCACTAACGGTATACCTTGTGACGTGCTGGAGGAGTAGCACTAAATTCTTACCAGACAGGAATTAGAAACGTCGTCAAGACGTCGCTGTGAAACGATCCTCCCTGAACGTCGTTTTACACGGTCTACAAGATTTAGGTCGGTCGTTGGTGGCTAAAGTTGCATAGACCAAGTGCCTTAGGCGCGTAATTGTCAATTGGAGACAATTGAAATGCAAAGCGACATCTCTAACAGACATGCCTGCTTGGAGCATGCAAAGAGCTCTCTGACGTCGAACTTACGTCATCATTTCTCGCCTTCCCATAATCAATTTCAAAGAATTTGTAACAGTTAAATTGATTCTGCTAACAGATCTGTGTAATCGTGTGTTTTTGGACAAGCTAGACATTATCGATGTCACTGCACACGTGCCACACGTGACTTTTGCTTATCTGGACTTTGTCCAATACACTGAATGTTCACTCTACACATGCACTGTATGCGTAATGGTTGTCGATCGGGACAACTGACCAGCACAAAGCAATGTTCATTTAACTATCATAAACTGAAAAAATAATGTGTTAAAAAACGTGCTATTTTTTTTTTTTTTTTTTTTTTTGCTCAGTATATATGCACGTGCACATACTACTAAGTCGTTGAATAATATGATAATTAGCTGTAAATAGCGAAGCATGCGAAGTGTTCGGCAAATCACGAGGGGTTCCGGCATACCTATCACCCCTGGACGATAAGTCTGTTGACCTTTCCGCTTGGTCTGCTCTGCCGGGTCAAATCTCGCCGTCTATAGCTGTGAAAATAAACACTATTTTGAAAGGTGATCTCGATCTCGGTAAATATTTCTTAATTCTATATTTTATTATAATTACAAAGTAATGATTGTATCGTGCTTATCGCAAAAGTTATGCATAAATCATTGCAACAGCGCATAAGAGGAGAATTGACTTCAGATGATAATGACTGTCAATGATTCAATCTGAAATGTTATATGATACTATGAAATGATAAAATAAACTAAAATATATTGAATATAAAACTAACATTGTGAAATAATGGAATATAAAAGAAAAGATCGATGAAAATAAATGAAACAATAAACAGATTGCGCTGCGCAGTATTTAGCAAAATGCGGGATGAATAGATACGTTTACCAAATCACAGGAACCGAAGTTATCCAAATAGAGAGCCGAAGTCATCCGAAATATCTCTTTCCCCACCAATTTGGACTCGCTGATCTTTGATCAGTCATAGGTTGTTGTCTATTTATACGAGCTATCCCAAAAACACTGGCGATTCATCAAAACATAACGGTATACTCAGTCTTTTCTTAGCACCAAATACATTGCTATTAGTCGAAAAGCCCTTTACATCTTACTTATGTAATGCAGTCGAAAGATTGAAATCGCCTGATCTAGAATTTGAAAAAAGCGTGAGACGTGGTTACCTTTTTTTTTAGAAAGTTCATGCATGTATGTTTGATCTAACAGTAATGCACGTGCAGATCGTGCAACTGAAGTCGATGGTTTGTGGCGCTATTCTAAAAATATATCTACAAGGTTTGCATTTTGTAGTCAAGATTCACGTGCATATCGTGCAACTGAAGTCGGTCTTTAGATGTGCAGTTCTAAAAATAGAACGACTACGTTTGCATTTCTTTAATCAAATTGACGTTCAAATCGAGCGCTCCATAGTACGTCGCACGAGCTGTTCTAAAATAGCGATGAAATTTGTGCTATAATAGACTGCGTTTACTGTTATGTTTTGATTAACCGCCGATGTTGTTATACAATCCCGAAGCTACCGCTTGGATCAAGCCGTAGTTACGAGATTTTATGACAAAACCTATTGTTTTTTTCCGAAATTACGTCACAGTTACTTCGATAAAATCGTTCCCTATTATCCAGGTATATAGTTGTCCTATCCAGTTCGTAACCGAACAGTATAAGTAGTCAAGCTTTCAGACAATGGCCTTTATCCGGAGACAAGTGAAATGAAATAAATCGTGTTTTGCATAAAACGTGACACTACATTTCCAGGAAATCTGCAAAAGCTTCGATAGCATGTGGCAAATGTGATCATGGTTTGAAGCAAAAGAGGCTGAAATGCGTTTGGGATCAGACGAATATATCAAATCTGCAAATAAAAAGGTTATTGACGAACAAACACATCTTTGGTTCGTCGTAAATAACATTTTATCATCTAATTTTTAGCAAACCGGGACGAAAATCATTTGTATCTTGTCAATGGGTGGGAATCATCTACTGTATGTTAATGAGCAGCTTGATGCTTGGTTTGGTAGTCCTGGTGAGAGAAATACCAGGAATCCATGGCTAGGTGCTACATCCGTCGCTATATGACCATAACAGTTGAAAGAGGCATTGAACACTAAGACGTCGCGCACGGTATTGGGAAACTTTTCAAAAAACGCTACCCTCTGCGATTCATAACTGAATTTCGCAAGAACCCTTTTCCGTCTCAAAACTTTGTTTTATGTCAAAATAACCGTAAAACCATGATCTTTTTCAATGACATACTCTTTTCTGTGTGTTACTTTATATAAAATTGCTAGACAGACTTTTTGTTTGTAAATTCGGCGTAAAAACGCGTGTAACATGTAACATAAATTTTCAACGGCGACAGATATTTATAAACAACTCTGCGATTAAGTAACGTCGAACACATTGAAAAATATATTAAATGACAGTGGAAATGCTGTAGAATGTTTTGCCGAACGGAAATCAAATTTCGATCTCGATTACGCAAGTAAGCCTAGATTGTTCACCAAAAATCGCGGTGTAACAATTAGAATTACGTCGCAGAAAATATGACAATTTTGTTTGATATTTTGTGAATTAATGACTGAAATGCATCAAAACTTGAAATAAGAAATATTATTTTTCTCTATTTCTATAATATGTACAAGAAAATTCGTAAGCATAATAAACGAAGCATTAATGATATAAAATGCGTGTGGACAGAATTTGCTTCAGGTCGTTGAAAACTCTACGTTTTTACCCTTTAGAGTTTAAAAAATACCGGTTCCCTTATTCATGCAACGATTTAATTTCAATGTGAAAATATTATTTTTTCTTGTTTGTCATATCAAAATTTCAACGCAAAAAATAAAACGTAAAAAGATGTTCAAATTTGTTCGTGTGGACAGAAATTTTATAAACGTAAACTTTTTTTAATCGGCGTAGCCTTAAAAAGTATCTATTTGGCGCATTTTAAGACGAAAATAAAACGAATCAAAGTGGCGTTAACGCTTAAGAAGTAGAAAAGACAGAATTAGTGGAGATTTTCTAAAAACTTGGTCTTGTCTTTTTTAATCACATTAGTTTGTAAAGAGAGTAAGCACAACACAACTGTCTACGTAAAAACTTCAACGTTCCGCAATTATAAGAATAATGACGTTCGCTAGTTTGACGTTACATTTAGTTCCCCAATACCGTGCACGACGTCTAATCAATCAAACAGTAAGAACGAATTTGTACGAAAAGAATACTTGTATTATCTGTATAATGTACATGTATATAGATTGACAAATCGTGGGTATTTAATAAAGTCTCGAAACTACAGTTTAAATAAAGATGACTTATGTGGTTTTAGGATTGTATCGATGAAATATTGTTGAAAATCATAAATAAGATAAAATGTACTACCTTCTGGTGAGAGTTAGAACGACTGTAAATGAGGATATCGAACCCATGGCCATGGACTGATAGATTCCGAAGTTACGGAACAGCTTGACTCGGGGGGCGGGGACTTTCCACGAGCATTGGTTTGATGTTTTATGCCGGTAATTACGCTTCGGCTGAGCCCTAGTTACCTTGTCGACACATTTTTGTACTAGCGGCTCTCTGACACAGCCATATAGAAAGGCTAGTATAATGTTGCAATTGTTATATAGGTGCCTGGCAATGTTGTCATTAAAATTAGAATCTAATTGTGGCATTGCACGACCAAAGTTTTAGTTAAAATTCTAACGTTTGTCCAAAATAACGTCACGATTTACTTGATGAAATTGAACGCTATCTTGGAACCTCGTTACTACAACTTGATTTTAAGGGGGAATGCTCCAGTTTTTCGGAACACTCGGCAATTACTGAAATAAATTAAATGTTTCGTACCAATATGTTTCGCTATCATATTTTCAATAATATAACACATCATAATAATTTACCATTTTCGACGGTAAAAGTGTATTCAATATGCAAAACTGATTTCCTCAAGATGGAAATCGATTATTCAGAGCAAGACAGTCGTAAGTGTGTATGCAGTTACCACTGTTTTGTGTCATTTTATTCATGTGTAGGGGAGACCGGGGCTATTTCGGCCCCGGGGTAAGTTCGGCTAGTGGCTCTTTTGAGCCTGTCGACAGAGATAGAGAGCTCTGACCCGGATTTTAATGTCACTCATGACAAAAACTTTTCGCAGAAGGTTTTTGGTCGAATTTAATACAAAAACATAGAATTTAGAACACGATTCTGATTCTAGACACTTTCAGTATTTTTTCCACATTTATGTAAGTTTTAATTTATAGTAATATGCGCCAGGATTCAGATTTCATTTTTGTATATTTATGAAGACAATTAAGTCCTCTTTCATATTAAAACTAAAGATGAAGTGTTCATGTTATCTAAAAGAAGATATGGCGTGATGTTGACACCAGGTCTGTCTGGGGCTAGTTCGGCCTTTGGGGTTGGGGCAAGTTCGGCCACCACCAAACTTGCCCATGAATAAAAAGAATAATCGCTGTTAGAATTGCCATTTCTTGACGACTCCGAATATATCAATTGTTCAGACCTAGCTCTAACAGAAATGTAAAAAATGGACAAATTCAAAATCACAGGCTGAACTTGCCCCAGCCTCTACTTGTTATCCCGAATGTCCCCTAACTCACGATGATTTGACTGTTATAACAATGCTTTTTCAATTTATACCTTCATTTTGAAGTCGTATACAGATTCCTTTAGATTTAAACAGTCTAAAAATCAAATATAAGGATTTATAGGTCTGTGCATACCTTGCCCCAAGGGTGGGCCGAACTTGCCCCATGTATGGGGCAAGTTCGGCCACCACGATCAAAACTCTAAAATTTGAAATTCTCTTTATTGAAAAGAAAAATATAAAAAGGTCAGACGCAGTTTGAAAGGCTTTTGCCTGTCGAACTTAAATATATAAATCACGCCCAAATAACTTTCATATAATTCAAAATATGAGCAATCGAAATTAGGGGGCCGAAATAGCCCCGGTCTCCCCTAGCTGATGAAAATTGCTGTAATTCTCTAATAAGTGCGCTGACCTATACATTTTCTTTTTGAATCATTACCAGGACATGTTGCTTTATACAATGAGGGAGTTTTATCAAATTCTATTGTGTATAACTTGAAATATTTCCAAAAATATGCAAATTTTGACATAAAACACCCCAGCTTCGTTGATCTAACCAAACACGTGAGCATGCTGTTTTATACATATATGCGTTTATAATAGCACATATTTTGGGTTTTCTGTTTTTATTAAATGTAAGACGTTACTTTAAATATTTTTCAATTGGTAATAACATGTAATTTCAAACTACAAAATATAAGTAAATTCTATTATTGGGGAAAAAAATTAGGAAACTGGGGCATTCCCCCTCAACTTTAGTTACGAGAAGTTAAACGGCGCCGACATAAACCCAGCCCTGCGTTCAGTAAGACAAAACGTTAGAAAACAGCTAGCCGTTTAATTCGGAATACTCGGTCAATTCTGTGAAATTTGGGTCAAAGAAGTTGCGAATGTTGGTAAGGTTATCTAAGAGTTTGTCTACTGAACGCAGGGCAATATTTTTTCGCACATAATTCATATCTTTCGTTGGAACAGTTCTCCAGTCTCCGCCCATGCCGTGATTGACATGCTTGGTTGACAGTTAAATCCACGTGCTGATTTAAGATCTCTTTGTCGGAACAAAATGACGTCATTATAATCGTCATACCACTGCCGGTCTGTGGGAAACGTCAAACATCAAACAAAGCCGACACCACATACTATTCAAAACTTTCCTCCTTACGCACAAAATATACACTCTTGGACCAGTTGATATATAATTCTAGATGTGCTCTTTTAATTTTCATGCTGTTCACATAAACTTTTAATTGAATTCATTTTGGATAAATGAAAAGGTGAAAAGGAAAGAAGAAAGTGCTGGTTATCTGCATTTCCGTCTATTCTCTCGGTGTTTTCGGCAGTCATTTACACTAGGGATATTAAAACCCGATCTTATGTGGAAAATGGTTCACTCAAAAAAGCATAGTTCTATCTTTTTTAAAGCAAGACAACCGTATCCACGGTGTACAACCCACGTGACTTTTGACGTCACAAATCGGTCCGGGTCGGATGAAAAACTTGTAAAAAGGGCTCGATTCAGGTAAGACTTTTGCCAATAACTTTCCTTATACTGGTCATATCGTCACAAAACATGGACGAGAGCCGTCCTTGTAGAATGCATGACCAACGGGTGTTCAGTTTTTGACCAAAAGTTCTCAGAATTTTGAGTTTATTCGAACCGCGTGATTGGAAGTCAGAGCAATTCCTTTAATCTGGGTGGGAGCGATTTCATGAATTTCATGAAAAATACCTTTTAGACAGTTTTTCTAAGACTATGTGACCCCTAATGAATTGTTTCTGTGATGCAGAATTTAGAATTGGCGTTAAACCGCGTAGCCATGTTAATTTGGGCATATATGGAAAGGAAATGTGTATTGACATGGGTGGGAAACTGAGAACAATAGACATGAATGGGAAAATGATGAGCTTAATAGATATGGATGGGAACTGAACATAATAGACAAGGAAATGGGTCACAAACTTCTCAATAGGACGTAGAACTAAATTTGGTTAATCTCTTTGCTTGAGATAAAGTTGTGCGCTGCATATTGATAAATGTATATTTACTTTCTTTTTTACCAGCTATTAACTGTAATCATTAGACATAATGATATTAGGCTCTATCAGTATTGTTAACTATGAACTTTATGTATAGACAGTGTATGATTTTTTATTCTGTAGATAGATAGACTTCAGAAAATATATTGGATATACATCATACTATAATTTGAGCAATGTTTGTCCGTTTGTCCGTTTGTCCGTTTGTTCCCCTACTCCTCCCAGGTCCTTGGGCCGATCTTCACCAAACTTGGAGGGAAGGTGGAGGGCGGCCCCGGGTATTAGCTTGAGGGGTTCATTTTTTGAAAGGTCAAGGTCGTCGAGGTCAAAGGTCAAATTTATGTTTTTACGGGTTACGGGTATCGTTTTTACGGGTTACGGGACGGGATTGCTTACGGGTTACGGGACGGGATTAGGTGGAGGGCAGCCCCGGATAGGTCAAGGTCATCGAGGGGTCAAGGTCATCGAGGTCAAAGGTCAAATTTCGAGACGGGTAAAATTGCTAGTATCAAATAAAACAGAGTGAAAGATTATTGGCCTAAAGTGACTCTTAGAAAGATCTTACTTTACGTCTAGCACTTACAAAATTTATATTGACTAATAAAGACAAAACTTAGACATGATGTTGGTGACCACAATATCTTAGAAGAGTTTGATTATTCAATCTGATCGGACTTGAAAGTCTGTGTTGTCTGCCCCTTTATTTGACAAAGTTGCAGTTTTCAACTTTGTTTTTCGTCTAACAGCCTAAATACTATCCAGTCAAGATAAAACACGAAGACAATGTTGGTGACTTTAAGTTCTCGTATGATTGTGACTTTCAGCCTTATAAGACCAGAAAGTCTTTTGTTGTCTGCCACTGAATTTGACAAAAATGCCGTTTTAACACTGTTTTCACTAGCATACACAGAAATTGACCAATCAAGGTAAAACGTTGACAAAATCTTGGTTGCCATAAGATCTTGGCCAAGTTTTTGTTTTCAGTCTGGTTGGACCAGAAACACAATTTTTCACATTGACAATGTGTTATAGAATCTTTGGTGAGCGATTTATGATCATCAATGCCATCTTCTTTTTTGCAAATAAATTTGTACATTTCCTTTCGATATTTCTATTTCAGGTACCCTCAACAATGAAGAAGAATAAATCTAAACTGACGTTGAAACACCAATAACAGACAACGTGTTAGAGTTAGAAACAAACCATTGTCGGCACAAACAACACCAAAACCGATTTGGCCATACCAGATGTCTTTCCTGCATCAAACGTTTCAAATACAGGTGTACATAATAAAAGGCGTTCGCCTGTTAAATTCCCAAGTACACGTGCGAAAGTCAAAAGAACTATTTAAGAGGCCACCTGTATTCAGTCCGTCGAAAGGAATGTAGTGTAGGCTTATCTCTGTGAAAATGGCGTTTATTTGTGACACACCACCAATTGTAAACACGGTGGGGATTGTGCATGATGGGATGGATAACGAATACGGAGTATACGGACAAATTTGCCTCGCTTCAGGTAAGAAATTGTGCGATAATTTTCTTGTTTCTGCTCCAATTTTCAAGCGGATTGTTGCATGTACCCCGCATTAGTGAGCTCTTTCCTCGGATATAATTATGACTTGTTTGTAGAATGTTTGTACTTTGTCCAAAAATTGATCCCATCCGACCAGAAAAACGACAAAAAATTCAGGCCCTTTTTTCTAGTCGGTTGGGATCGGTTTTGAGAAAAGTACAGGGAAGTTCCAGATAAATAATACATCTGAGAAAAGGGCTCAGTAAGACGGAGTACATACAACAAACCGCATGACAATTGACGCAGAAAGTTATTGCACAAATTCTTACCTGAAGCGTGGTTAATTTGGCCGTAGTCGTTACCATTTCGCTTTCTGGTCGGTTGGGACAATATTTCGGAAAAAAGTATCATGAGTTATCTAATATGTCATACATCCGATGAAAGAGCTCGATAAGGCGGGGTACATGCAGCAAACCGCTTGAAAATTGATACAGAAATAACAGAGTTATTGCAAAATGTCTTTCCTGAAGCGAGGCGAGTTGGCATCAAATTTTGTGCAACACATAGACTGAGTTTACCGTTATGTTTTGATAAACCGTCGGTGTTGTTATAACATCTCGTAACTACGGTTTGATTCAAGCTGTAGTTACGAGATTTTATAACAACACCAACGAAATACTATTTATTTGTCCGAAATTACGTCACGGTTTACTTGATAAAATCGTTCCCTATTGTCGGTAGTCGTTATCCATTCCCATCATGCACAATCCCCACCGTGGTAAAGAAGACGCGTTGCTTTTTTAAAAAAGATGCTCTTTGGTCCCGATAAGGCCCAGGGGTCTGAGAGAGAATTTTACCACCAGTTGACCAGTGGCCTGGAAGTAGGGTCGGAACATCATGCATGTGAGATTGTGAAAGTTCTGAAAGACAACGGTATAGCCGATGTGTAATGGGGTCAAATTTGTCACTAGAAATTTTGCCCTGATCCACCTATTTTATGGTATTCAAGTACGCTTGCAACGGTGTTGGTGTTATATAATTCAAAAGATACCAGTATGGTCTTATCGCAGTAGATGGATCACCCAAACATGATTTCCTGGTATTTCTCTCACCATCACTACCACAAATTCCAATCATAGACTCCAGCTGCTCTCTCACTTAGATGTTTCACATCCTGTCGTGAGAGACCAATTGCTTTTCTCAAAAGTCAAAACAGATATTGGAAGAGCCAAACTTAATTGAAAGGTGGAGTAGAAGTTTTGTTGTTGTTGTTGTTGTTTTAGATAATCTTAAAATACACAAAATTGTACTTACATAATTCTAGTAGGGACCATTGACCAGTACTTATAAGCTGATAAAATTTCTAGAGTAGTGAAAGACTATGAAGAAACACTAAAATAACACATGTCAAGCAATTCTAAATAGACACAAATAAAACTTACGTCAGCGTGTGATGGTCTTACATCCAATCCGTGTCATTCAATAATAAGTTTCCTATCAATGTCATTACACATTTCCTTTCCATATATGCCAAAATAAGCATAGCTACGTGGTTTAAGGCCAATCTAAATTCTGTATCACATGAACAATTCATTAAATGTCACATAGTCATAGGAATAATGTCTACAAGGAATTTTTCATAAATTTCATGAAATCGCTCCCATCCAGAGCAAAGGAATTGCTCTGACTTCCAATCACGCGGTTCGAATAAACTCAAAATTCTGAGAACTTTTGGTCAAAAACTTAACACCCGTTGGTCATGCATTCTACAAGGGCGGCTCTCGTCTATGTTTTGTGACGATCCGACAAGTATAAGGAAAGTTATTGGCAAAAGTCATACCTGAAGCGAGCCCTTTTTACTAGTTTTTTATCCGACCCTGACCGATCCGTGACGTCAAAAGTCACGTGGGTTGTACACCGTGGTATCTATTCTCGTTTAATTGTGAATCTATTATAATTGTGTATTAAAGATAGACTGGGTTTACTGTTATGTATTGATAACCCGTCGGTGTTTTTATAACATCTCGTAACTACGGCTTGAATCAAGCCGTAGTTACGAGATTTTATAACAACACCTGCGAAAAGCTATTGTTTGTCCGAAATTACGTCATTGGTTACTTGATAAAATCGTCCCCTATTATAGTTCTGTCGCTCCTCTTTAGACCTATCCATGTGTCAAACCAAAAACATATAATTGAAACCTCTCCCAAACATAAAAACTTGCCCTGCTTTGACATCTTTTTTTTATAGAAATGGAAAATACTGAGATAATGGATGCATATGATGTTGACTAGCATCTGCTCCCACTGTCTCATCACTTTTTATATTGTATACTGTAGTGTATTGAATAATACTTTAAGAAAGATAACTCTGTCACTACTTTAGAAATATACATTCTGGTTTGTAGGAGTTGCTTCCCTTGAGTTAATAAAAGATGTCAGAAACTTAAATGTGTGACTTCAATGTCGATTGTGTTTAATCACGTAATATTAAGACAACACCCGGCCATCGACGCTACATATACAAACCCGCTTTATATCAACACCCGCATTGTCGTCTGCAAAATTGATTGAATGGAGTTTTACGTCCCACTCAATTACTACGGTCATATGGAGACTGGACCTCGGTTTAAAGTCTCATCCGAAAGACAGGAAGAGCAGGAGATCGAACCAGCGACCCCCGTGTTTCAAGTCCAGCGCGTTACCACTGCACCACCTCCGCCCCTGTCGTCTGCAAAATATTGAACATTGAAACCTTTTAAATTTCTAAAAGTTAGGGAAATGCTTAATTGACCAAACGCCAATCGACAGATCGCTCCGCCCAACATAGAATTTAAGACAAACAATGGAAATGTGATCGTTAAAAGGGAACGGTTTTATCCAGTTAATCGTGACGTTAATTCGGACAAACAAAAAAGTATTTCATTGGTGTTGTTTTAAAATCTCGTAACTACGGCTTGATTCAAGCCGTAGTTACGAGATTTTATAACAACACCGACGGTTTATCAAAACATAACGGTAAACCTAGTTTTTTCTTGTTCTCAAATTCCATGAATCAGCAGTTTCGGGAATCACGTGACACAAAAATATCAGAAATATTCGATCAATTAGAATTGAAACAGAGAATTTGGGGAAACATCAAGTCTACTATGGATGTGGTAGATCTTTCAAAATTCTGCTGATAAAAAACTTATTGACGACCAACAAAAATAACGGTTGGTCGTCAATTACATTTCATCAGACGATTTTCAAAGATCCTCTGCACGTAACAAATCCAGGGCGTTTCCCGATTTCTCCGCTTCAAATATTTATCTAAAATCCACCGCATACCAAACATAATTATTGAAACAAGTCGACGTTGTTGTCAAATGAATTTCCACCAGTAATTCGGACATGCATTGAATCATTTTTGGAAAGCAAAATTTGCTTTTCTTTGCAGTCGTGATTCTCTGCACTTTACCATTCTCTGCATACCACACAACATCTCCCGGTCCTCCTCACTATAAATAGTTCTATCAAAAGCAAAGATCAATGACAAGAACAACCTTTCGAATATCCAATACTGAATTCTATAGTTGTACATAAGATATTCAATTGTGTGACCGATGATAAAACATCCAATTAAACATGTGTTAAAAGAGGAGAAACGATCACGTAGTAATTTGCTTTTATTACGGTTCAATAGCCAGTCCAATATCTTTCGTTGAAAATGGGTCAGTCAAGTTTACTGAACTATGAAATATGCGACCCACTTCAAGCGCTAAAAATAGGAACTAGGACACGTCTATTTTTAGAATCTTTCTATGCCCAAATTCGTACACGTTTTAATGTCCGAAACTATACAATGATATTCCATAAGCCATGCATTTAATCGCGTTCACAATAATTGATTGATCAACTAAGTGGGTATTTTAAGGTTAATGACATAGACATCTTGTCTAATAGGCCTTGCTAGTATTCGCGTGTAGCTAGGCATTTCAAAGCGAAAGTAGAAATCTGGGAAACCAGAATATGTGATGATATGCTCAAAATGCATAAAAATCAGACTAGCAATCTTTTCACCATTTGGCTTAAAAACGGTGATAACTTTTTAATCTATAGATATAGATCTAGATGAATAGGCATACATAGAATCAAATCAATTTACATTGTTGGTATGATAACCATTTCCCAAATAGAAACATTTCAGATTGGTCAAAATGAAAAAAAAAAAGCCGTAGCAGACGACAAAATTGGTATATACCTAGATAAAATTAGAACTATTTGTAGATAATACCAAAGACAATATCGAGGTTAAAGTAGAAAATTCTGATTATCAGCAGTTTCTTCTTTCATCCCAATATTCCCCCGAACATTTTCTTTACGGGCTGTCAAAGCCGGTCTTATTTTGGAAAGGGATAAAGTAGTGACGGAACACATGTTTTAGCAAGTAAGACATGTAGTTTTCAGAGATCAAATGCATTCTAATTAGGGTATAGACTCCTTTCATTTATGTTTTAGTCCGTACCCGCAGAACACTTCCGGTAATCCGAGACTTCTCTGATGAAAATTCGCTCGATGATACTTGGATGTCGCTATTTACAACGGAACGCTGTCCCAGTCAAACACAAAAGAAAATTCCGACACAGCGACATAACTTGTGTCGGAATTTTCTTTTGTGTTTGAATTGGACAGCGCTCTGATGTAAATAGCGACATCCAAAAATCGAAGAGCAAATTTTCATCAGAGAAGACTCTGATTAACTTCCGGAGGCAAACAATGGGTTTATGGGAAATTAACATTGTAAACATGTGAATTGTTACTAAAAATAGTAACAAATCGACATTTTCAAAACGAGGCTCCCAAAAAATGCGGAGAAATCGATGACGACGCACGTGCATTCAATATACAGCGATTAAGCACACGTGCATTCAATATACAGTGATAAAGAGAAGTTTTAAGTGGAAAAAAAACTATGAAATTGAATGAATTCGTTGATAGCCGGATAGCCGGTTATATTATTTGATTTACAGTCAACCGTCTTAGTTTAAAAATTTCGCCTTTTGCCTGTAAGGACGACTTCCGGAGGCTGTTGTGTGTGTGTGTGTGGAGGAGGGTCTTAGTGGAAACTTGTCCATTGTACCGAATTTTGCAAAAGTTCACGTCATACATCAAATAGATTTATGAACCGTGACCTGTCGCACTAGTCTATTATACAAGAAAACCTACTTCAGAATATGACATTGGGTATAGGAGAACATATAGAGTGCTAGAATGCCTTAAAGTCGTTTTCGGCTGTGAGAATTCGGCCCCCGGATAGGAGGCTCTGCTCTCCCAGTCCCTGTTTGGAGAGGACCCAAGACCACATGCCTTCCAATTTCTTGCTTTCTACATCATTTCCTTATAACATTTTATTGAAAATTAGTGCCCGAAATGAATTAAAGCAGCACTATTTTTCGGCAATTGGATTTTCCATAGAAACTTTATAGAACCTACCATAGTATACTGAACAAAAGTGAAAACTTTACACATACATTGCTTGTCATATTTCTTCTAAATTCAACAAGTAGAGAAATCAAATGAATGTGCTTCGCATCGTTCATTGACTTGGTTGTGCCAAACACTAAACGTTTTGTTGATCTTAATTATGGGGATGAAAAACGGACCCTTTAAGTGTGACAGGGGTCCGTTTTTCAGGTGTGCAATTTATGAATATCAAAAATTTTAAATTCCCTATTTGTTTATGTCAAAGGGGGGGTAATTCACAAAATTGACAGATTAGACCTTTATTTTAGAGCTTGCTACAAGTGATAAGAGAGATGTTTTGTGGGGTTTTTTTGGCAACCCGGATATGACCAATTCCGTAAAAATAATGAATTGTTTATCGCGCGTACGTGGCATTAGATGAAATTAGCTGTAAATGCATTAAGGGTCGTAACTCTGACATTAAAGGAGACAAGGCAATGAAAATTCGACAAAACGATTGCCGAATGCCATGGAAATATTGTAAAAATAAAATCAGGCTTTTAGTTCGATACTTTTTCAGAAACAAGAAATCTTGCAGCATAAAGTTTTCTCTTTTGTTCAGTATATTTTGCTGATATGGAACAGACATTATCCTTTCATAATTTGTATTTTGTAACTTTCTAAAGAATCAAATTCAATTAATTACTTTTATTCAACTCCGTGTAATTCATATTGCTAACAACTAGAAAGGCCTTTAGACATAACCAGCAAATTTGCTTTCCAACAGTACTTTCAGTACTTTGATTCATAATAGAAAATCAAAAGATAAAACTCTTACCTTTTGTTTCCGAGCTGGACTTGAAATGCGACATGCACGGGGTTTTATGTGTTCAGGAGAGGGTCCTGCTCATTGGATGACGTCATACAAAGAAGGCTGCACGTGCATGTTTATGTGAGTAATTTAGTCGAGATCGATTTCCGATAAAATCGCATACCTTTGAGAGTATATCATCGCTTTTCATCGAAATCCTCGTTACTGCAGCTTAAGACAAGCTACAGTTACGAGGTTTTTGTTGAAAAGTGACGATATGCATTATGGTGTTGTCAAATTTTCCACACATTGAGCCCCCTTAACATTTCACAAACAAGACCTGGTTTTAACCTTCAAATGTAAAGAGGTATAGGGAAGCATTTAGCCGGAAGAAAAAAAACAACAGCCTTTTCTCCTTTTGCCTCAATATTTTCTATGCTATATTAAAAACAAATGCTACAATTATAACAACGAATTATGTCGTCTGCAGCGACAGTTTATAGTTTACTGTTTGCTAAAGCTTCGAAGAACGTCGTTGAAAATCGTGTACAATCCATTGGACTTTGAATCTAAACAAATAAAAAGGTCCTTCCGGTAATGGATTATTAACATGTAAAACTATAATATTTTTGAAAGAAAAAACATATGAAAAGTGTCTGCTAGAGAAATAAGATAACGGTGACTGTCGTGAACAAAGTGGCAAGCATTCTAACTTAATATGTCCGTATTAACAGATGGAAAATACAGCTTTAACCCTGTCTGTTTCCCTGTTTAGGCACAAAACATGTGAATGGCGGTGATATAACCTTTGAGTCACAAGTTGATGGGATTTCATACTTCATCTGTCTATATCACTGATTTAACGCCGTTTTAAACTGCTATGGTCATATCGCGGCGGCTGGAGCAACTAACTGTGGATTCCTTGTATTTCTCTCCCCAGTATCGCCACAATATCCAAACCGAGCCTCCAGCCGCTTTAGCACATAGATGGTTTACACACATGGGTGAGACACAAATTACTTTTGACGATTGTCAGTATAGATACTGGCCGAGTCGGAGTTCGAACTTGCGACCACTTAATTGATAGATTTCGACATATAATACCGACTGAGCTATCGGGGCTCGGCTATAAAATATAATTGATTGATTAATTATCTAATGGATTGATTGATTGATTGATTCATTGATTAATTGATTGATTGGACTTTTACCGTCCCACTCAAAAACTAAGGTTGTAAGAAGACGGGACCAAGACTCTGTCTATATAGCATGGTGGATAATCACGTGATACAACACGTGCAGAAATTTCTCAATTATTATATAAATATGTGACTGATTTGAAGAAGAGAAGGTGGAAATACACCAGGGATTAGATGAATGTTGTAGATCTGTCAAAATAGCTTCTTGACCGACCAACACGTCGTCAATAACTTATCAGTTAATTTTTAAAAGATCAACTACATGGAGCAAATTCTTGATTTTTTTCACACGTATTTAACATAGTTATTAAAGATTTCCTGAAATTGTTGTGTCAAGTTATTTCCCACCGCGACAAGGGATCGTTGATGTATCACAAATACAGCTTCATTAGAGGTCGTGCATGTTATTGCGTCACTTTTAGAAAACGCTACCCTCTGCGATTCATGACTGAATTTCGCAAGAATCGTTTACCTTCTCATCACTTTTTATATATAAAAATAACCCAAAAGATCTTGATCTTTTACAGTGGCATATTCGTTTCAAGTTGTTAGTTTATATAAAGTCTCTGGAAATACTTTTTGTTCGTAAATTCTGCGAAAAAACGAGTGTAACATGTAACATAAAAAGCCGACGGATATGTATAACCAATTTTACAATAAAGTAACGTGAAACACATGGAAAATACATTTTAGGACAGTGGAAATCGTCGGTGCAAATGCAAAACCTCGTATGGATTTATCGTCGGTTACGAGCAAAAGCGCCGTAACTACAACTTGACCATTGTCCTTCTGATTTTAAATTTTCTTTCAAACAAACTTCCAATTTAAGAGACAATACAATAAGATATACCAAAGATTCTGCAACGATGATGGATTGAAAAGCAGGCAGTGTAGGCTGAGATCAGACTGCACGTCTGTGTAGGCTGATCTTAGTCTATTTTGCCTGCCAGAGCTTTGGTCACAACTGTAAAGGACCTTTACGGATAAGGCGAGAAATCTCCCTAAAAGACTCAACTCGATGTGTCAATTTTCAAAACTGACAAATTGAGAAACAAAATTAAGCCTAATGGTTAGGTAGATGAATAAATGAAATGAATACCGATTTTATGTCTTTTAAAAACTTCTATGGGTGCAGAAAACTCTAGATTTTTGTTCACACCTAAATGGTTTCATTTTCCTGCACAGAGGACTGCAACAAAAGCCTGGACAGCAACACGGTGGTGGAACGTAAGGTCGAAGGCGACACCCCCACTGGTGGTGAACTCGGCCAAAGCGAAGGACGTTTTTCGCTACAACAACGTATATAGATAATTTGCCTTTAAATGTGAGTTTAATTTTTTTCTAACGACAATGAATTTGTTCTAAAAATAGACCGGGTTTACCGTTATGTAGTCACAAAGCGCAGGTGTTGTTATAAAATCTCGTAACTACTGCTTAATCTAAGCCGTAGTTACGAGATTTTAAAACAACACCGACGTAATACATTGTTCGCGAAAAAACGCCCCTCATTTTGGCCGAGTTCACCACCAGTGACCTCGTCATAAATCTACCGTAAAGCATGCTATGGTCGAAGTTACGGTCGAAGGGTTACGGATACAGTTGAGGCGCCGGTGCTCTGACCAACACTGGCAAATAGATCTGAATCGATTATTTTGAATTTTTAACTTAAACCGTCATGTCAATATCTTTTGTAAAATAACAAATAGATAACCTTTCTCGTTGTAAACTGTTTGCCACTTTTTAAATTGTCGTAAACCAAGCCTGAATAACCCATTGATGTGAAAGTTTTCATTTGATTAACTAATGTTGTTGTTTCAAAATGACAGAGCC
The DNA here is from genome assembly GCA_963680895.1 of Fragum sueziense. Lineage (NCBI taxonomy): Eukaryota > Metazoa > Mollusca > Bivalvia > Cardiida > Cardiidae > Fragum > Fragum sueziense. The sequence goes on from OY804597.1 coordinate 63,147,657, forward strand.
TCATATAGGTGCGGATAGTGAATTTTCGAAGTGCAATTAAACCCTTAATTGCGGTACTCATTGGAACCGTCTTATCGATTGTAATTCATGATTTCTTCTGAAAAATGTGAGAATACGTACATTAAATAAATGTCATTTCGACATGTCCAACTTGACCCACGATTTGCCCATCCCCCCCCCCCCCCCCCCCCATTGTCCATAACTACTCTCTCAGATCGACAAATCGTCGCCTCGTTTTTAAATTGCGCTAACTACCAAAACCACTTTTCCGAGAAAATCGACTTTAAAGATTCAGACCTTCATAACTTTTTTATGTTTGCTTGAAATTGACCCAAATTTTGCATGGCAGTCAGAAATAACCTTATATATCCACATGCGCAATTTAATAAGAAACGATGGAGCATTTTTTGATAAAGATCATTATTTCTGTTTGGAGATAGAGCAAATTCTGTCATTTTCAAAACCGCTTTTCACCTTTAAAGGAGATAGATCAAAACGACACAGAAAAACACTATTTGCTATATAGGCCGACCTTACGAATCATAAAAAAAGACAAACTGTCGTTTTGCCGTAGAAATTGGACAACCTATGCGGTTGTATAACGAACCGGTGGCCTTTGTTCTAGATAAAGTAAAAAGAAATATTCGAGTACTAATTGATTTCAACTTTTTATGGCATCGTAAAGGATACAGACTCTAGTCTGCGTAGATTTAAATTGCAACAAATTCATATCATTTTCGCCCTAAAGAAATATATTTTGTTTGTTATAATGGCTACATAAGGTACAGTTGAAAAAAATCTACTTGTTGAAGCACTTGTGTGCCAAGATCAATTTCAATTACATTTTTTTCAAAGACTATCCGGCTATTCTACCCATCGAGGACTGGTAATCAGAATGCCGACATGCATATAGTGTTATTGTGAACGACCATTGATTAAAATAGCATTTGAACTTGTTAACGATTGACTTGCTAACATATATGTACTTACATATTATCAAAATCGTCAATAGAAATCGATTGTTCACATTTTGTAATCGGAATTCGTGTTTGTGTCACATAACAGGTCACGTGGTTTTTATACTTATTTTCATTGGACGAGAGAAATTTTCAGGCACAGATTGCTTAATGTCCTGGACATAGGATAAGATTAAGACCAATTTGAAGAAAAAATCAGGAGATAGAGCAATATGCATACGCGATTTCTCAAAAACCAGCCCGCCAATCGACGATATCTGGTGTTCAGGAGATAGAGCATAAAAATACGAACACAACGATACCAAATATAGGATTTTTTCAAAAATGGAGATAGCGCAGCTTAAAAACGAGGCGACGAAATAGGAGGGGAGTGAAAGTAGTCCTCAGCTGTTATTTCGAATTGATAACAAGTGTTGTTGGCGTCCAATGAGTACAAACAGCTTAGGTTTTTTTTGTGAAAACTGAATAAATAACATATTGACCGACTGGTCATTCTATAAAGTATTTGAAGACACCCTAATGTAGCGTGGATATTGTGGTGATACTGGTGAGAGAAATACCAGGAATCCACGATTAGATGCTCCAGCCGCCGCGATATGCCCATAATATAACGGCTGAAAACGGCGTTAAACCATTATTACATAGTGACTCTTATTGACTCCCTAAAAGATAACGGATTTGGAAAACATTGTGTAAAATGAAGAAATTGCTTGTGACAAGCAATTTCTTCATTTCCCACAATGTTTTCTACACAAAGAGACAAACAAATACATCAACTCAACCTTCATGTAGGATTCTGGCTCGCGTTACTCGTGTTGATCATTTCATATTATCAACGATATAGGCGAATCTAGAAATCGTTGGTGGGGCGTAAAAACCTCGTTACTACAGTTTCGAGATACGAGGTTTCGACTACCCACCGACAAAATATTATTCGTCCAAACGCATTGCGAGTTCATAGCCTATTTCAAATCTTTCCTTCTGCGGCCTTAGCGCAGTTGGTAGCGCATCTGCCTCACATTCGAGAGGTCCCGAAATTGTCACCCAATTGAAATAGTTAACCTAAGTAGGCGAGCAGCTGGAGGCTCGGTAAGGGTGTTGTTGTAGCAATGGTTTGAGAAACAAAAAACTCAAATCGTTCCCAAATGGCAAGAATTTAGGCTGGTCGAAATACTAAGCTGCCGCCGATGACAAAATGGATGTTGAAAAACTCATGTACTTATTGTAGTGATATTTTCAACACTCATACTTTAGAGAGTTATGCTTTTGACAACAACAACTCGGTTGTTTGCATTTATACGCGTTCTACAGTCCCTATGGCAACTAAGGGTCACGCTGAGCGGGGCAACTTACTTCTTGGACTGATACATCATCGGAAAAAGTCTGTTTTAAAATCAAATTTTTATATCTCTTCGATTTATTCGCCACTGCACGATACACACTTCTTACACCTATGAATTCACTTACAAAAGCCAAAGCAGGATCTGAACTCTACTTGGGAATTTTTATATATCGTTTCTCGGATAACAATCGACACGTCATGAACGTTCTCGACGACGTCGTGCTGGGAAGTCTAGATCTTTTTTAAGATCAGTAATTTCACGCATAGAATCGTTTTGAAATGCGTTTTATCACTCATAAATGCTTTATTATTTTCAAAGAACTATTGCCGTATCAGTTCATTGTCATAGAGATTGCCTCTGGCTTTGATTTACGCATTGACATGCAAAACTTTATTTAAATCAGCTCCACAACGTCCATTTTTGTCATATCAGAAAGTAATGTATTCACATACGGTTGTTTACAGAATTGACGTCTTATGTCAGCCGATGACATTATGTTTGCCAAGAATAAATTACGCTCAAGCATCACGCGCATTTTGGACAATTTCTGAGGTCGGAAATACATTATATGATCGCTTTAAAAGCGACTGATAAGTCACATTTTTACCAATTATCCAAAGTTGTCCCGCTCAACCTGACCCTACGTTTCCATAGCGACTGTTGAATGCGCCTTAATGCAAACAGCGTAGTTTTTGTTACTGGATCAAACGTATAATTCCTCGAAGTATTTGTGGGCAAAATCTCATTACAGTAAGTGCCCAAATGAAAAAGTTATGAAACCTTTCCGGATACTTTATTAACAGCCCTCGTAAATTATGGACGGATTGAACCACATAAACCCCCGGACGTTTGCCCGGACAGACAGACAGACGGACGAGCGGGACCATTACATAATACGACCATACGGGCGTATTAAAATGTTTGAAGTAGAGAAGTAGAGAAGAAAGTGTGGGAGAGGGACCAAATATTTTCAGGATTCGGTTAATTTTCTAAACAAAACCAGATAAAAGTGTTATTGACGACCACCCCATATTTTGATTGGTCGTCAATAATTTTTCATCGTGTTTCATTTAACCCATTACCACACAGCGACTCCTTTTGACTCCTTACACGTTGAAGGCTTTGGAAAACATTGTGGAAAATGAAGAAATTGCTTGTGACAAGCAATTTCTTCATTTCCAACAATGTTTTCAATGTAAAAAGACCCCCCCCCCCCCAAAAAAAAAAAAAAAAAAAAAAAAAAGAAAAAAAAAAAAAAAAAAAAAAAAAAAAAATTAGACATTTCCTTCACTTGAAATTGTCGTCTGCAAAATCTTTCAATTTGGACCCCTATAATTTTGTCGTTTGTTAAATGAACCTTCACACACGTTGTGGTAGGAGACAAAGCCTGCATAGGGACTCACCCGTTTCAGTTGAAAATCCAAACATGTCAAAATCAGGATATTTTAAGTTTAACAAAAAGCCTATGTTGTACATAAAAACATTAAAAGTCATTTTTAAAACGGAATTATAGGGATCGATTTCCGTAATTTCGGACAAACAATAGTATTGAGACGGTGTAATTCTAAAAAAATCGGAACTACTGCTTCATTGAAGCTCTAGTTACGAGATATCATAATAACACCAACGATATATCAATTCATAGCCGAGCCCGGATAGCTCAGTCGGTTAAGTCGGAGTATGTCAATCAAGGGGTCTCGAGTTCGAACCCCGGCTCGGCCAGTATCCATTCTGACATTTGACAAAAGTCATTTGTCTCTCACTAATGGGTGTGAATCATCTATGTGAGAGAGCAGCTGTAGGCTCGGTTTGGATATTGAGGTTGTACTGGTGCGAGAAATACCAGGAACCCACGGTTAGGTGCTCCAGCCGCCGCTATATGACCCTGGTACTTGAAAACGGTGCAAAACCCCAATAAACTCAAACCGTTACTACAGACTTAATCAAGTTTGAGTTTTTTTGGGTTTTACGCCGGTTTCAACTGACAGGGTCATATCGCGGCGGCTGGAGCACTTACCCATGGATTCCTTTTGTTTCTCAAACCAGTACTACCACAACACCCTTACCAAGCCTCCAGCTGCTCGCCCACTTATGTTAACGATTTCAAACACATTGTTTGGTGACATTTTTGTCAGAAAGGGTTTTAACCGCGGCCTGGTATCGAACCCGGGACCTCTCAAATAAGAGGTAAAAAGCGCTACCGCGGCTCAGCCTGAATATATGTTTTAAACCCAATGTTTTAAAGACGTTACCATTTAGAGAATGTGTAGATACAGATAAGCTTTGTAACCTTAGTCTGAACTGGATCCACCGGTATATTGGGGGATCTGTATAATTCTAAGCATTTTCTTCTTTTGTCTCAATGTTTTAAAAAGTTCTTAGTACTTTACAGTTATTAGTATTTCTTCTTTTGTCTCTATGTTTTAAAGACGGTACAATTTTTTTGTTTAGTCCTACAACTATCAGCTGATACTTTTTTCTCTTTATTTGGGTATAGACATTTTTAAGGAAATACTGTCGAGAATACATGTTGGTCCTGATAAGGACCTTTTGATGTAGGATAAGCGATTTGGGCGGCTAGACAGCCTTTCGGGAGGCTGGACAACCTCTAGTTTATTGACAAGGTTATGCTGTAACAGTTGAACTTAGTTCAAATGGAACTTTCTGTGGACTTGTTTCTCAAAAGTAACATGATTCACTACAATTTTTTTTTATTATACAAAATATTTATGAATTTTAAACAAAATCATTTTAATATGCCAAGTAGTGTTTTTTTGTTCTTCACTACAAAAAATAGATTATTCTTTTTTATTGTTTATTTCTTTTATTAATTAAGTTTAAAATCAAACCTTAATTTTAACATCTAGGTATAAATTCTGAAGTATTTTTAAAGGGAGGTAATAAGTATAATTTGCGTGGAAGAGGTGTCTGGGAACTGGTTAGGGGATGGTTTGGGCTCTTTCTCCTTTCCCTAGATGGCTAGAATTGGTGTACATAACACAGGTGATATAAAGGCAAAATGAGAAAATACTGATCATCAGCATTTTCTTCTCGATGCATTCCCATGTGTTTCATATTGTATTCTGTTGTAAGGTGATTATTGCAAAATTAAATGAATTTTAGATCTATTTGAAAATTATTTTGATAGATTTAAACAGAAGTCTGCATGTATTTGCAGCCGGATAAAGTTCCATGTCTTTCCTCCCGGTCCCACTGAGCAAGCTTTGATCCCGATTTCGTAAATTTCGAAGTCGGAAGGAAATCGAGTTACTTCGGGAGAATCGTAATTCATCCTGATTGAAATCGGCAGCAAATCGGGATGAAAAATAAATCTTGACAAAAATTTCAACATGAGAAAATTTTTCCCCCGATTTTGAAAATCGTGGTAAAATCCGTGACACCTCGTACTAAATCGTAGTTGTTCGGGTTGTTGAATCTTGGTAGGCTATATTTGCCTTTTTGGCCATACAAACTTCGGCGATGAAGATCGAATAACGGCGATGTACTACGAATGCTCCCGATTCTCGCCAATGAAATACGACAACGGAACAAACTGGTCTTGTAGAAATGCACCCCATCCATGGATGAACGGAAAAAATCGGCTCAAATTCGTAGTAAATCGGTGACAATGCGCTCTCCCGAGGCACTACGATTATTTTGGAAATCGAGCTCAGTGGGACCGTGGGTTTCTAGGCTGATAAGGTGGAATGCCCATAATGTGGCCATTTTTAGATTGATAAAACGTCGTATTTTTTTCGAGCAGCGTCGTTAAGTTTTCGAACCTATTCGGGAATGGTCGTAAACGTACAACTGTTGAAAGTTCCACTACCGAATGTTTTCGATGTCGTCTGAATGATTCCGATTTAGCGCAAATGTCATTAGGGATGGACTACCTTAAACTTTTCTAAAAGGCAAAAGTTTGGCCAGTCTACAAATCTATTGATGAGAGAGGATAATAGCTTTTCCTGATGCTGAATATACAGAGTGTCCCAATAAAAACGGAACCCATTTTTGAAAGTGAATTGCTCATGTATAAAGTCATATGTCTCCACCAAATTTGAATATGCAATAGAAACGACGGTTTTCTATCAGCAATTAAAATTTGGTTGAAAAATGTTCATTAGTTTCGAAAATATTGGCATTTAAATGAATGCACCCGGAAAACCATTTTAACACGATATCGATCTTTCCGTTCGCAGCGCGCGCCAACGCTTGACTCTTCACAATTGTTTAATAGGCCTACAATACAAAAGTGATATTGAAACATTTCACTTACAACAATTATGCATATTCGTTTCATTTTTACCGCTAACAAATAAACTGTTAAAGTAGAGCTGCGGTGTAATGAATACAAACAAAATATCAAAGTGTATCAAAGATTCATAATATACTAAACCAAAGAGCCAACGCAACACGAACTTTAAATTACAATATTTTGATTATTGAAAATGTGAATTCGTTGATTTTGACTTCATTTTGACCGCTGACCATTATGATATCACCAGGAAAAAACAAATGGGCCTAAATCGATTCCGTAACGCAAATAACGTTACAAACGTAATGCCGGGGTGTGTTTCAAAAATGAAACCAAGATCAGCATCTCGTATGCCCTCCTGTAGCATTGAACACAGCACAACCTATCTGTGACATCGAACGTAACTAACGTCGACAAACGTTTATAGGAATATTTTGTCACTCTTGAATTAATGTTTATCCCATTTCACGCAAGGTCTGTGGTTGGACTGGGCGTTGACGTAAACGCATGTCAAGCAGGTTCCGTACTTGCTCAGGAGGTCAGATTACCACTTTTGGGCGTTGCACCACTGGAGACAGACTCGTGTGTGCATAGGTATTAAACTGGGACCCACATAAGTACGTCGAGGTCGGAACCCACGTTTACTTAACCTGTTACGTGTCTGTGCACTTATACGGTGACCGTGGTTCCCAGCAGTTGCAGCGGCTTTTTTGTTGCTAGCAGAAACCGGTCTCTGACAATTTGGTTTCTCAAACTGTTGTCCTGTACCTTGGTAGTTACACGACTTCTGAAGGCTCTTGGCATGTCATAAACATTACCGGAAACGTCAAAACAAACGTAAGCAAGAAAAATAAATGACCTTGAAAATAATAACAAAAATGGATTTTTTAATCCAAATGGAACTTCTAACACATTCAGACATGGTTAATGAGTAAGATTAATTGAACATACTGGTTTGCTCAAACTTCCGCTATAGTCAATCTACCGTAGACCACGCAAAGTCCAATAGCCGGGTAACCAGAGTCAGCCAGGAGCAATCCAATCACCTGCGCCTTTCAGGACAAGGCTAAATTGCGGCAATTTTGTCTATCACCAGACAGATTTTTTTACTTAATCTTATCGGGTTATCTTGCGACTTTCCAAAAATGCACGTGCACCGGTTTATTACACGCACTGTTACACGTGCAGCGCAGATATAGGGTTTTGAACCAAGGACTCTGTGTTCAGCGAAGCATAACAATTCTTACTTTCTTTTTATGTGGACAATAAAATCACTATATAGAATGATGAAATCTGAAGTTTCGTTGTTCTATCATATCTCATTAAAAAGTTACAACAAAATATCTTGTCGCGTTGGCAGTTTGGGTTAGTATACATGTAATCATATGCAGTTATTTTATTACTCTACAACATGCCGGTCAGCGCTCAAATGCCAAGTACTTTAACCCTTTCACAAACAAGACCTGGTTTTGACATCCACGAGAGAATTAGCTTGAGAAAGTATTTATACCAAAGAAGAAAATAATGGTCACCAGCATTTTTTTCCTTTTGCCTCTATATTTTCTGTGCAGTATTTTACGCAAATTCAGTCTTTATCAGCGTCAATTTTGTCATCAGCAACAGCTTTCAATCCAGTCCACCCTAACTTGTTGTGGTCTGGAAAAGGGTTAAAATTATTTCAAACAACCACCTTGCGGACTCAATTTGTATATGCGGCACCTTTATATTAATAAATTTTGAGAAAATTGGTACGTACTTGTACAACGGTAAAGAACTCAACAGCTGACCGTCAGTGCGCTTTTACGAACAAACAAGACGCAAATATCGATTTCGTGTTAAAACGGTTTTTTAGTGTCTTTATTAAATTTCATATACCTTTTGAACCAATACATATTTTGAAGTGAAATTTAGAACACATATGCAAAAATAATGTATCTTTAGTACTGCAAATTCAAAAATTAGAATCTATGCTTTCGCTTTAAAATATTTGACTTTGAAATAGGGTTCCGTTTTTTTTTTTGGGACACTCTGTATTTCATAATTCTTCAAATTCTATGTTATTGGTGCTCATTTGAATTCTCTTCTCAAAAAGATTCGATGTGACTGTGTACCAACAAGAGAGGGTCTGGATTTGAAGGAAATTTAAAATTATTTTACCCTATCTTATCTTATTATTGCTGTGTCTAAATTTCAAATGAGATGTCTAGATGTTAAAGGGACCCATGCTAGGTTGTCGGACATGGAAATATGTAAAATATAATATTCAGATAATAACGTAAGAAATTGTCAACCAACATACCCAGATTATATCTGTCCAAGAACATTTCAAATAAAGTTTAGTTAGTCCTAAATCAAGTCTGTATGTAATTACCCTACCCACACTTTATATTTATAGTAAGATTTATGGGAAACTAGACCTTGATTGACAATGGAAAAACTTGGTTTCAGTGATAAAATTGCTTTCTTTTTGGTCCTAAATAATACAATCTACCACACAAGAATGCAAACTCTTACTGTACCCATGTTGCTCTTATCCCTGAAGAACCTAGCATGTGCCCCTTTAACAAACTAGTAAAAACACAAATTATAAAACTGCATGAAAAACTATTGACAGAAAGGAAGGACTTAAAAATGTTGAAATTGAACGGTTTTATCCAATTTACCGTTAAATAATTTCGTACAAACAATAGTACTTGGTAGATGTTGTTATAAAAAATCTCATAACTATAATAGATTCACAATTAAACGAGAATAGATACGGTTGTCTTGCTTTAATTTTACGTAGGTAAAGGTAGTATAAATGGACATCGAGTCGTGAGCCTCGACGAAAGGTAACGGTATATTCCAATACATGTAAATAGGGAGGAGTGCCTATTCTCCACTGAATAAAAGCCAACAATGACAGGTATTGTGTGCTGTCCGCGATGCCGTGTGAGTTCAGTGGCTGTATCCAGATAGTACTTCGTCGATTTATTACAGGGAGACGGGTTCTAGTCACATATTTCTATAATACGAAATCCCTCTTCCCCCCGTTTATTTAGACTCGCTGATCTTTGATCATTCACAGGTCGTTGTCTATCTATACATGCAGTTCTACCCAAAAATAAACCAAAACAGCCGTAAACTATTCTCGTTTAACTATGAACGTATTATACGGCTTGATTTAAGCTTTCATAACTACACCGACGGTTTATCAAAACATAACGGTCAACTCAGTTTATTCTTTGCACAAATGCATTGCCATTAGTCGATAAGCCCATCACATTTTACTTATGCAATGCAGTCAAAATATTAAATTCGTCTGATTTACAGTTTTAAAAACCCGAGACATGCTTATCTATTTTTAGAAACTTCATGCATACATGTTTGATCTAACAGTAATTTCATCGTGATGCACATGCAGATCGTGCAACTGAAGTCGATCTTTTGAGGCGCTGTTCTAAAAATAGAACTATTAGGTTTGCATTTCTTTAATCAAGATTCATGATCAAATAGAGCGCTGTAAAATACGTAGCATGTGCTGTTCTAAAATGACAATGAATTTTGTGCCAAAAATAGACTAGGTTTACGATTATATACAGATAATCGTCGAAACAAGCCTACGCTACGAGATTTTATAACAACAAATAAGATAAACGTTTTGCTTTTCCTAAATTACATCACGGGTAACTTCTTGTATATGAAATCGCTCCCTTTTAGACTGAATCCGTTAAAATTTCGCACTCTAAATAATGTTGTTTTAGAAAACTCATTTTAGCTATTTGATCCGAATCTTTATAATTAACTATGATCGCATGTTTACGATACACATGTTTTAATATTGTTAATTTTATTTTTTTTCCTACAAAACAATTTTTTTGTTTAATTTGATAGGTTATAGTTTTGATATCATTAATCAATGAGGGTAATCTGCTGAGGGCTCGGTAAGGACGTTGTGATAGTACTCGTAACTGGTATGAGAAACAACAATAATCCTTGGTTAGGCTCTTCTGGCACCGCTATGTGACCATAGCAGTTGAAAACTTAAACCTCGATAATCAAATTATTTAATGGCAATGAATTTGTGGCGAAATAGATTTTATTTGCCGTTAGGTTTTGATGATTCGCCGGTGTTCATACAAAATCTCGTAACTACGGCATGAATCAACCCGCAGTTACGAGCTTTTATAACAACCCATGAACTCCTTTTGCTTTGTCCGAAATTACGTCATGGTTTACTAGATAAAATCGTTCCCTATTTTACAATATTGATAGCTATTGTGAGTATTTTATGCTAAAAGTAGATCGGTTTACCTTTAAATATCGATGCATAGGCTGCCTGCAATTACCAACTATAGCATTTGCTGTAGACTGGGCCGTCACAAATCTGTATCGTAAGTGACGTTAACGTATACAATTGTCTTGACGTACAGATGTTATACGCAGCTGACAGGGACAGAGGTGGTCTACATGTGTTCCCATGTCGTTTACGCGTCTCCCTTACCTTGAAACAGTCTAGTTGGCTACATTAAGGCGTCTAGCTACCTCCATTTGCAATACAACGCTGACCAAGAGCCACAAAACTCGGTTCCTTTGTGCAAAAAAAAAGCCTCGGCATTTTACAAACGAAAATTATCCGTAAATGTTGTGTGGTTTCGAAGAGTAAATTAATATGGCAGTTTGCACACAAAAAATCTTAGTAATTTTAGACATTGTCTGAATGTACGAGACACATAAGCATTTTGGGATGGGCGGTTAAGATATCCGCATAGTTTACAGAAGACACGACAATATTGGTGCCATGTGAAGGGTATACATTAACTTATGTATGTCCCCAAATATGGTACCAATTGAAGCTGCAGGAAACGAGTGGTTAATGAAAACGTCTTTTGCGTTTTTAAATCGTGTCAGTTTTATTGTGACGGTTTAGCTGTACACCGACAATATATAATATTGTTTGCCCGAAATGACGTTAATGGTTGCTTGAAAAAATTGACAAATGGGTGAACAGAAAGAATGATTGAGAGAAAGATAGACAGGTAAAACGTACTCATTGACAATGAAGGAAAGGAACATATACTATGGGAAAAAAGTTTAGCAATTTTTTTCGACAAAAATATTTTTGCAACACGAAGGTATAGAATTCCTTAAATGAGTATCATTTACCAATTTGAGAAGCTTACTCACTAATGGTGCAGTTCGTTCACGCAATTATCCTCGCGTTACGCTCTTTGACGTAATAGTGATAAAGTGACGTCTTGCACGAGCACACACATGCGCATGTAATTTATATCGACAATACCTATCCCAGCATAATGGTAATTGTCAAGGAAAAAATAAACCACAAAAAACTGCTGGGCAATTCAAATTGTACGTAGCCCAGGACTAATCTCAAATCAAGGGAATAAGGCTACTTGCATGTTTACTGGTGGTGTGACGGCCAAAGAGGTGGATTAAAGTTTTGGTGAAAGTCAAAGTGTCATTTCTCAACTGAGAGTAAAGGACTGTCAATAAGGCAACGCCCAAGAGAGGCCACGCTCTAGCTGGCCGCGTAAAACAATCCGACGTAAAGACAATTACGTAGTGACGTTTTCACGACGTCATTGTTTCTCAGCAGCACAAGTACAGCCACTTTGATCAGAAACGCGACAGAGACATGGAATTGTGCACACGCCGTGAGGAACAATCTTCGTCCTTTGCGTTTATGTGTACGTCCACCTTACGTTTGCGTTCCTTTGGTTTGTGCTCACAGACAGGCCAGGCTGAGTCGGAAGCGGGTACACTGTCCATCGGCAGGATAATTGTGGAATCAAGTCGCTTTTGCAGATAAACCCCGTTTGAACTTTACCTTTGTGGAGGAGTAATTGTGAAAGGAATATCTAAGAACGGGTTTAAGAGGCAGCGACGACGTCAATAACGTAAAGGATCTCACACGCGTTCTGCTTCTGCAATTTTTGGCGTATTCTAGTGGCTTTTGGTTGAGGACTCATGAGGACTTGATTAACAGACATTGTGATAATGTTATAAAGGATAATAATGGACAGGCAAGGTACTGATTCCGTGTGTCATTTTTAGAGTGCTACCCCTACCTTGTTTGGCGTCACGCGCAAGACGTGTCAGTTCACAAAGTCAAACCATAATTTGAAATATTGTTGTAAAGATATCAAACATTATTGTCTATAAATTTGATTTCAATCCGAACACAAATAATTGAGAAATAAGCTGAAATTTACGAAATTGCTAAACTTTTTTCCCTCAGTATATTAAGCGGACACGAAACTTAAGATACACTGGTAGACGAGATATACAGTTAAAGTGACATTTCAGAATTTTGTGTCATAAATTTTACTTTTATTTTTATCTGAAAAAGCATATTTCCTCATGAAAATTCTGAAAATTTCAAGCCAAAATATTGCGCCGTTTACGAGAAATATATATTTTTGTGTTAAAATTAAACAAATTGTTGTGGACAACAGTTCGGATTTATATGCAATTTATCGATTATGTCTCAACTTTAAATGCGTGTTTCTCGCTTATTGGCAACAACTTCAAAAAACTAATAGTATTTATTGGTAGCCGATCTTGAGATCGGCTACCTTTGTAATAATTTTAAAATATTAACATGGGGAGTTTGGGAGGCGATTATTGTAAAAACATATTCGACATATTGGTTGAAACTGGTTAAAGTGCACGTTCATGATAATTGTTACATTATCAACATGTTTGTTTTTACATGCTTACACCATTTACGAGGAAATACAATGCATAAACATGCGTTTGTCACCATCTCCCTCTAAATGTCAATTAAAGATACCCTCCTCTATCAATTCCGTCACACCAACAAGCCCACTTGCACTTTACATTACCCTTGCGGATCCACTGTGGTTTTAGACACACATATAACTGGCTTATTGCGGCAATTACACAGACTACACGTCATGCAGCAAATTATTGTCTTTAGTACCTCCATTCCATACTTGGACTTCGACATGAAAAAGTGAGCTGGTATGAAAAAAAAAAAATAATAAAAACAATTATCCAAACCAAAAAAAAATTTCTTGAAGTACAAATTGATTTCCCTCTCCTCATTTTACTCCGAGTCTTGTTTCCTTTCGTTCTTTCTTCTTTTTTTATTTTTTTTGTTTGTGGCCCAACTTATATACCCACTATGTTCGGTATCTTCAGATGACAAATTACAAAATTCTTTCAGCATTTGGCGACATTCAACGAAGATAAAGGTAGACGAACGGTCGTGGATTTCCTTTCAAAAGTATGAGTATTTTAGAGCTTGCTAGACACTGCGTTGCTCACAATGTACCTATTTTTGGAATTGCAACTGCACCAATATATCCACTATCTATGATCTTTTTCAAATACCTTGGCTCCTCGCTGAGTAATGACATACTTTTGTTTCTTGAAGTAGAAAATGTACATGTACATAACATTGCACATAGTGACCCAATTATTACCAGACAGTACCCTATATTAGTGACCTGAGTATCATCATAATACAGAAATACAAGGGCTGAAAATGGACATCCTTGCTTGACCCGTTCTATGAGACGCTCACTGCTTACCAATCAACCTTCGTAGGGTAGACCAATACAATGAGGTGTTACAATATACAAAAGATAGTTAATTTCTTTATATGAAGTTGAACTTGTAAGTATGTGTGTTTATTGAGACAAAGTCAAAAATGAGATTATTTTGGGCAAAAATTGAGAGAACAAGCAATTTCTTGGTTTCTATCAATATTCATATATTATAGCTTCCTGCATTTCAGATCATATATCTTGTCATATACAGCCTATCCCAGCATGGAAAAATCATTAAATAGTGTTGTATGGGTCACTTAAATTGACACCCAGTTGACTTAAATAAATCATTTTGTATTACATTATAACTTTGAAAAACTTATTTTTTTTTCATAATGACCTTTCCAGATGTTACAGTACTGGGAGAATTCTTTATGGGTGCATTCTCTATTCCTTTCCGACCTCGATATGTCCTCGAAACACTAGCTCTTTGTTCTGAAAATATACTTTTTCATCTGTATTTAAATGGTTCAAATACATGAATAAGACGTAAATAAGGGTGTATCTGGTATAACTTTTTTTTTCAAATATATGTGTGAAATAATAAATTGCCAGGAAATTGTATGAAACTAAAACATGACACTGAAGGACTTGATAACCTGTGTATCTCAGACAGATGGACAGACAGAAAGACACAAGTAAAAATATGCCGCCCTCACTTTTTATTACAGGGGCATAAAAATACCGTTGATAACACCAGACTTTGCAGACACATTAAAAAACAAAAAGACTGATAAGTCAAGCTATCAAGACTTAGTTTGTGTGAAGTAATAAAGTATGTATAAAATACAAACTTCGTGTCTCTGGCTCGTCTGGTCGGCCCTTTCGTAATACCTATATGTCGTCCACAAGGACTGATCCGTATGTCTTGTTAGGGCCACCTGCTCCTCGACGGACAGGCCCGCCTCCCTCACCATAGTTACGCTCCGTTTGCTTATAAGGGTCGGTGTCAGCTCTGGCAACTCCTCCCCCACTATTTTTCCAAAGCGTGTCCACTCCCCCTTCAAGGTTTTCGTTATGGTCTGGAATAGAAAAATAAAAACAAATTAAACGTTAAATGTTGTACACTATAATATAACGCTCGATATTTCCATAAATTTTGACTTTTTCAAAACATTGAAAAATTTACCCATACACACAATCTACTCGTACATAATAAGATCTATTTTCCTAACTTTTTCCCAAAATAATTATGTAGTGTGATAATTTTGAATCTTTTGAAAAGGGCACATTTTACAAATTGAGTATTTTATTTTAGTGTGTTTATTATATTCACTGAGGAACAATTTTGTGGTGATGCGTTATATATTGAATCGACAAAACTAGTGAAGAAGCTGTCGAATGGAGAGAATACCACGACAAAACTTAAATATGCAGAATTCGAATACGAGATTAAACCACGATAAAGGTTATATTAAATCTCGACCCAAGTTAAGTAGGAAACTGTGATCTGTCTTTTTAAAGGTTGAAAAAGTGTAAGCGGACTTTTTAGAGATAGAAAATTGTGAGGAATAAATGTCGAGTTACAACAAATATTTGAAGTATTTTTGTCCTACTGATGTCCTATGAATCGGCTAAAATAACAATCTCATACAACATATCTAAATAGATTTGCCATGCCCGTTTATTGCCCTAAACGTGTCGTAGTACATCGGCAAGGCAAAAAATACGTCATAAATGTTTTTATGAGAGTGGTCCATGTACTTTGGGGTGAAGTGGTTAGAATAAAATTCTTAAACAAATATACCCAGGACTGCATTGCGGTTAGATATCAATGAAATGTTTTTGAAAGAGAGCTTGGCGATCGACACGCGATTCCGTTCATGCATATTTGCTTTATCCTTATCTCACTTTGGCATTATTGAATATACGCAGAATATTCAATATCAATTCATTAGACATCGGTAATATGTGTGAGTCTTACTCAATACCCATTCAGAACTAAATACTTCCTTTCTAGCATGAAATTTTACTACGAAGAGTAATCAACGTGAACCTTACTGTTTGTCCCTCGAACACGCAGAGGTTTCTCATCTTTCTTCCCTCCTCGACCTCTACATCTCCTAATGCTCCTCTTTCTTTGCCTTTTTCTTCTTAGGTGCCGATGCTGTAAAGAAAAGAAAATAAAGAAAAGAAAGTTATCAAGGCGAAAATAAGTTTTATAAAGTCATCGTTTCATGCAATATGAAGATAGCACCAAACATATGGTGATAAACCAAGAAAAAGATATAAAAAAACAATAAATTACCGCTCGACCAAAGTTTTGCTGGGAAACCAATTGGTTAAAAGGTTTCTCACATCTAAGATTTAGACCGCAATGGTAAAATATCGGTATCATCGTTGCCGCGTAGACCACAATGGCTTGGAAGCCAGCAATGACAATACAAGAATATTCACCAGCGACACAGCTGCGGGACATGTTTTCTGTTAGTGTTACCAAAGTTGGATTATAGGTTTTCTCATGCTGGCATGTGTCGCCCCCCTGGGCCAGATTATAGTATTTCTGTTTGTATACTGTGGAAAAGCTCCCGAAATGCATCGCCAGGATCGTACTTGTTAGCTAAGGTGGCAAGCCGCTTTCTGTTTAAAGTTGCGTTGAAGAGGCCATACTGTGTTACGGACCACAATAGTGTGTTACACAATATGCTTGGACCGTACAATATAAATTGGTTTCCGTTTTGATGTTCCTCCCGTGTTGAATAAAAGAACGGCTTTGAGTTTTTTAAAGGGACATTTCATTCCAATTTCAATTTTTTAAAGTATGTCTTCATGCCAAGATTGGTTATTCTAATGAGTATAAATACTATTAGTTTTTTGAAGTTGTTGCCAATAAGCGAGAAACACGCATTCAAAGTTGAGACATAATCGATAAATTGCATATAAATCCGAACTGTTGTCCACAACAAATTGTTCAATTTTAACACAAAAATATAAATTTCTCATAAACGGCGCAATATTTTGGCTTGAAATTTTCAGAATTTTCATAAGGAGATATGCTCTTTCAGATAACAATAAAAGTAAAATTTATGACAAAAAATTCTGAAATGTCACTTTAACCTCGAGTCCCACAGCGGCTGAACGAATGATATCGGTTGCTGTCTTAATAAAGAATGACCTGTTAGAATCTATTACTCACAAAGTCTTCATATGTGTATTCATATGTAAATTATTCCTAAAATAAATTTGACATTGTTGTTGTAGCCGAGTGTAGTATTAGGGGCACTTATACCATCTCGCCGTAGAAGCGACAGGCTAGAATGTTCGCTTAGGGAGATCAACTGATGGAATCTCATCAGAAGCTGATACTAACTTGCGGGTTTCAATAGTCAACTTCAAGCTAATTATTGTAACAAATAAATGTGAAGTCATTTGTGAAGGACTTATAGTTAAATCTATATTGTCCCCAATTATTTCACTGGATGGGTGGTCTGCTGCGCACTCTCAAACTTCTCAACAGTGTATTACTTGTAGATACATAGTTGTCTCCTGAAGTCAAGCATCTGCGCTTTGATCACTTCACTGCTTCCAAGCTCTGGAGGGGCAATCGTCCTGTGACCATCAAACAACTTTTTCTTATCCATAATAATCAGCCAATACCATAGCTTTTGCCTGCAAGCAAAATAATTGCTGAGACTCCAAACCAGGTCTCCAGACACAGATTGAACCATGAAACATAAGGTCCCCGGTAAACTATTGTGGGTGAGCAGCTGTAGGCTCTGTAAGGACTGCATGGGAGTACTGGTAAGAGAAACGACAGAAATTCATAACTATGTGCTCTTGCCGCCGTGATAGGACCACAGCAGTTGAAAGGCATCAATCAATTAATCAATCAATTAGTCAATCAATCAATCAATTAGGTGTTTTATACAGTCAGGGTTGGTGTTATTTGTCAGAAATGTCATGAGAGCATTAGAATTCTGACACAGTTCAAATAAACGACTTTTCGGTCATTTAGCGACATCCATGTCAGAGCTATTGCAAAACCGTTGTATTGACATGTGGAATTCGTACATACTTACGGCAGTGTTGCACATGACATAAATGCATAAGTCATAACTCACAAGTTACAAGTCCGAAGTCCTAAATCATTAGTCGCAAGTCAAAATTGCCCTCCAGTGCTTCCATAGATAATAGCTCCTTTTTTTACGAATCAGTCATCGTTATGACATGTGTTTTGTTTACCTGACCATCATTTTTACCCAGAATGTCAGGCAGACTGAAAATATTTTGTAGCCGCTCTTGGGCAAACTAATTATTCAAAAATGTTTGAATTGGGGGTTATCCAAATTAAAACGATTAAATTAACCCCAGGGCCAAATACACTACACTTTATAGAATACAATTCGCATGGTAAATTTCACCAAACTGTGCTGAAATTAAGTTAAAAGAGTGCTATGCTATGTCCAAGGTGATTGAGCACCCGCTGCACCTGGTTTTCAGTAAGATCCGACACTTGGGTAACCGTAGCCATATATTTCATAAATTACTCTTTTAAAAGATAATGATCATATAATATTGAGCAACAGCATACCTCTCCATGGCCTCTTTATCGATGTTCGCTTTCAAGGACTGCCCTACCTTTCTCACAGTCTGGGTGACCCCCATCAGCTCGTCGACTTTCGTACGTACGTGGCGAAGGTAGCGGGGAGTCCCGGCCAGGAACTCCAGGAACCCGGCCAAGGCATGCAAGTAGGTTTGCAGAGAACCTGTCGTCATTCTGAAAAAAGAAAAAAAGCATTAATGAAGTCAATTTTTTCGTATACTAATCATTCCCAAACAGTTAACAAAGCCTCTTTAGAAGTTCCCAGTTGGTTCCACGGTAGCGGGTGTAGTTATTTCATCTGTCCTTGGCGCACAGGTTCACTACGAGTACTGGTTAAAGGAAGCAACATCGAGGGGGATTTATTACGGTTTTAATAACTTGCGTCCCATTCAATATAGAATGAATACATTTTCCCTGATTTATTAAAAAAAGTCGTCCAATGAAAGGAAAACACTAACGCCTTGGCCTGGAGCTCCTGGTCTACGGGGCCCCCACGTCACCTAGCTACACCAGATCATTTACCTACTCCTTCGTCAAGAAAGGCGGGAACTTTCTCACTGCCGTCTCTTGGTGTTTTGTGGTTGCGGATGCGTGCGCACGGCCTGTTGACCGGCATTGGAGGTGGATGCTAGAAAATAGACAACAATCCTGTTATAAAGTTTTATACCGTTACCATGAGACATATTTTTGATTGCCTTTATCAGTTTGCCATTGAATTCTGAGATGATTTTCATGAGAAATTTTTCAAAGTAAGAATAAATGCTTTCATGCCAATTTCGAAGTACATATCGTCTGATAGTAAGTTGATAATGATGATGCAAGTGAAACTTTTACACACCTATAGTCTTCCAGGGCCTTGTCGAGTTTTTAGGTACTAGTAATGCTCTTCTCTGAGACAATGGGTTTGCCAGCCCTAATGATAACATTGAATGTGACTTCGCCCATCCTCATGTCGTGCTTCAGGATAGGATGGAGGTCCATGACTATGTCACACTCCGCACATATCTTCTGCCCTCTGTATTGCTTTAGTTCCTTCCTCTTCGTCCCAATGTCATGAACCGACAGGTTACTACCGGACATAGTCGAGCGGTACACAGACGGTGGAGACTGGCGGATATCTGGTTAACAAACACGTACAGACTGGAACAGGTGAAACATGTACCGACATTAGCTATACTGAAACTTGTCTGTCCGACATATATAGCTAACTAGAATGTGATTATAAAGTGAGGAATAGCTGTACATCCATCCCTTACTCTTTCTTCTCCCTTGGGTCGGTGTCTCCTCGGGCACGTCTGGAAACAAGAGGGCCGTTGGCCCTAGGTCGCTCACCTGAGATGGGGTTTTATAACAGATCAGATTTCTTACAGGTAATGCAATAAAGGGTCAAAGATCATATGAACGCCGCTATGCGATTTCAAACCATAGAAAACCCAGAAAACTACCTTAGTGCAATATCATATGTAACTCAAATATGAAGTTTCATCCAATTCGGCTGTGTGGTTATGGCGAAATTGCTTTGGACAGATGGAATTACAATAAAACATACAGACTGACAAACAAACAGAAATTTACAAATTGACCTAGATCTACGACCTTGAACCTACCTAAATATATATTTCAAATAGAACATATACTCATGATAAAGAACACATTCACCCATACATTTTTTAAAATCCATGCATAAATGTAGATGCTATGCCCCTGATAAGCAGATTTTTACAAGAAGTCTCCTTTTTCTGTGACATGGTTTCATATTGAAAAGCAAAGAAAAGTACCTCTTAGCAATATCATAAGCAATGCAAATATTAAGTTTTGTCAAATTTGGCTCTGCTGTTATTGAGAAATTGCTTCTGACGGATTTCGTGTAATTTCTCTTTTTCTGTTGCCATGGCAACCAGAGTTGGTTTTTTTTATAAATTGCAATTCTGTTAGCAATTTTTTAAATGTGACCTCCTAAGCAATATTTCTGCCTAGTTTGTTGGAAATTAGCCTGTTAGTTTAGGAGGAGATATCATTCAACGATGTCATTGAGATTTGCTGGAAAATCCCCTTTTCTGTTGCCATGGCTACCAGAGCTTTTAAAGGATTTCAATTCTTTTAGCAATTCTGAAAGAGGACCTCCTAAGGAACATTCCTGCCAAGTTTGGTTGGAATTGGCCCAGTTGTTTAGGAGGAGATGTCGTTCAAAGATAGTCTTGAGATTCAGTCAAATTTCCCCTTTTCTGTTGCCATGGCAACCAGAGTTTTTTTATGGATTTCAATTCTTTTAGCAATTCTGAAAGGGGGTCACCTAAGGAACATTCCTGCCAAGTTTGGTTGAAATTGGCCCAGTAGTTTAGGAGATGTCGTTCAAAGATAGTATTGAGATTCAGTCAAATTTCCCCTTTTCTGTTGCCATGGCAACCAGAGTTTTTTTAATGGATTTCAATTCTTTTAGCAATTCTGAAAGGGGGTCACCTAAGGAACATTCCTGCCAAGTTTGGTTGAAATTGGCCCAGTAGTTTAGGAGGAGATGTCATTTAAAGAAATTGTTGACGGACGACGCACGGACGCCGGACAAAAGGTGATCACAATAGCTCACTTGAGCACCTTGTGCTCAGGTGAGCTAAAAAGAAATCTAATTTTTGCGTCCATTTATAACTACCTTAATTTATTATTATTACTTTTATTCAATTAGCGTCTAAAATGAGTTTATTTTTAATGCGTCCGTATCAAGAGATCGGGGCATATTGTTTTATTCGTGTCTGTCTGTCCGAAAACTACCATTTCTCTTGGGGTATTCGACATGCAACGCCCAGAATTGGTATGTAACCTTTCAATGAAATATTTTCTGTCACTTGCAATATGACCTTCCTGCAGGCCATATCTTAACCATTAACCTTGAAAACTTCACATTGCGATTTCGAAGGCATTCGTGTTTCACAAACACATCTTGTTCTTAGCTCACCTGAGCACGCAAGTGGTGAGCTATTGTGGTGCCGCTGTGTCAGTCGTTCGTCGTCACCTTTAGAGACTACAATTTTTGCCCAACCAACCTGAAAATTAATCAGAATGATTGTCTTCATAGACTCTCGGACGACTTCGAAATCGGATCATCTGAGGTCAAAAGTAGGTTTACGAGCTAAATTTTGAGAAAAAACGTCGTTATTTAGAAAATTGACGTGAAAATAAACAGAACGTAAAAGGACGTAAAATTCAGGAATATCGGCGTTAGCCGAAAATGTGTTAATTTTAGACGTTCAGTTTTGACTTGAATAAACTGGGCTTTAATTCGTAAAGAAAATGGTGTTTTGTCCATTAAAATCGGTAATTTATCATCCTTAAAAGCGAAGACCCTTTTAAAATAGAGCGGCTAATTAAATTACGTTATGACGTCACAATCACGTGACCGATAAAAACTTGAACAATATCGTGCAATTCTGAGGAAATTGCAATTTTAATGTCAGGGGTATCCAACTTCCTTAATATAAAAAGATATATTTTTTATAAAAAAGAAAAAATAAGACATATGTTAAAACTGGTATAATTTTTTCCCTCAGCCAGGTAAACTACTACAAATGCGCTTGCTCAGTTTTTTCATTAGAATGTCAATGATTTATTTTCTATCAATTCAGATCTGCATCCTCGCCAGTATTTTAACCGTATCGTTCATGTAAAAGCTGCTCCAACGTAGGGCCAACTTTTCGTCATGAAACTACAAAATATATAATTTTCAAACTCTAAATGAACTGATTGAAGAGCAATCCAATTTTTTTATTTAGCATTAAAGGGTATGTCTTGCAGTTTACTATTTCTTTTACAAAGAAAATATATTTTATCTATAATTAGTTTCTTGAAAGCACATCTGATTACCAATTAAAAATGAAATTAAAGTGGTTGGACATCGAACTTGTTTTAATTTTACGTAATGATCAATATACGTACATGTATGCCAGAATTATGTAAACTGTAGGTGGAATACACCATGCAAAGTATTTAAGTGTACTAGCCAACAAACAGATAATAACAAAGACAAATGTAGGTAATGGGTTTATTTCTAAACGGCTGGCTTACATTACCTGTAGCCTAGACACCTTTCAGACTAATGACTTACAAGTCCACCGCACTAACCACTGAGTCACACAGGACCCCTTATATCACTCTAAAAAGACAGAGAAAGTGCCTTTATCACAATTTAAATAAACCTCTAAATTCGATGCCGTCGAGATTCAAACTCATGGCCTTGGACTACTTCCCACAACCACCTGCTAGTAATAATAATCTTAAAGGATTGTAAGCAGCAAACTCAGGTCAGTCTGCAACCCCATCAACTAAGGCACAAAAAGAATATTATTCCTTAATTAAAACTTATTTATTTGATACAAATTGCACACAATGCGCAATTCTTCCTTTTCCCATAATGTTTTCTATTCCATCAGAGAAGAAAAGGCAATTCATATCCTGAAAAAAACTTTCCAAAGCAAAACTAGGTTCAAAGTTGTGTATTTCATTTATTTTTGTATAAATCGCAACAACAAGAGGCCCAAGAGGGCCTGAATCGCTCCACTGGCTTATTAATTAAAAGAATTTCTTATGATTTCTTGTAAACCTTCGACTGCCCTACCCTGTTTTCTGACAAAGTTTGGTGCGAATTGACCCAATGGTTGACTTTAAAAGAATTATATTGCAATATATGTCAGTCCGATAAACCCCGCCCTACCACATCCACACTTATGGAGCAATCAAAATGTCATGAACAATTTTAGTAAAGGGCCACCTATGGAACAGTTCTACTAATTTTGGTCTTAACTAGACCAATGGTTGATATTTTAAAGAAATATTTTATGATTTCTCAAAGTCTGATAAGCCCCACCCTAGCAAACCAACATAAATTTTTCTTGTGCCATTTAAGTAAATGGGCCACCAAGAATATTTTTGTATAGTTTGGACTAAATTGACCCATTGGTTGATTTAAAAAATATATTTCATGATTTCATTTATTAAGTCGGATAAGCCCCGCCCTGCCAAAACAAGGGGGAGTGCATATGTACTGGCAAATCACCCCGTAACTGCCTCCCCATACGGATTGACAGCGTGGCGACATTATGCTCCCCGAATGTTTTTCGGGAAGCATATTAATCAAGAGTCTTTAACTTTTGATTTAGGAGAACTTGTCTTTATTTTTGACTGACAGTGCAGATGGAAAACCCGACGGAAGACCGTACAAAACAGTGAACAATATTTCACCCTCAGCCCTTCATGCTAAAGTAAGCTGCAAAGCTACAATATGGTTTCAATGTAACGTCGTATGTTCTTACTTTATTACCTTTATTTTTGTTCTGCCAGTGGTTTAGAGTGTTGTTTTATTTTGATAGACATTCACAACAACATCGGTAATAGTCACATATTGGCCTGTCTGTATAGCAGAAGCCGTGGATTGGTCCCTCCACAGGGTCATTTGAGCTTTGGCCGTCTCGTCCTCTAGGGTAATGGATTTGAGACCCACGGATTCTCCCCGGACCTCTACATGTCTTGGAGCAACCTCCTGAAAAAATCCTGATAATATTCATTAAAAGAAATAACATGATTAAGTGCTACTGCTAGGCCAAATCAAAAAATTGTATAATTCATTATAGATTTTTTTACCTTTCATCCATTTGATTGCATTTTTTCCGAATATGTAATTTAATTATATTAATTACTCTTTGATGAAATATAATAAGTGATAATTTATTATATAACGATATTTTTTCGCCCCTTAAAAGGGTCAAGGAACGCTACCCTGGAGCAGTCCGAAAAATCATAGTTGTAAGCTGCGCAAAACGATCATTTTTCAAAACGAGCGAAAGCAAAACTTCCGATATTCTATCTACTATAGGAAAGACATCATATCACATTTCAAGGCTTAATAGTGTGTAACAATGATGTAATTGAAGACATTGTGTGACGCGCCAACAAAACGGCAGTTCGCGAAGTATACTCCGTAAATATTGACCTGAACCCGGTGAAATGAAATGAGTAATTGTGACACGGAATAATCGATAATCGCCAGCATTCTTCAATGTCGAGCAGAGTCGATAGTTTCCATATACATTATGGCTTTGTATTCTGCACATGATTCTCGTGTCAGCATATGTTGGGGAGTGATAATTTCGCATTACAATTACTCATTGCATATTCAACAGGCTCGTGTCAATATTTACGGAGTATACAAGAAATTGGTTATTGGTTTTATTATTTTCGGTTCATACACAAACCCAATCATATACTGTGCACAACAAGTTTAGCACATTTTGAAGCACATTATTTTTTCAGTATCTGATTATTGCATAAAAATATGCTGTAAGGTAGTTCCGATTTACAACCATCACACATACCGTGCGTGTGTGGAATGAACTTTCAGGATATTGGACAAAATCCAGATAAGCAAAAGTCATGTGCGTCACGTGTGCAGTGTCATCGATATTGTCTAGCTTGTCCAAAAACATATGATTACACAGATCTTTTAGCAGAATCAATTTAACTGTTACAACTTCTTTGAAACTCATAATTGGAAGGCAAAAAAAAAATGGATCAATGTCAGAGAACTCTTAGCATACTCCATGGAGTAATGCCAGTTTGAGGTGTCGCTTTGCATTTAAATAGGCATTAAACGGCAATCAGACGCCTACGGTACATAATTGACGCAGATTTGGTCGCAAATGATTGGCATAAATCTTACAGATCGCGTAAAACGACGTTTAAAGAGGATAGTTTCATTGTGACAAATTGTTTTTACTTTTATTTTCTTACAGAATCACATGCCTTGTTTTAAACTAATCAAGCTTGTCTCAAAACTTTGCTAACAACCCTTATAGTATTGGCAATATGGCAACATGACCATTCATTCTAATGACCCAAAAATGTTGCTATGAGGAAAATGGTCAATGGACTGCTTGCTACTTCTTCCTTTTAATTTTGATAATCATATTACTTTTTTTTCTTGATGGTTTCAAGTTTTCTTTGGTATCCAAATCCTTTTTCTTTTTCAATGATTTGTTTAGCTTTCTTAACTTCTTTGTTGTTTGGGCATTACAATTTTCAAAGATTACTCTCAAAAAGTCTTTAGTTTTTCCTCTTCTTCCGATGTCCACTTCTGTCTGTTTATACTCTTTGTAGTGGAATTGTCTTCAACATCAACACACTCTTCTGAAAAACAGCAAACAGTTAAGATAGAACGACTATGCGTAGTATCCTAACACAAAACTTCAAACACTGTATATCAAGCAAGTATCTAGTGGTACTAGTGTTTAATGTAATTGAAGTCTTTAAATCCTAATAAATTCTATATCGTGTACCTAGATTTCATATAAAATCATATTCATTTTTACGTCTGTAACATGTTCCAATTTGGAAGAGTCTATATGTTTGCCTAGAAGGAAAGATAAACTTCACATAACAAGAGGCTGGGCCTTATCGGTCACCTGTATCATTATGAGCTTTCCAAGCTCGAGTCTCTCAATACTACCCAAGGTATGCCTATTAATGTGCTCGATGTACATCAATTGTATGCACATATACTGCACTTCATGGTCTTTCAGGCCTATGCACTGCAAATTCAAATAGATAACATATTCTTTAAATAAGAATAATTCATGTAGTTAGAGCCCAGTCGTATCAAATTGGAATATATCCGAAATGCTGATATACGTCCGGAATATAACAACCCTGACAAAACAAACATTAAGAACAAGCCTTTTTTTTCATTTTCAGACTTTTACAGGTCCGTAATATTAGCTCTTTTAACATTGCATATGCTAAATTTTGCCATACCTGTAACTGTCGATGCATTTCCCGTTCCATGGTACATGTTTGGAATACTAAATAAGTTATCAGGCCGATTTTCAACCTTATTTGTTGTGATCGCCTATATGAATAGCATTGAACATTTTCGGCGACGTCCCGGAAGTGGGTCACTCAAAACGAGAAATCCCGAGACTTACACAGCCTATTCCAGAATGACATGGGAATTGTTGGAGTGGGGCAATAGTCACATTTTCGAGCGAATAGCTGGAAAATGAAGGCCCAACTCCAGAGTGATCTGGAATGTATGGGGTGTTTGAACTTGGGATGTGGGTCCAGTTCTGAGGATGGATTCGTTTAAGAAATTCCCTCAATGAGATGGAATATCTAGTTTATCAAGAAATAGCCACAAGACATTCCTTCATTACGATGAATTATCTACTTAGTCAAAGAATATTAATTATAACTAGATTCCCACTGAGTTGGAATAAAGTTAGACTACAATGATTTTAGTTGATTTCATGTCCTGCGACTATAAATAAAGGTATATATATTCCCGTTGCCTGGAATATGGTTGATTAACGTTGACTGCTTAGTGTAGGGAGCCAGAATAGAATTTCTGACCATTCTCTGTGATCTGCCTGCAAAGATTTTCCAGGCTTATTCCCCGTAAGGGGGCCACTAGTTTTGCTAGATCTCCAATAAACTTGGAGTGTTAACACTGGCATTTCCCCGCCTAACACCCTTCTTTGAAAAAGGTGGTAAGTACGGAGAGTCAGTTTCTAGCAACATCCTATCTAATGGAGTCTCTCGTTGCTTAAGCATGTAACGCTCCATGAAAAGAAGCAATTTGGGGTGGACATGGACCAGGACAAGACAGATTCTCGATCACCTCCAAAGCAGTGCAAATGTATGGGTTGGGATGGTCCACAGTACTCTCTCACAATCTGTCGACTCCTCTTGTAGACCTCGAATACATTATCCTTCCTGTTTCTTAGATGCATGCCTAATACCTGCCCCGAACATTACGCAGTACCTCCTCCTGTTTTGGCCAAGTATCCCTGGGTTCAGTCCAGTCCTAACCCACCTCACCTAATGCCATTACCCCAGGGAGAGTAATTATTCTTATAAGTGCACATAAGTTCTCCTCAGAAAAACTCCAAGCTTTCCTAGTGAGGATGTCGACTGCAAATCGTAATCTCGGGTCGGTTTGCAATTTGGCAGGGTACGTCTCTGGGTCTCAATAAACGGCTACCATTTCCACCAGACGAACAGAAACCGACGGCTGCAACGGTGATTTGAATTTCATTATTTGGTTGAATTGCTCATCCCCCGAAAGAGATTGAACCGACCGGCCGCGCAGCAGCTGACTAACCATCCTATCTAAATGGGAATCGTAGGCCTCAATAATCCCCTCAAGATCAAAAGTAGGCGCCGAAGCTAGATCTGCACCCTGAAGGGAACTAACAACGGGTTCCTGCACGATCGCCGCCTCCTCCCCTTCAGCGCCTACAGCTTCCGCCATATCCAGAGGTTCTTAAGGAATGAACGGAGCACTATCAGATGTTTCCCGACACATCACCAAATAACCCTGTGACATACAAGTACCTTCCACTGGAGAAGTAACAGTCGCAGAACTTGTAGCCTGTAGGCCCAGGGTAGTTTGGTCTCTCCCTCGACAGAACTCAAGAAAAGTATTCCTGCCTGCTGAAGGCAGCAAACTCAAGAGTGCTGGCAAAGGTCTCCAATGCAGTAACACTGCCATACTATTGATTGGATACAGCGAGAATTTACTACGGAATTTACGGCCCACCTGAGGCAAGGTTGGACTCACTGATCTTGGGACCTCAGGACCAAATACCATAGAAAACGTCTCACCTCCCGGGCAACCCACAGCCCGTGCATTAAGGTAGATCATAAGGTCATCGGAAGACGTTGATTCCGGTCAGGAACCATTGGCTGATCAATCTTTGGTTGTTTTTTTTAGCCAAAATCGGAGCAAACATCCCCCACTCACAGCCCCGACCCCAGATGGTCTCTTAGGTTTCTCCGCAATGCTTTGTTGGTTCAATTGAATCTCCGCCATAATTGGAAGAGAGGGACCAGGTTCAGAAACGTTGGTATGGATATCTAGAGATGACGACTCTGAATGTCTCGCTGCTTGATCAGTCGGATCGGATGCACCACTGTTGCACAAACCAGAATCAACAACATTATTTGTGTGCCGGATATCATTACAAGGATGCCCTCTGGTATATTCCTGCTCAGCCGTTGTTCTGTGATTGAATAGATTCCCATTCTTTGATAGCAAGTGCTGGTTGATCCAGTCACTGTCAAAAAAGAACTGGGCATCTCTCCTAGCGGCCTTAAGCCATGCCCAACTTTTCTGTTTCCTTGCCACCTCGGCCTGACCTTCAATTAGGGACTCGAATTGGCTCTTCAGATCGGGGAACCTCTAAAGGCTGTCAAATAATTCCCCAGGGTTCATTAATTGCCCCCTCCTGGTAAGGCTCTCAACCCTGGAAAGCCAGTTTTGTTCTTGGTTGGACATCTGAAAAAGAGATAAATAGCAATTTGGATTAGCTCTGTTCTTAGGACACATATACTTATCAATTTCTAACGCATCATCTACCGATAAGTTCACGAACAAGCCGCGATACAATTACTTACATTCGTCACATTGTATCATGAGCTCGACCGGTTTACGACGAGGCAAAAGGGCGTGACCTGATATCCAGTCTGGCTTGGGACACAACTCCACCTAGGTTTCCGGCTGGATCTTTTTTTTAAACTTGGTCAATGTTATCACCTTATTTGGCAGTTTTATGTTTTATGGTTCATTCATTTTTGCCCGAGTTATGCCCCCTTACGACTTAGTCTTTAGGTTTCTTTAAACAGCAGCCTTGAGAACGCAACTCCTCCTAAGTGTCTGGCTGAATTTTAATGAAATTTGGTAAATGTTATCACTTTAATTGGTAGATCTTCGTGAAGTAATGGTTTAATGATTCATAGATTTTGGGGAGGGGCACATATCTATTCGTCCTCACATCGGATTATTCATGGTATATGGTTGCTTTTGTTTAGTTTTAAGGGGGGGGATGCTCCAGTTTTTCGGAACACTCGGTCATAACTGTAGTAGATTATATGTTTCGTACCAATATGTTTCGCTACCATATTTTCAATAATATAACACATCATTACAATTTACCATTTTCGACGGTAAAAGTGTATTTATTGTGCAAAACTGATTTCCTCAAGATGAAAATCGATTATTTAGAGCAAGAAAGTCGTAAGTGTGTATGCAGTTACCACTGTTTTGCGTCATTTTATTCCTGTGTACCTGAAAAATTGCTATAATTCACTAATAAGTGCGCTGACCTATATATTTTCTTTTTGAATTATTACCAGGACATGTTGCTTAATAATGAGGGAGTTTTATCAAATTCTGTTATGTAGAACTTGAAATATTTCCAAAAATATGCAAATTTTGACATAAAACACTCCAGCTTCGTTGATCTAGCCGAACACGTGAACATGCTGTTTTATACATTTTCGCGATTATAATAGCACATATTTCGGGTTTTCTGTTCTTATTAAATGTAAGACGTTACTTTAAATCCGTTTTCGGGTCTGAACGATGAATATACAGTATTTTTGTATTACAGCATTTTAGTGACCTTGGACGGGTGCAGGAAATTGTGCATTTTTTCGCTGTAGGGGTAAGTGCTACGATTGCCTTTAAAATTCAAACAAAATCGCTGACCATCCTTTTTTATTTCATTTTTCAATTGGTAATAACATGTAATATCAACATACAAAATATGATTAAATTCTATTATTTGGAAAAAATTTAGGAAACTGGAGCATTCCCCCTTAATATTGTGTTATAATAGTTTAATTGATTAATGTAATACAAGGTAGCGTTATCTATTCTTGAAAAAGATATTTATTCACTATACTTAACCTTTCTGGATGTTTATGTAACTA
Source organism: Fragum sueziense (assembly GCA_963680895.1). Classification (NCBI taxonomy): domain Eukaryota; kingdom Metazoa; phylum Mollusca; class Bivalvia; order Cardiida; family Cardiidae; genus Fragum; species Fragum sueziense. The sequence continues at coordinate 63,178,100 of OY804597.1, forward strand.
TTTACATATCGGTAGTTTTATATACAAACATCTATCTATCTCCCTATATATATATACTGCCTAACTCCCCTTTCGGGTATTACTGGCAGGTGCGTGTCTGTGTTAGTCATTGGTCAGAGTATTGTGAGTGTTAGATAAAAAGAGCTGATAAAATATTTTTAGGTCATTCAGGGACGGCTCACTATCTGAAAAGAATCGAGAATCTTTTTGAACGCTGCAATATCAGGTTGCTGTACAATTGTTTCTGGTAGGCTGTTCCATAGTATCACTGTGTAGGGAAAAAAGAATATTTAAAGTAGGCTGCATTTATGTGGATCTGTCTAAAAGATCCTGTATGCATATGTCGGGTGATCTTCACTGGTTTTTCGAGATAAGCTGGTGCGGGCACTGCAAATAATATTATAGATTATATAAAACCTGATGATTCTGGAACTTTCTCATCTGTATTTTAGAGTTTGCCAGCCAAGCTCATTCTGCATGCAGGTAACATATAACAACGCTCGGTAACATACCACGTGCGATACGTTACGTGCGATACGTTACCTAGCATTATCACTAGGCAACATATAACAACGCTAGGTAACATATTACGTGCGATATGTTACCTAGCATTATCATTAGGTAACATATCACGTGCAATCTTCTACGTTAATACCAAATTCGTATCACTCTACTGCCCGACACATTCTTGTATCAATACGTTTAAAATAAAGAAATATTCAACTTACGGAAGGCTCAATCTTCGTCCCTGTCCTCGAAGTAAATAGGTATGGTGTCTTGTCCGTGGAAAAATATCGCAGATAGTTTTTCATATCAATGGTGAGTTGTCGGGTAAGGGCCACCTGACACTTCTTCCCGTGACGGGCCTCTTTATGCTGGTCAATCTGGAAAAAATGGCATAAAATAAACAGATGGCATTTTCGTTTTGCATATTATTTGTAAACGCTGGATTGTATTGTTTGAACGGATAAGGCATCTGAACAAAGGACGGCAAAATATTAGACTGGTCCAATTGAAAGATTCTTCCGACGACAAATTCAAGTGGATCAAAATTCATTATATTTTTTTGTGTGTCTCCTTTGGTAGAAATAATTTTTCCATGCCTTTATCTTGTGGGGCGTCTATAAGCTACACTGTGTGGTAATTGGCTAAGAGTTAGATACTTTGGTTGGATTAATCTGCAGGAAATGACCTTTTCTGGAACTATGTGCCAATGAATCCAACAGTACTGATATTGAGTAGAAGTGAAAACTTACATAAAACCAGGCCTTTTCCTCCTCGTCCGGCACCTCCATTTCCTCCTCGTCCGGCACCTCCAATTATTCTATTGTCGTTCTCTTTATAAAGGCGATATCGCCTGGCCGCCTGGCATTCTTTAGTAACACCTGCAGGATCAGGCTGTCACGCACCTCTAACATTTCCGGCGGATCTACGGATTCTCCGTTTTCCCTCTTCTCTATGAGAGAGGAGGCTCGGATGGGGCGACCACCTTTAAGGTACTCGCCCACCATCCAAGTCTCCACCCTCAGGTCTTTGTCTCCTCGAGCATGTTTGTAGAAAAGAAATATTTTTTAAATCATTTGCTTTATCCCATTACCAAACGACATACATTTAGCTAGTCCAGATTGTATAAAGACGACATTAACTTTTTGGCTAAAAATCATTGAAGAAAATGAAACAATTGCTTGTCACTAACAATGTCGTCATTTTCAACAATGTTTTTTTCAAAGCAATTATCTTGGAATCCTAAGGCGTCACTGTGTGGAAAGGGTTTAAAGGTACATTCTCATTCCCGCGAAGAATTTTCAAACCGAAAGAGGATGGTCAGTTGCAGTTAAAGGCTATGACTTTTTTGTATAGTAATATCTATACAAATATCACATGAAAATGGGTGATAGCGTAACTTTGTTTTTCATTAGATCGACCAAGGAAACTATTACAAAGTGGTTGCGTACCTCTCTACCTCCTCTCTGTTTACGTCCGCTTTTAGGCTTCTGTAAACATTTTTCACAGAGTCCGCAATTTTCTTGGCCCGAGTAATGGTAACGCCTGCTTTCCTGAGGTGCCGCTCAGCACCTATCAGGTAGTCCAAAAAGGACGCCAAGGAGTGTGTGTATACCTGCAGACTTACTGCTGTGAGTCTGTCAAAAAGATAAAAAAAACATGGTGAATTATTTTAACCTATTATCAAACAACCATATTTTAGACTGGTTGAAATTTAAAGAACCTGCATACGACATTATCGATGTGGTTGCTAAACATTAATATCTTTTTGGTTCGAAAACATTGTTGGAAATAAAGAAATTGTGTGTCACAATTTCTTCATTTTCCGCACTTTTATTTCCAAAGCCATCTTCTGGTAGGGTGCCAAAAAGGCGTCACTATGTGGCAATGGGTTAAGAACATGAACACTTTAATTTAATTGGTTTCATCTGAGATACTGGAGAGAAACATTATCGAACCTGCGACCCGTTTCTTTCGGGTCCACCTTACCCACGTACCAAAGCTACGGGATAGGTTTTTAAGGAGAAGTCTATACATAGAATGAAAGTTACTATAATAAATAAAATCTTACTATCCACTGTCCAATAACGAACTGATCAAGCCGCTCTCTTCACCAATCCTTTCTATGGATATCACGTGCTCCTTGGAAAGCCCCGGCAGGAATGTTCTTACGGCACTTGCATGGGCCATTGCCATGGCCGTCTTGCGTTTGGCCCCTGTGGCCCGTCCTTTCATCCATTCACTGAAAGAGGTAAAATGAGCCATTACACAAAGAAAGCACTTGCATTCCTTTCGGACTGACCTATTATGATGCAAAGATAATGGCTTTGGAAAACATGAAGAAATTGCTTTTCCTACGCAATTCATTCATTTCCCACGTGTTCGAACCATACATAGGTGCAATTTGAAAACTTTCCCGAAATTAATGTCATCTGCAGCTGATTTCGATTTGGAAGAGGTTACTTTTTTGTCGTTTTGAAATGTTTTTAATTTGGTATTATATCACTGTCCAGCTCGAACTTTGGAAGTGATATTTTACCTACTTCAAAATAGTAAATGTTCAATTTTAAGTGCTATTTCGTCGGAAAATGAAATAAGTAGCATATCAATAATAAGGTAAAGTATCGAAACCCAACTATCAATTGAGTAGTTATGAATACAAAAAAACCTGTATTGTCTAGAACAATTTCTAGATCAGTTGCGTCTGTAGCCGCGGTTCCAGTGACATTTTGTATATATTCTGGTGTTCCCTTCGTCATTCGGTGCTGTCGCATCAAGTGTATGTCCATTCTGAGTACGGTCCTCTTGCAGATATTACACGTTTTTAACCCCCCGTAGGTCCTGGTTTTCTTGTCCCCTGTTTTAACAGGTTCCTGATCTATGTTGTGAACCTGCAGCAGGTGGCGCCGCAGGTTCACAACAAGACCAGAACACCCCTCCTGTGGGCATTCAAACCTCTTTTTCGTCTGTGGATAAACGGAAATACATGTTAGCATAGTATCGAGGTAAAATCATTTTAAACACGGAGCTGCATACACTACAGTTTCACAGCAAATCCGGATCACCTCTCCGTGCACGTAAATTGTCATAGTATCTGTAAAAACGGATATACATGTTAGTTTGATATGTTATCCTGGATGTTTGTGAACACGTACCAGTTACGTCATCGGTTAAAAGCAAGGCCGGTAAACTACTCATATTGACAGGAACATTTTCTGCTTGTCAGTAAGAAAATCGAAGGATCGTGTTGACCGAATCAAACGTTTCCATGTTCATTAACTCTCAGTAGAACGATGCATTGAACGATGGTGATAGTGAATGAAAATCGAAACATTTGCGCATGATCGTTTCAATGTTTGATACGACATGTTGGATACAAAATAATTTGTTTACTACTAAAACCATTTTAACGTCCACGGTACCAAACAGTACCTGGTTGTAGTATCAAACCGAGGTAACATATCACATAGAAATATCACATGGCACGTTACCTAAAGTTACATTAGACACCAAATCACATGTGATATGCTACCTAATGACAACTTTCCTGTTACATATGTAAAAAGAGTGTTTTCATTAGGTAGCATATCACTATAGTCTAGGAGCCAGGTCCTGGAATTGAACTTTTCTTGCAACCGGTGACCTATAAAATTTTGAGTGGTATTTTTCAATACATTAGGGTCCCATGCTTTGGTTCAGGGTGGTTGCCATGCTTAAAAGTGGTAGGATTTTTTTTAAATCAAGGTCAAAGGTCATTCGGTGCACTTCTCATACATACCTCCTAAAATATACCATAACTTACTCATGTAACGCGCTGTATAGGTAATACAGGGGTCGCCGGTTCGACCCCTCGCCTCTCTTTCAGATGGGACATTAAACTGAGGTTCCATTTCTATATGACCTTAGCTGTTCAATGGGACGTAAAACTCCACTAAATCTATATCTTTTGCCGTCACAACAGTTCTGATTGATTTCGGAATAGATTCATATAGGGACTTGACCAGGGTTGAATCAATGCTACCCCAAATATCTGTCACAACACGAATTAGCTCGGTCTTGTTTCAGATCTCGTCTAATCGCCCCTCAAGATCACACTTTATTTTTCGCCATAAATTTCCGATAATGTTAAAGTGACTTTTCACATTTATTTTCTATAAATTTTACTTTAATTTTCATCTGAAAGAGCGTTTTCCTTATCACGGTGGGGATTGTGCATGATGGGATGGATAACGACTACCGACAATAGGGAACGATTTTATCAAGTAAACCGTGACGTAATTTCGGACAAATAAATAGTATTTCGTTAGTGTTGTTATAAAATCTCGTAACTACGGCTTGAATCAAACCCTAGTTACGAGATGTTGTAACAACACCGACGGTTTATCAAAGCATAACGGTAAACTCAGTCTATTTTTTGCACAAAATTTGATGCCAACTCGCCTCGCTTCAGGTAAGACATTTTGCAATAACTCTGTTATTTCTGTATCAATTTTCAAGCGGTTTGCTGCATGTACCCCGCCTTATCGAGCTCTTTCATCGGATGTATGACATGTTAGATAACTCATGATACTTTTTCCGAAATATTATCCCAACCGACCAGAAGACGAAATGGTAACGACTACGGCCAAATTAACCACGCTTCAGGTAAGAATTAGTGCAATAACTTTCTTATTTCTGCGTCGATTTTCATGTGGTTTGTTGCATGTACTCCGTCTTACTGAGCCCTTTTCTCGGATGTATTATTTATCTGGAACTTCCCTGTACTTTTCTCAAAAACCGATCCACACCGACTAGAAAAAGGGCCTGAATTTTTTGTCGTTTTTCTGGTCGGTTGGGATCAATTTTTGGACAAAGTACAAAGATTCTACAAACAAGTCATATATCCGAGGAAAGAGCTCACTAATGCGGGGTACATGCAACAAACCGCTTGAAAATTGGAGCAGAAATAAGAAAATTATTGCATAATTTCTTACCTGAAGCGAGGCAAATTTTGTCCGTATACTTCGTATTCGTTATCCATCCCATCATGCACAATCCCCACCGTGCTTATGATAATTCTGAAAATTTCAAACCAAAATATTGCACCGTATACGAAAAATATATATTTTTATGCCCCCTTTCGAAGAAAATGGGGGTATATTGTTTTGCAAGTGTCGGTCGGTCGGTCCGTAGGTCGGTCCGTAGGTCGGTCGGTCTGTCCGTAGACCAAACCTTGTCCGGAGCATAACTCGAAAAGTATTAGAGGTAGAATCATGAAACTTCATAGGTGGATAGATCTCATTATGGAGAGGTGCAGTGCACAAGAACCGTAACTATGCCGATCATATTTTTTGAGTTATTGCCTTTGTTGATTTTATAACTTGATTCTTGTCCGGAGCATAACTCAAAAACTATGTAAGGTAGAATCATGAAACTTCATAGGTTGATAGATCTCATTATGGAGAGGTGCAGTTCACAAGAACCGTAATTCTGCCGATCAATTTTTTTGAGTTATTGCCCTTTGTTGATTTTATAACTTGATTCTTGTCCGGAGCATAACTAAAAAAGCATGTAAGGTACAATCATGAAACTTTATAGGTGGATAGATCTCAATATGGAGAGGTGCAGTGCACAAGAACCGTAACTCTGCTGATAAATTTTTTTGAGTTATTGCCCTTTGTTGATTTTATAACTTGATTCTTGACCGGAGCATAATTAAAAAACTATGTTAGGTAGAATCATGAAACTTTACAAGTGGATAGCTCTCATTATTGAGATGTGCAGTGCACAAGAACCGTAACTCTGCTGATCATATTTTTTGAGTTATTGCCCTTTGTTGATTTTATCACTTGATTCTTGTCCGGAGCATAACTCAAAAAGTATGTAAGGTAGAATCATGAAACTTTACATGTGGATAGATCTCATTATGGAGAGGCGCAGTGCACAAGAACCGTAACTCTGCTGATCATAATTTTTAGTTATTGCCCTTTTTTGATTTTCAAACTTGATTATTGTCTAGTGCATAACTCAAAAAGTATGTAAGGTACAATCATGAAACTTTACAGGTGGATATATCTCATTATGGAGAGGCGCAGTGCACAAGAACCGTAACTCTGCTGATCATATTTTTTTAGTTATTGCCCTTTTTTGATTTTCAAACTTGATTATTGTCTGGTGCATAACTCAAAAAGTATGTAAGGTAGAATCATGAAACTTTATAGGTGGATAGATTTCATTATGGAGAGGTGCAGTGCACAAGAACCGTAACTCTGCCAATCAAATTCTTGGAGTTATTGCCCTTTGTTGATTTTTACACTTAATTCTTAACCTTGCCTATATCTCGTGTCCTTTTACACTTACAGCCTTGATATCTCACACATAGATACCTCCTATCAACATCGTTCACATTTAACCATGACCTTGGACCTTGTGATCTTGACCTTGGAGTTTGACCTACTTTAAAAAAATTAAACCCGGCATATATCTCATGACCTTTTACAAATACAGCCTTGATATTTAACACATGTACACATCTTACCAAGACCTTTCACAATTGACCATGACCTTAGACCTTGTGACCTTGACCTTGGGCTTTGACCTACTTTAAAAAAAACTTTAACCTAGCCGATATATCATGTCCTTTTACACATACAGCCCTGATATTTGATACATGGACACCTACGACCAAGACCTTTCACATTTGACCATGACCTTGGACCTTGTGACCTTGACCATGGTGTTTGACCTACTTTAATAATACATTAACCTGGCCTATATTTCATGTCATTTTACATATACAGCCTTGATATTTCACACATGGTCACTTCCAACCAAGATATTTCACTTTTGACCTTGGACCTTGACCTTGGAGTTTGACCTACTTTTAAAAAACTTAAACTAGGCCTATATCTCATGTCCTGTTACCTATCCAGTCTCAATATTTTACACATGGACACCTCCTACCAAGACCTTTCACATTTGACCATGACCTTGGCCTGTGTGACCTTGACCTTTGATTTTTACATTTTTAAATGTTTAACCTAGCCTTTATTTTATGTCCTATTACACCTACAGCCTTGATATTTCACACATAGACACCTCCTACCAAGACCTTTCACATTTGACCATGACCTTGAATATTGCAACCTTGACCTTGGAGTTTGACCTTCTTTTAAAAAGACTGAAACCAGGCATATATATCATGTCCTTTTACACCTACAGCCTTGATATTTCACACATGGACAACTCCAACCAAGACCTTTCACATTTGACCATGACCTTGACCTTGCATTTGGCCTACTTTTAAAAATTTTAACCTGGCCTATGTTTCATTTTACTTTTACATATACAGCTTTGATATTTCACACATAGACACCTCCTACCAAGACCTTTCATATTTGACCATGACCTTGGACTTTGTTAACTTGACCTTGGACTTTGACCTACATCAAATGTAGGCCCTTGAGGGGGCATATATGTTTTACAAACATCTCTTGTTTGTGCTAAAATTTTACAAATTGTTGTGGACAAAAGTTCAGATATAAATGGAGTTTGTCATATCTATCTCAACTTTGAAGGCGTGTTTTTCGCTTATCAGCAACAACTCCTAAAAACTAATTGCATTTATGCTCATTAGAATAACCAATATTTGCATCAAGACATACTTTAAAAAATCGAAATGAGAATGAAATGTCCCTTTAATGTCTGGGGACTGACTGGGTCAGGTTAATGTTAGGATGTTGTTATTTTTATCCCCCGCCGTTGAAATCATCGGGGGGTATTGTTTTTGCCATGTCCGTCCTTCTGTCCGTCCCTCTGTCCGTCCGAGATTCGTTTCCGCGCTATTTCTTGAAAACCATATAGACCAGATGTTAATGAAACTTGGCACACAGCTTCACTACAAAGAGGACATGCGCATATCGTCGGGGTTACCCGGTTCGACCATTGAATTCAGAGTTACTGCCCCTGACTGTTTAAGCCATATACATATAGAGTGATATTCGTTCTGTTGAAGTCATATACATACAGAGTGATATTCGTTTCCGCGCTACTCCATTGACAATGAAAATATGTTCGGCGGGAGATATCAATTCCACGAATTTGCTTGTTTTCCATGTGTTGGTTTCTTTAGACCGATGCGCGAGGCAGTTATCCTCCTGAAGAATCCAGGTTTTTTTTTCAACCAAATACTTCAATGGTAACCAACTGGCCATAAATTGTCATCATGCTCACGAATATAAACTGTGAAGACAATATTTCCATCAATTCCGTTCAATGTACCTATACCAGTACATGTTTGTAGTATAACCCCAAAACATTGCTGAGATACTGCTCTAGGGGAGTGGTCTCCATATTAACCTACACACTCGTGTCTGTATCTTTCATCAGGTTTTCTCCAGACATAAACTTTTCTATCTTGGCCTAAAACAAGCTTAGTCTCATCAAAAATATGATTTTGCACCAAACTTCAGTAACAGTCCAATTTACCTTTTTCTACACGATTTCACACGGGCTGCTCTCTTCTCCTGGTAAATTGTGGTTGTTTTGGCATCCTTACATCTAAAGCACTTTTCACATAGATCTACCAATCAACAAAAACAATATGAGAAGAAGCATTTTTATTTTCTGAATTGTCAGTTTAAAAACCCGACTAGATCTATTAGATCCACCAAGCTTTGTCTTCGGTTCTTTTCGAGTAACAGCAAAAAGCGGCCAATCGTCTATTCCGTCTGTTTTTTCTCTTCCGTCTGGATCATGCAATATTTTAAACGTTGCTGTGCGTTTTTTCGAGAGCTAGATTCTAAATCCGTCTTCACTAAGTTTTACAATTGTCTGGTTTTCTTCAGTTGTCAATGTAGTGAGGCAAGGTGAGTGCGCCCAATATGACCTTAGCAGTCGACGGGCCTTAAAACTCCATTCATTCATTCATTCTTCAGTTGTCAAGTCGCAAAAATGCTGTTATTCACAAATAAGTGCGCTGACCTATACATTTTCTTTTTGAAGTATTACCAGGACATGTTGCTTAAAACAATGAGGGAGTTTTATCAAATTCTATTATGTAGAACTTGAAATATTTCCAAATAAATGCAAATTTTGACATTAAACACTCAAGTTCCGTTGATCTAACCGAACACGTGTACATGCTGTTTTATACATTTACGTGTTTTTAATAGCACATATTTTGGGTTTTCTGTTCGTATTAAATGTAAGACGTTACTTTAAATCCGTTTTGGGGACTAAACGATGAATGTACAGCATTTTATTAGCAGTTTAATGACCTTGGACAGGTGCAAGAAATTGTGCATATTTTCGATGTAGGGGAATGTGATACGAATGCCTATAAAATTCAAACAAGATCGCTGACCACCCATTTTCATTTTATTTTTCATTTGGTAATAACGTGTAATTTCAATATACAAAATATAAATAATTTCTATAACTGTGAAAAAATTTAGGAAACTGGAGCATTCCCCCTTAATTTGATTCTGGATCTATATAAAATCGTCGTCACTGTCTGCAAAAGTTCGATTAACATGCAAGTTATTTTTTTTATTCACAGGTCTCCAATTGGATGGGCAAGCTAGCGTTCGTTCGTATCTCGGTTTTGTCGACTTTCGGACAGATTTGGGTGGTTGCTTATCAGGCTGTTTACGCTTGGACTGCTGTTTTAGGCCGGTTGTTTTCCCTTTCCACGATAACACGTCAGTGGTGTGGCATGTGACATAGAAGATGGAGTTTTGGTTGATTCGTCATCAGATAGGGTCTGAAAATAAACAAGCATAACTGTATCTACAACAGTATAAATTTAAACGAAAAATGCATTACAATGACTTTAGTCGATATGTAGCTAAATCGTTATACCGCAGACTTCTACATAAAAACAACTTACTTAAATGAAAATGGAATTTGTGTATTTAAGGGAAAATGCATTACATTATGAATTTAAGTTGACTTTAGTTGATACTTAGGTAATATGTTATACAGCAGACTTTCACATCACAACTTACCAAATCAACCGGAGAACTGTGTTTGGCAGCAGTGGATGGGCCCGCCTTTGGTACGTTTAAAGTTGGTGACGCTAAAGGAGGAATACGCTGGAAAATGATTAATACACGTTTTATATAAATGGTGTAACATTTTTAAAGTATATTGTTTGTACATCTGATGAAGAAGCATCTTGAAAAAAGATATATAAAGTATTCACCTGAACATTTTCAGTTTCTACAGGGTCCACACTGTCAGGTGTACCACCAATGGCACCATAAAACACTGTCGTCATCCTCCATGTGATCAGACAATGACTGACATATGAAAAGACACAATTTGTTTAAGAAATAATCAATATCTGCCAGCAGCGTACATTGGTCAGGAAAGTCAATAGTTTCCGTAAGCAATTTAACTTTGTATTCTGCACATGCTTTTCTTGTCAATATACAAAGGAGTGCCTCGAAAATATATTTAGAAAACCACTGAAGTGTGTAATTACTTAGGCCATGTTTAGGTGACAAAAATACTGACTATACATGCTGTTATTGATAATACGACCAATATCTTTTTGGGCCAGAGGAATGCATTTTATGGTAAACATCAAATTAATTTCATGATGTTCTCAACTATTAGATATTGAAGTTAGCAACTTTCTACTTCTGTGACAGTACACTGCAAATTTTTAAGGCTGTTGGTCTCATTGACATTTTATACTGCAGACCTTCCTTGATGACATCTCGGATATCCTGTGGAACGTCATGTTGGGTATTCAAATGTACTAATCCATGAGGAACTGTGGCATGTTTCATGAAACCAATTAAGAGTTTAATGGAACCACCTACTTCATTTCCATCACTCGCTCCGTATGTATCATCCAAATTCCAGATTGTGGTTTCTGTGTATAGTTCAACAAACGTAGAACACATACTCCAAATATCTGACGGTGGTTTTGCCGCTTGTAATTCCATGAGTACCTCCGGTGCCTGATACGCTGGTGTTCATGGCTGCATGTCATTCTTTTGTGATATGGTAGAATGCATTGTATTCAATGTTTTCATTTTGGACAACCCCATGTCACATAACTTTGCAGTTTCATAGTTTCTTGACAGAAGAACATTTTCTGGTTTAATATCCCTGTGTATTATAATGGGAATTCGATTATGCAAATATGCAACCGCCTGACATACTTTTGATGTAATAGAATGCTTCTGTGTATGGGACATTTTACGGCCAGTTTCTTCGAACAAAGCATCATCTAAATTAGGACCTTTGATCAGTTCTGTAAGAAGATATATGAAGTCAGCTGCTATTGAGTAGCCCATAAGAAAAACTATGCTTGGGTGTCTGATTTGGCTGTTAGTTTTAACTTCCTTTAGCAATGACTGCTTTACCCAGTTGGGCGAAAATGACAGCTGTTGCTCTCTGTCGTGTTTTTGAATTTGACCAGGCCCCCGTTTCTCGAATAAAACTTAAGAATATTCTCCTTCCTCTTCATTTTTTCTAAATTCATTCATTCCCTTTCGTCTGACTGAGATCTTAAAAATTCAATGATTTCAGAAACCTGTGTGTGTTTTTTTTAGATTTTTTTACATGCATATCCTCTTGCAAACTCCTCTTCAATGTAGTATGGAGCTAATCATGTTCAACTTCTCCATAACAAGTGGATGTGGTACTCATCACGAATTTAGGCAGCACTTAGTCTAGAATTAAGGACTCTGAAACAACAAAGGGGATTACTTTCCTTGACCTTTTTTAAAAACAGACTTTCCCATGAATCTTTTTTAAAAGCACGCTTAGACCTTTGAAAAAGTAAATGTTTCATATCACTCTGACTTATGCAAAAACATGCATATTTGAAAATTTCCTTTACAAAATATTTGTCTGGAATTTCAATTTCCAGAATAGATGAAATTGTTTGTTTTGACAATGGTCCAATATCTGATTGATCTTTCAGTATCGGAGCCATCCGATAAAATTTTGGAGTCAGGAATAGATTCAGTACATATACTTTGTGTATTTACATTTTCAGCAAGAATTTCTTCTACTTTGTTGTTATCTATTTTTTCAGTTTTATTACTTTTGTAAAGACGATCTAATTTTTTTAAAGCGGTCTGTATTAGGTAGACAAGACTCTTTTTGATAATTCTAAATTCAGATTGAGAAATTAAATTGTCTAAATCAAGAAGGCCATTCATAAGCATTTCTTCTCTAATCTTATATTCTTTCTCCAAATCAGTTTTTCTAGGAAGTGAATTAAAAGAGAATTTTGTGTTTTAATATACTTATAAATAGTTAACAATTCAAGGAATGTGGAATTTGTACATTTGTCATTTTCATTGAAATACATTTTAAGCATATTGAATATTGCTCCAGAGTTTTTTTTCTTTTAACATATTTTCCCAACTTTGCTGCTCAAATTTGTTTTTAAGTTCTTGATCAGAAATATTATTGTCTTTTTCACCATTTATTTCTAATGAAGCAGTTTCAAAAGAAGCCTCAGGAATAGGCATTTTTTCAATACCAACATATCTTTCTTTTATAGCATAGTGTTTTGTTAAATTATTGGTCGAGTAACTTACTTTTTTCAATTCTTTGGGGAATTAGCATTTAGCCTTACTCTTTTGCTTTCAATGTTTTCATATTCATCTGATGAACTGTCTGCATATTCATCTGATGAACTGTCTGCATATTCATCTGATGAACTGTCTGCATATTCATCTGATGAACTGTCTGCATATTCATCTGATGAACTGTCTGCATATTCTTCTGTTGAACTGTCTGCATATTCATCTGATGAACTGTCTGCATATTCATCTGATGAACTGTCTGCATATTCATCTGATGAACTGTCTGCATATTCATCTGTTGAACTGTCTGCATATTCATCTGTTGAACTGTCTGCATATTCATCTGTTGAACTGTCTGCATATTCATCTGATGAACTGTCTGCATATTCATCTGATGAACTGTCTGCATATTCATCTGATGAACTGTCTGCATATTCATCTGTTGAATTGTCTGCATATTCATCTGATGAACTGTCTGCATATTCATCTGATGAACTGTCTGCATATTCATCTGATGAACTGTCTGCATATTCATCTGTTGAACTGTCTGCATATTCATCTGTTGAACTGTCTGCATATTCATCTAATGAACTGTCTGCATATTCATCTGATGAACTGTCTGCATATAAATCTGATGTGCTGTCTGCATATTCATCTGATGAACTGTCTGCATATTCATCTGATGAACTGTCTGCATATTCATCTGATGAACTGTCTGCATATTCATCTGTTGAACTGTCTGCATATTCATCTGATGAACTGTCTGCATATTCATCTGATGAACTGTCTGCATATTCATCTGATGAACTGTCTGCATATTCATCTGTTGAACTGTCTGCATATTCATCTGTTGAACTGTCTGCATATTCATCTGATGAACTGTCTGCATATTAATCTGATGTGCTGTCTGCATATTCATCTGTTAAACTGACTGCATATTCATCTGATGAACTGTCTGCATATTCATCTGATGAACTGTCTGCATATTCATCTGATGAACTGTCTGCATATTCATCTGATGAACTGTCTGCATATTCATCTGATGAACTGTCTGCATATTCATCTGATGAACTGTCTGCATATTCATCTGATGAACTGTCTGCATATTCATCTGATGAACTGTCTGCATATTCATCTGATGAATTGTCTGCATATTCATCTGATGAACTGTCTGCATATTCATCTGATGAACTGTCTGCATATTCATCTGATGAACTGTCTGCATATTCATCTGTTGAACTGTCATCATACATTATTCCATTCAATACATTGTCATTCTTAACATTTTGCAGTCCTGAATCATTATTTTCATTACAATTTGGTTTTTTGCTACATTCTTTAGTTTTGACTGAATATTCGCTATTAGAAGGTTCTAAAACTACATTTTCCTTTTGAAGCTGAGCTAAATCAGTCATATCATTGGGTCTTTCTCTCAAATTATCAGTGGCATATTCATTTACCTGGTCTATCTTATCACATGGATTTGGTACATTGACATGTTCTTTGTTCTTGTTGACTATTTTCTTATGTTGCTTCACTTTTCTGAGCACTTTTTTTTGCTTTAAGAAAGGTTTCAGTTTCGATTTCATCCCTAACATTACCTCTGTTTTCTTTCCATATTGTGAACAACAAAAAGCGATTTGAAATAGAGTTTTCATCCAAGAATACTACCTACCACGCCATATGGACAACTTTCGGAAATTTTAGAAACATTATCAGTTTTTATAAAATCCTTCAATACCCTACCCACAGCTGCATATTCAATGTCTTTCATTGGAATGTCATATCGATCAATCTTCCTGTTAGTAATTAATCTTACCTGACCTAGGCATCTTCTTCTGGTGCAGGAACCCTCGGTAACATTCATCGCATACTCACTCTGGGTGGATTTTGCTGGAAAAAAAACAAGATGTGTTTGTGAAACGCAAATGGCCTGGAAGAGACAAGTCTTAAGTGTTCCGACAGACAGATGGACAGAAAAACAGACACCAGTATCCAACATTAATTTTGTTGATTATAGCATGTTACAAATGAGACAACTCTAATAATTTGTGGTTTAAGAAAGGGTTAATAATAGCTAATAATACACAAGACAAACCTCCAACAATGCTCTTTTTGTTCGAAACCATATACGAGGGATGATCCAAAAGTAATGTCACAAATGTTGTTTTCGGTGATTTTATGAACGTATCGCTATGCAATTCACATGCCTAAAGATTAACATTCGTTTAATACATACACAAATTTTCATAAAGTTTGGTGAAATATTACAAAAATAAACCACACTTTTACATAGCTCTTCGATGTCCAGCGCCGCACAACAAACAACGTCATTGACGTCAAAGTCTGCTCCTTCTCAAAATATCGCCCTTCGTGTCTAATGCAATGTTCGTGGCGTTCGACCCACTTCATAAATGCATTTACAAACAACTCGTTCAGCAATTCCTTAAATGCATTCCTTGAATCAATATGTTCTCAGTCGGTTAAGGTAGACGTGATGAATTTCTCTTAGATTCAGCTTAAGATGCGGAAAAAGCGCAAAGTCCAATGGACGTTGAGGTCATTTCGCTACTTCACATGTCTTCCGGCTCGATTTTCATCTTCAAACGATTTATCCTCAACGCTTGCATCAAAGGTAGACGAGACTCTTATCAACAATCCGTTCTTTTATGTAGAATTATTGTTTCTGTTGCTTCAATCGGCTATTTTCATAGCCTTTAGCAAAATGGCAGAATTGCACGTTGTGGACTTTTATCCGATTTTGCTATTTTCCCGAATGCAAGTGATGAATTCAATGAGAATTTGGAATTCCAATGCATCGATTTTATTACAACAATTTAAAATTGCTGAGCAATATCACGACGACATGTCATTTTGATAGAACATACAGTTATTAGTCCCCTACCGGTGTTCACACCGGAGGGGACTATAGGTTTGCCCTCCGTCTGTCCGTCCGTCCGTCTGTCCGCTCAAATCTGGATCCCGCGATAACTTAATAACTAAGCAAGCGTTTTTGATGAAAGTTGGTATATGACTAGATGGCAATGTGTAGATTATGCACATCATTTTATTTTTGTTTTTCGACTTAAATTGAGGTTGCTATGGTTACAGAAATAGTGAAAATATGGCCAAACATGGGATCCTGCGATAAGATAATAACTAAGCCAGCTAGTTTGATGAGACTTGGTATATGACTATATGGCAATGTGTAGATTATGCACATCATGTTATTTTTGTTTTTAGACTAAAATTATTGTTGCTATGGTTACGGAAATAGTGAAAATATGGCAAAAAATATTGGATCCTGCGATAAGTTAATAAGTAAGCAATCTAATTTGATGAGACTTGATATATGACTAGATGGCAATGTGTAGATTATGCACATCATTTTATCTTTGTTCTTTGACGAAAAGTGTGGTTGCTATGGTAACGGAAATAGTGAAAATATGGCAAAAAAGGGATCCTGCAATAACTTAATAAGTAAGCAAGCTAACTTGATGAAACCTATTTTAAAATGTAAAAAAAAATATAAGCCATGTTAGTCAGGGTGGTGATGCAGCAGTATTAATCACCTCCAGTGAAAGTTCGCATTTCTTACCAACAAGACTGAAGAAAAACATCTTGGATCAGACAAGGTAACTGTTATTGATACTTTTTCTTGCATCTGTCTATTGCTTGCATGAATTGTATAGTGGGCACAGCAGAGACAACATTTGAATTATATTTCCGAAATTTTGGGCATAACATTTCATATACTAACCCAAACTGCCAACGCAACAAGATATTTTGTTGTAACTTTTTAATGAGATATGATAGAACAACGAAACTTCAGATTTCACTATTCTATATAGTGATATTATTGTCCACATAAAAAGAAAGTAAGAATTGTTATGCTTCGCTGAACACCGAGTCCGTGGTTCAAAACCCTATATCCGCGCTGCACGTGCAACAGTGCGTGTAATAAACCGGCGCGCGTGCATTTTTGGAATGTCGCAAGATAACCCGATAAGATTAAGTAAAAAAATCTGTCTGGTGATTGACAAAAATGCCACAATCTAGCATCGCCCGAAAGGCGCAGGTGATGGGATTACTCCTGGCTGACTGTGGTTACCCAGCTATTGGCCTTTGCGTGGTCTACGGTAGCATGACTATAGCGTAAGTTTCAGCAAACCAGTGTGTTCAATTAACCTTACTCATTAACCACGTCTGAATGTGTTAGAAGTTCCATTTGGATTAAAAATCCATTTTTGTTGTTATTTTCAAGGTCATTTATTTTTCTTGCTTACGTTTGTTTTGACGTTTCCGGTAATGTTTATGCCATGCCAAGAGCCTTCGGAAGTCGTGTGACCACCAAGGTACAGGACGAAAGGTTGAAAACCAAATTCTCAGAGACGGGTTTCGGCTAGCAACAAAAAGGCTGCTGCAACTGCTGGGAACCACGGTCACCGTATAAGTGCACAGACACGTAACAGGTTACGTAAACGTGAGTTCCGACCTCGACGTCCTTATGTGGGTCCCAGTTTACTATCCATGCACACATGAGTCTGTCTCCATTGGTGCAACGCCCAAAAGTGGTAATCTGACCTCCTGAATAAATATGGAACCTGCTTGACATGCGTTTACGTCAACGCCCAGTCCAACCACAGACCTTGCGTGAAATGGGGCAAACATTAATTCAAGAGTGACAAAATATTCCTATAAACGTTTGTCGACGTTAGTTACGTTCGATGTCACAGATAGGTTGTGCTGTTTTCAATGCTACAGGAGGACATACGAGATTCTGATCTTGGTTTCATTTCTGAAACAGACCCCGGTATTACGTTTGTAACGTTATTTGCGTTACGGAATCGATTTAGACCGATCTGATTTTCCTGGTGATATCATAATGGTCAGCGGTCAAAATGAAGTCAATATTAACGAATTCACATTTCAAATAATCAAAATATTGTAATTTAAAGTTCGTGTTGCGTTGGCTCTTTGGGTCAGTATATGTTTGACAATTTTTTTGATGACTTGTTCATCTTAATCTATTATTGATTACCATATTGAGTCAATGTGAAGCCGGTAGGGGACTTTATGTGTTGCATACAACACCAGATACTTGTAATAATATTCAAACGAACAGTCTAGGACGTGCGGCGCACATGCTAGATACGGATATTTTTTAGTGTTTTATTTTCTCGGATATATATATAATCAATATTAAAATAATTCAGAAAAGCATGTTTCAAATAGGATAGGCTTGAACAATAAGTCTTTATTTGTACAAGAATACGTCGAATTACCAAACTATAGGCACTGTGACATTACTTTGGATTATCCCTCGTAGTTTGCAGTCTTTTCCATGCTGCCTGATCTTCACGGGACAACCCCGCCTCCCGAACTGCTGTCACGCTTGCCTTCCTGATGAGTGTCGGTGTTAGTTCCGGCAAGTCCTCCCCGATGAGTTTCGCATACCGGGTCCACTCCCCCTTCACAGTCTTTGTCATGTTCTGGAATAGAAGAAATTAAATTACACATTAAATGTTGTAAACTATAATAAAATGCTCGATATTTCTCTAAATTTGTCTTTTTAAAAACATTGAATAACTTAAACTACATAGTTTCTTATAGGTAGAAAAAGTGTGAGCGGACTTTTTGAGAGGTAGAAAGTTGTGATCAGTCTTCTCATAGGTAGAGAAAGTGTATGCGGACTTTTTGAGAACAAGTAGTTCTATGTGATTCATACCTATAACGGTAGAGGTATGGATCACACGACTTTTCTGATCAGTCTGGTGTTGAACAAGTATTCACTTGTGATTTATACATATAAGATTATAGATATTAACCACAATATCCTATGGTGTTTTTTTCTTTAACATGAGAGTTTTTGTTTTTTACATACAGTGCCGGTCAAGACGCCGCCCGCGGCCGTCGTGAATAGATAGGGGGAGGGACCCTCTGACCTCACAAGCTCTAAGAAGGTCTTCATTCTCTGCCATTGTCTTATCCAAGCTGAACGGGCACAACTTGGCCGACTTGGCCTCCTTGTGTTCAACAATCTGAAGCAAAGAAATATATCATTTAACGCATGTTGTGAATTGCTTTCTATGTAATTTATTAGGATTTCTGGAATGGCCTCATCATTAAACGGTGAACAGGTTTTTTTCCTGATGGCTGATATTGCTTTAAATACGATGATAAATTACTTTACACGTTCGGGCACGAGATAAGCAAACACACATACGGCTCTCGTGCATATATTACGTGCAAGAGTTAGACGTCCCCCTTTAATGTTAACAGCAAAGCAAATATGCAGATATATATATGTCGGAGTCCAGATTGGAATCTAGGCCGATCCGGAATCGGCCTAGGCCGATCCAGAACTGGTCTAGGCCAAATTGGAATTCTAGTTTGGACTAGTCCAGATGAGAATTCTAGTTTGGTCTAGGCAGATTCTGGATCGATCTAGGCCAGAATGGAATTCCAATCTGGCTAGGCCGATCTAGAATCTGCCTAGACCAGTTTGGAATCCATTGGAAAATTGAAATTGAAAATAAAGACACTTGTACTTATCAAAATTGCAGAAGTTTGATTCAATAAACCAAATGTTAAATTAGTTTTCATACCTGAGAGTCAAGGAACAATTACAAATAGCGAGAATTAAAGTGACATTTCAGAATTTTTGTCATAAATTTTACTTTTATTTTTATCTGAAAGAGCATATTTCCTTATGAAAATTCTGAAAATTTCAAGCCAAAATATTGCGCCGTTTACGAGAAATTTATATTTATGTGTTAAAATTGAACAAATTGTTGTGGACAACAGTTCGGATTTATATGCAATTTATCGATTATTTCTCAACTTTAAATGCGTGCTTCTCGCTTATTAGCAACAACTTGAAAAAACTAATAGTATTTATACTCATTAGAATAACAAATCTTGGCACCAAGACATACTTTAAAAAATTGAAATTGGAATGAAATGTCCCTTTAAAGTACAAAACAGAATGAGTTTAAAGCAATTTCTTGCTTTTCTACAGTGATAAATGTTGGGTTTTTTTTCATTTTTCTTTAACTTACTCTTTAGAGGGAACATACATGTATATAGGAAAGCCCAAATGTAAAACGTTTTTGGTAATTAACCCGTTTCTCAAGAAGCCCTAGCTCTGGCATCCCTAAAAAATACTTTTCAATACAATGTCAGAAAAAATGACGATGACCTGAATTTTCTTCCCTTCACTAAATGTTTCAATGCATTTTTTTGCATTGTAAGTTTTAATTTTTAATGATAGACTTAAAGTTATTGGTGCAATGAATAGCCACTTTACTTATGGACAATCATAACGCTGTGTCATTTGGGAAATGGTTAAACAAGACCTAAAATACTATGTACATGCGACTTGATTTATTGAGGTAATCGTTTACCTGCATGTCTCTATGTCCAAGAGTACAGTAAGGCTTTAATTGCCTAAACGTACTTAATTTCCTGTTTAAAATCCATTTTACACTTTTTTCCTTGGTGTAAAGCAATTCAATTTCCATGCTATATCCACTAAAACTCAATCGCATCTACTTCAGAAAGCAAAAAAGTATACAACATCTTTGGAAATTTAAGATATTTTTGCAATAATTTAAAACTGATTGATGATACAAAATTTGATGTACATTATATGGTCAATCACAAGTTGTCTGATAACATTTTACTTCAATGCAATAATTAAAGTTTCCTAAGAATGCAAAATATCTTTTTTCTGGTTGAGAAGGCAAGCCCAATATTGATAAAAGACACATAAACTGATGCAATTAATCACTTCTTATCATAACTGCATATAAAACAGATTGCAGATTAAAGGTGACAAAAAGATTATTGGTTTGCATACTTATTTTTCTTCTCAGTAGATTAAGAAATGAAAACATATTATGGCTTAATCTCAGCATTCAAGTCTGTTTTTGTGTTGTTGTTACCATTCTCCAGTCATTACGATACATTGATTTTGGCATATTGTTCTATTGCAGAAATAAATGAAAACAATAAACCAAAATAAATCTTCAAATTGGTTAAAAAAAAGAAATGGTTATTAACATCAAATTACTTTTAAGAACAGATTCCAATCTGGTCTAGGCAGATTCCGGATTGGCCTAGCCAGATTGGAATTCTCTTCCGGACTAAAAACTTTCTAGGCCGATTCCAGACCGGACTAGTCCAGATCAGAATTCCACTTTGGACTAGGCCAGAATGGAATTCCAATCTGGACTAGGCCGATTCCGGATCGGCCTAGATTCCAATGTGGCCTCCGACATATATATACCATATATACCATAACATATAACATTGTTATTGCTAAGTTCGTTAAGAAAACCGTTAAACGATATAAAGTACTAACAAAGAATTCCATGATGCCGTCCTCCTTGACCCGCAACTCCCGTATAGTTGTTACGGGAATGCGGGCCACGTCCCCTGGCCGCCGAGCGTTGGTTAGCAGTAACATTAAAATATTACGGCACTCAGTGAACTCCTTTCCGGTGAGCGACCGGTCCTCCGCCTCGCGCAGAAGCGCGTCGGCGCGTTCCGGTCGCTCACCGAAAAGGTAGCCCCCGATCATCCTATCCTCAACCTTGATCTGGGTGCGTCCTTCTGCGTGCCTTTAAAATACAATATAATGCATTTACAGTATTGAAACTAATGGATCTGCAACAACCTGCAAATCGGGATTTATGTAGATATCGCATCAATTTTCTTAGAGGTAAAAATCGCTGTTTGCATAAAACTCGAATCGAAGGTCGAAAAAGTTAAAGCCTACTTGTTTAAAGGTAGAATATGTGTGAGCAGACTTTAAAGGAAAGAAGTATCTAGGTGTGATTCCTACCTCCAACGTTAGAGGTAGAAATCTAACACCTCCTACCTCAATCACTTTTCTTGAATAATCAGACGATCTATGTATAAATCATTTTTTTAAAAGATATTAAATAAATGATATATAATAATACCTCTTGACCGCCTCCTTTGCGATATTAGCCTTAAGGGACCGCCCTACCGTTCGCACGGTCTGGGCGATCCCTTTAACCTCTTCAACTTTCATTCGGAGGTGGCGCATGTAGCGGGGGGTCCCGACCAGGAACTCCAAGAACGCGGCCAAGGCGTGTAGGTACGTCTGTGGAGACGCAGCCGTCATTCTGAAAATAGAAGAAAAAAAGCATAAATGAATGTATACTTATCATTCCCAAACAGTCTACGAATCCCCCTTATAGTTCGTTTTGAAGAGGTAATTCATCTCATAACACGATTTTAATCTAAAATCAATAGCCACATATCCCTATATAAATGAAATGGTTTATTGTTTATCTGCCACTCATTTTAGAAGACCTATACTTAGTTCTCAGTTGGTTCCACGGTAGCGGGTGTAGTTATTTCATCTGTCTTTGGCGCAAACGTTCACTACGAGTACTGGTTCAAGGAAGCAGAATCCGGGGGAGATTTATTACGGTTTTGAGATCTTGCGTCCCAATAAACAGGGAATGAATACAGTTTCCTTGATCTATTAAAGAAAATCGTTCAATGAAAAAAAAACGAACACTCACGCCTTGGCCTGGAGCTCCTGGTCAACAGGGCCCCCACCTCTCCGATCTTGGCCAAATCCGTGATAAACTCTTTTTCCAGGTATGGTAGGAACTTCCGTACCGCCGTGCTATGGTGGGCCACGGTCTGGACACTGTGGGCGTGGCCCGTCGTCCTCCCCTGGAGGTGGAGGCTAGAAAACAAACAACAGTCCTGCTAGAACATTTAACACCGTTATCATGAGATATATATCTTGGACAACATACACCTGTACACACGCAAGTAAAGTTACAGTAAGACATTCACACATTATCTCCCTAAATTTGTCAGACTAGCATGAAGGGGCACATGCATGTGCATATACATATGATTCTTATAGGTCTGAATCACAATTGTTAGAGGTAGAAAAAGTGTGAGCGGACTTTTGACAGGTAGAAAAGTGTGAGCGGACTTTTTGAAAACACGTTTTTCTATGTGATTCTTACCTATATTATTATAGGTATGGATCACACGACTTTTCTGCCGAGTGCAAAATGTTAACTCAGTATTTAATACCAGAGTCGAGGTGTATACTGTGGAACAAGAATCTGAAAATAATGCTACCAATGAATGTTTTACCTACCTATACTCCTTCAGGGCCTCCTCCATGGGCTCTTCCTTCTGCCCCTCGTCGTCACCGGCCCTGCCCACCACCTACGCCGTCGCCATGGCCTAGGTAAAGGGGGCGGTCTTTCGCTCTAATCCGTGCATACGGATGAGGTGAAGATCTTCACCCCACCGTACTTGCTCGCTGGCTTCTCCACGACTACGGCGTCAAACCCCTCCTCCGTACAAGCGACCCTGTCAAGTTTCTGAAATAGAAGGTATTACATATCTATGCGAGTGAGCTTTAATCTATAATTTTAAAACTGTATAGTCTTCCATCTTGTCCTCTTTCTCTTGCATTTGATCATCTTTACTCGGTTTGTATTCAGCTTGTGACTCTGTGAAAGAAAATTGTGTTTATCAATGAATATCTATATTCCATGTTCCAGTTTAACCTGCCTATTCTATCTATTACTTTAGGGTTAGACGATCACAAAATACCTACACAAGCCTTTGATTACAGGCCCAATTACTCCCCCTATATGTATTACCGTTTTCACAATCAGATTTTAACATTATATACTGCCCAACTCCCCTTTCGGGTATTACTGGCAGGGTATCTCTAAGACCTTTATACACCAACCTTATGTCCTAGTTGTTTGTTTTTGATTAGTCAATATTTATTGCTGTTTGAGTGAAATTAAAAACGAAATTAGCAATATCGTCACCATCAAGGGCACACAACTCTGGCTTTTTAAGTCCGATCAATATGAAAAATGAAATCATGTAAGATCTCATGGTCACCAACATAGTGACCAAGTTAAGTCTTGATTGGTCAATATTTGTTTTGTTTTTTTTTTTTTTTTTTTTTTTGAAGTGAAAATAAAGTTGAAAATGACAATTTTGTGAAATTCAAGGGCCAATAACTCTGGTTTTTCTGGTCCGATCAAGCTGAAAATTTAATTTATTCAGCAGCTTATAGTTAGCAACATTGTTGACATTTTTTGTCTTGATTGATCAATAAATGTAGATGCTAAAGTGTAAACAAAGTCGAAAACGGCAATTTGTCAAATTCAAGGGCACATAACTCCGGACTTCCTTCTTCGATGACAATGAAAATCAAACTCATTCATTATTGTATGGTTACCAACATTCTAGCCAAGTTTTGTCTTGATTGGTCAATATTTGTAGATGCTAGAGTGGTAACAAAGTCGAAACTAGCTATTTTTGATATCCAAGGGCGCATAACTCCTGACTTCCTGATCCGATCTGACCCAAAATTTAACTCATCCAAGAACTTATTGTCATACATGTTTTGACCAAGTTTTATTAAGATTGGTCAATATTTGTAGATGCTAGAGTGGTAACAAAGTCAAAACTAGCTATTTTTGATATTCAAGGGCGCATAACTCCGGACTTCCTGATCCGATCTGACTCAAAATCAATCTCATTCAAGAACTTCTGGTCATACATGGTTTGACAAAGTTTGGTTGAGATTGGTCAATATTTGTAGATGCTAGAGTGGTAACAAAGTCAAAACTAGCTATTTTTGATATTCAAGGGCGCATAACTCCGGACTTCCTGATCCGATCTGTCTCAAAATCGAACTCATCCGAGAACTTAGTCATACATGTTTTGACCAAGTTTTGTTAAGATTGGTCAATATTTGTAGGTGCTAGAGTGGTAACAACAAAGTGTGAACAGACGGACGGACAGACAGATAGACGCCGACGGACAAAAAGCGACCACAATAGCTCACCTTGAGCACTTCGTGCTCAGGTGAGCTAACAATCCACCTAACCCTTATCATGCTAAGCGCGACCACAGGTCGCGCTACCCTACCCCATTCGCCACCGCTAAGCGCGACCTAGAGTCGCGCTAAAGGGGTTCCCCCAATATGAGCCTCGTATTCACGAACTGATCACGTTTTATGCAAGTTTTGAGCTATATTTAGTAGGGCACTCTCAGTGAAGGTCAATTCTGTAAAAATATCAGCCAACCAAAAGCCTTAGACGTCATAATGATGCACTGAATATTAAAGAGTGAAATTGGGAAAACCCTAATCCAAAATGGCGGCGCTCAGAAGGCAAGCATGTTGATGAAGTTGTGCGTGAATTTTTGATGATAGTGACTTTTAAACGGAAAGTGACTATAGTAGTGATGTTTAGAAATATATTTGGAACAAAATATCGTGGATTTGGACTTTGTGTGTTAAATACCGATGGAATAATCGCCCCGATAGCGAAACGAACCAACTGTCACTTTTAGTGGGTCGGGCTTGATTGACAACGGATTTGTTATGATGCAATTTAAGTGGGTCAAAGTGAATCAACAACACGAAATTCTCGATGATCCTACACGGTATGTAGTCTTCTTTCAAAAACATAGGGTTTATATTGCTAAAATGCCTCATATATTCAATTTATAGTGTCGGAATAGGTGCACCCCATTTATACGCTGTGCACAGTGAATTAATTCAGTGGTACGGAGGTGTACTAGTCAAAATTAATTCAGCATGATAAGGGTTAAGGACCCCCCTTAAGTTGTCCAAAATGCCAAAATTTCTTTATTTCACGCTGAAAAGTTAGGAAAAATCAAGTTAACCCCCCCCCCCCTATATTCAGACACTTGGGGTTTAGCCCACCCAATATATTATCACATATGATATTGCTTTCTACTGGCCTGACTTACGCATTCAGCTGGTCCGTAATGTCCTGCCAGGCAGCCTCCTTACATTTTATTCTTCCCCCAGTACCCCTTCAATTTCCCGAACAAAATCCCTTGCTGCGATGCAATCATCTCTAGTACTTTCATTTTCACGGCCGCCGACCAATTTGCCGATCGCTGCGGCTTATTGTTACTGTCCATGTTGGGATTTTTGACAGCAGACGATACTGGACGTTTACACATTTTCCCGCAATCTGTCAAAACGTTCTTTTTTACTCTAATTTACCGGAGAGTATCGAGATTAAAGCCGCTTGTGTAAATGAAAGTTGGAATAAACCCGTTGAGCACCGTGCTTGGTTATAAGTTTTTTTCGTGAAACACACTTACGGCGACATTCTCAGTTGAGCAAATTTTCGTGCTCAACTCAAAGTTGAGCATGACATTTGAGAATATACTTAAGTTTGTTTTTTTTTCCTGAAACCGGGGCCAGTGCCTATATGCTCAGTCCATTTGATCATATATTGAGCAGAAACCTCAATTAAAAGCGGTTGCAGACCACAAACATTTTTGGACCAGAGTGCAAATTATAAAAGATTGAGACAAAACAAGAGAGTGCTAAGGATGTGCATTATCTTATTTTGCCTCAATCTTTTATCCAAACAATTTTAGACAATTACATGCCACTCGGTCTCGCCTGCATGTACTCCGTGGTTAGCGAGTCTAGCACACGGTGCCTTTCTTGTCTCTTATCGGCCTTACTGTAATAACGATCCGTCGTGCTCACGTTGTGAGACATGTGGAGGGCCAAGGTCTCTTGGTCTTCCCTTGACCCTCCCATCTCCCTCAACGTGGTCACGGCCAGTTTGCGTATAAGTGTGGCGGTCAGGTCGGGTAGTTTCTGCCCCAGATCATCTTGAAAGCGCTTCTACTCGCACTTGACAATTTTCGTCATCAGCTGAATAAAGGACAATAACAAATCGAAATAAAATACTTATGTAAATCTGTAGCTTCTTCCTCCGTGGTCCGACTTCAACCATAATTGGCCATTGAACTGTCAAATTTACTTATTGGCAAGGCGTAATATTATGTGTGATACGTTACCTAGCGTTATCATTAGGTAACATATAACAACGCTAGGTAACATATCACGTGCGATATGTTACCTAGCGTTATCATTATATTCAAAAGTGGCTGGACTGAGGTGTTGATACTTCTGTCTGTTGTTCACTCCACCGATTCTTAGACGTTTCGCACTTGAAAACCTTTCTCTGATCAGCTTGTCTCCTCCAATATGTACTTTCTATATATCTTCTCCTGTTTCTTTATAGCACTCTGTGAGTATATCCTCATAGTTATCAATAATTTAAACTACATCTTCATACTTCTGTTGATTTAGAGAAAATAAAGGTCGTGGACTTACTTTAATTTTCCCAATTTGGTGAGGAATCTTTTCATGTTATCCATATCAATGTTTTTCAAGAAGTGGAATGCAGCCATGTGTTTCACTGCAACCTGAACTGAGTGGGAGATGTACATATCCTTAAAGTGACATTTCAGAATTTTTTGTCATAAATTTTACTTTTATTTTTATCTGACAGAGCATATTTCCTTATGAAAATTCTGAAAATTTCAAGCCAAAATACTGCGCCGTTTACGAGAAATTTATATTTTTGTGTTAAAATTGAACAAATTGTTGTGGACAACAGTTCGGATTTATATGCAATTTATCGATTATGTCTCAACTTTAAATGCGTGTTTCTCGCTTATTGGCAACAACTTAAAAAAACTAATAGTATTTATACTCATTAGAATGACCAATCTTGGCATCAAGACATACTTTAAAAAATTGAAATTGGAATGAAATGTCCCTTTAATCAAATCCCAGTCTTCTGATGAAGAAAGAAACAATTCTGCACAGCACTCACAATAAGCTTGTTGGGGTTTGATGTTACTCAGGTAGTCAAAGGTCATGTTTTGAACAATGATAGCTGAACCAAAGTCATGGTTCATGCTGTCATGGCTCGCATCATGAACACCTAAAAGAATGTCTCATTCCATTCAATGCTGCAACATCCTTAGACTCTAGCAAATCCAATTTACCCATAAAAGCTTCTATCAGAGGATTAATTTCACCTAAATCAATGGATTCTTTCTGGAATTCTCGACTTAAAAAGGCAAAGTCTTTATGTACATCCATCAGGAATGCCACAAGCATAGTTGTGTTATACTGCAAGAAATATTTCAATAGGCCAGATGCTGTAGCATTTTTTCAGCAGCAAAGAAACTCAATGTTCCTGCCACAGGTCTATAGTTTTCATACATAGCATCCACAGCATTTTTGAGTCCAAGTCATCGTATACTTTGGGGTTCTTTAATTGTCAAATTTGGTTCCTGTAGCAGTTTGATTTTTTGTTAATTTCAGTTCTATTACTAGAACCACTAATGATATGGTAGAAAGCACTTAATATTTCCTTGAAATTTTCTAAAGTTATGTCATTTTTAATAGAATCTGTAACTGCTAAATTCAATCTTTTGGCTATGCAGTGGGTCTGTACCACAAATGGAGAAAAATTGGGTTGACCTGAATATCCACGCCAGTCTTTTTCCCATCATTGTGTATGCTCCATCTGTGGCCAATAAACAACCTATCTCATTCTAGTCCCAGTTTAATTAGAGGGTTTTGAAGTTCTGACACTATAGTGTGTGTTTTTCCATCGTCTAATTCTACATTAGCTAAATATTTATTAACTGGTTCTCCATCTTTGACATAACGCACACACACTGAAATATTGTTGTGGGTGGTTATGTCTGTATTCCCATCTATCATAATGGCAGAAAATCGCAGTCTTTGATTTCATGAGTAATTTCTTTCTGGACAGACAGACACAAGTAAACCAATATACATTAACAAAGACTAAATCATTTTTGCTTCCCAACATTCTAAAAAGAAGATTAAACTAATGAATGATAACTTACTGCGCGAGCCATTTACTGTAATAACATTCCTGATATAACAAAGAAAAACGTGGCTTTACTCTGAAATTCTCGAGCGCAACTGATACAATTTCCATAAGCTGGCTGCTAATATACAGCTCCAGCGGTGCCTAATCGAATCAGATCGCATTATTCTCGCGGTCCATTAAACGGACGGACTGTAACATCGCCCTGACAATAGCTTAATAGCCTGGGCGCAAATGAAACTTAACATTAATGAGACAAAACTAACCATTGATAAAGAGAAGGATCTCTGCCGAAATTGGACTGTTGGTGTATCTGTGTTGTAAAACATACAAGATGAACCAAATGCCTGTGTTTCTTCTGATGGGTTTGACTGCATATCGCATCCATATTCAGATATGGCTCTGGGGTCTGCTGATTGAAAAATGCGTTTTTTAAAACTTAAGCAAATATTGTGTTATGGCTTTGCGTTATTTTATTTAATAATTTGTACATGAATGACTCAATTCTTGTTTTAATCCGAGATATTTCCCCCAGACAAGTTGGTCAATCATCTTAAAACTTTGCAGAAATGATCCTCGGGGGGAAAGCTTTTAAAAGAATTTGATTCTAGGTATAAAAATAAACCTCTGGCTTCTGTGGCATTAGAAAGAAGGATTAATAACCAAAACTTCAGGAATGTTTGTCTCCCTATTCAGATGGTTAATGGTCAATATCCTTGAAACTTCTCAAGAGAGATACTAAGATGAATGACTTTCAAAGTTGTTAACGGAATTTGATTCTCGCTCAAACTGTTGGTGCCTCGGTATGAGAAATGGGCAAAATTGCAAATGCCTCTAGGGAAGCTCCTTGTGCCAAACCAGCCACCCATTTTTTTAAATTTGTCAAGAATTTTATTTTTGGGTGAAAGGACCAACGATAGCTTAACAAAAAGCAAAAAGCTTCTGCTCGGCCAAACCAGTAGACCACCAAAATTCTGCAGGTGTGATTTACACTACCAATAACATAACAACAATTTAAATCATGTCCTTATGAGAAGCAAACCACGTGTTCAATTTGCTACTCTAAATCATGCATTCTTATGCCCCGAAAAAAATTCGTGGGAGCAGGTAGTCGTCAAGCTGTCCGTTTCGGCAACCTTGGGACCTAATTCAATGAAACTTCACATGTGAACTCTCTGCGATAAGCCATAGGAACATTTTCTCCGTTTGTTACTTTGATACTGCGTCATGAAAACAGAGGCCTTAATGTATTTTTTAATAATTCCTCTACCTCTAATGGGCAGAATTTAATGACATTTTGCACTTATGTCGTAAATAAGATGTTCTTGACTATATTGTATCAATAATGTGTGTACCAAAATCCGTCATGGGAAAATTAGGCTTAATGTATGTATATAAAGTTTTTATTTTGTTACAAACAACTATTCGGGAAGCATAATTCGTCCACGACGGCTCTTTTTTTACATTATCTAAATATCTTATTGAAAACATCAACATTCGTGGAGAAATCAATCATTTTTGTTCACATACCATCAGCGTGCAGGAGTCATTTAGAATGGCCAGTTTATATTTTATATCGTTGACCCACAAGAAATGGGCTCTGGTCGCACATGACTACATTGACGCTATCGTTGACTCCAGTGCCTCGTTCTTGAATCCATATGTTGAAAAACAGGTAAAATGAACAATACGAAAAAG
This sequence comes from Fragum sueziense, assembly GCA_963680895.1. Classification (NCBI taxonomy): domain Eukaryota; kingdom Metazoa; phylum Mollusca; class Bivalvia; order Cardiida; family Cardiidae; genus Fragum; species Fragum sueziense. The sequence goes on from OY804597.1 coordinate 63,208,584, forward strand.
AGAGATATTCATTTCGGACTTTAATTAAATGACATATCACTTATTACATAACATTTAACCCAGCTCGAAGTACGACTCCTGCATTGAAATCCGGGATTTGGACTAAGCGCAACAAAGATGTTTCTCGGTTCAGTTTACTTGGGTGCGGTGACTCATTTGGGATATTGTGCCCTATATTCCCTTGTATAATTGCAGTACAATCCCACCAATACTAATATACAATTCTATGTGAATACAAAGAATAATAATATGCCATAAACCTAAACAACCAAAACTTGTATTTTGTGTGGTGTCCAACATGAGATAACAGCTTCTGAAATTTGGTTGTGAGCAGAATGCGATCACCATCTCTCATTTTATAAGCATCAATAGTGTCTCTTATGAGTAGAGCACATTTCATGAAACAAGCCCTGTCGAGACATGTTACCTGTATCAATGAAACCTCTATCATGCTCAGTCTTTAACTGTTTCTTCATGTGTCCCTTTGTTTTATTTTGCACCACCTTCTGTAGACAAGTCACATCCCTCCAACACTTTGTCTAGTTCAGTTATATCACGAATTTCTTATGAAACATCAGTGCATGTACCATCATGTTTCTGTACCTTATATGATAAATAAATTTGAATAAGAAGTGAATCGTAAGTACTAGGCTATTCTCCTCGCTGGCAGCTTTGAGAATGCGATAAACGCAAGGATTTTATTTTTGACCGTGGGAGTGGGAACACAGGTGCATATGTATCACACCATTATGTTGAAGTACACACTGCTGCAAAACATTATTGAATTCCAACTAGTGGTTCCAAAGAAATCAACTAAACACATTTGCTAATTTTGTGACATTGACCTTGGGGGTGAGAACCCCGGTACACATATGGCACAGACCGACCAACCGACAAACAACCGAACGACAGACCCCAGTATGTCCCTCTCAAACTTTATTTGCTGGGGTAAAATCAAGAGGACACTGATGGTCTTTAATCGCTTACCTGAACCTAGATAACATGAGCCACGGTTATGTTTGAATCCATTAATATTTGTGACTTTAAGACTGAAAACAAACTTGTGGTCTTAAACATAACGTCCGTGTTTCGTCTTCATAGGTAAATTCTTCCATGATCTTATGGCAATTAACCACTGTATCAAAGATCCAATTTTTGTCTTGATTGGTTACCAAACAAAGTCGAAAACAGCAATTTTGTCAAATTCAAGGGCATATAATTCACAACTTTTCTTCCAATCAGACTGAAATTCAAAGTCATCTAAGATCTTATGGTCACCAGCATTATTTATCAGTCTTGATTGGTTTATAATTGTAAATGCCAGAGTGTAAAGATAGTCGAAAAACAGTCGATAACACTTTTGTCAAATTCAAGGGCCTATAACTCTTGACTTTCTCATTTGATCACACTGAATTTCAAAGTCATCCCGAATCTAATGGCCATCAACATTACGTACAAGTGTTGTCTTCATTGGTCAATAATTATAGATGCTAGAGTGTAAACAAAGTCAAAAACAGTCGAAACGACGTTTTGTCAAATTCAACGGCATATTGCTCATGATTCTTTTAACCGATCAAGCTGAAAATTGAATTCATTTGACATCTTTTGGTCCTGAAAATTGTGTCAAAGTTTTGTCTTGATTGGTCAATAATTGTAGATGCTAGAGAGTAAACAGGGTCAAAAACGGCAATTTTGTCAAGTTCAAGGGTTGATAACCCCAGACTTTCTGGTCAGATCAGACAAGACCAAAAATCAAACTCATCCAATATCTTATGGGCACTTACCTTGTGGTCAAGTTTTGTCTTGATTTGTCGATAATTGTAGATGCTATGGTTTAAACAAAGTCGAACAGAGTCAAAAACGGCAATTAACATAAGACTTTCTAGTCAAATCAGACACGAAATCAAACTCATCCATGATCTTATGATCACCAACATTGTGTCTTACTTTTTTATTGATTAGTCAGTATTTGTAGATGCTAGAGTGCAAACAATGTCAAAAGTAGCTATTTCTACATTCAAGCGCAGATAACTCCGGACTTTCTAATCAAAAGTCGACATCAACCGAGAACGTATAGTCATACATGTTTTGACCAAGTTTGGTCAAGATTGACATTTATTTGTTGATGCTACAGTGTCAACACCAAACTGTTAACAGACATACGGCCGACGGACAGAAATAGATACCAATTGATCATCTTAAGCACTTTGTACTTAGTCGAGCTATAAAAAGAGGTTTAGATCTATACAGGCAATATGAACAGAAACTTTTCTGATTCCTGAAATGGCTAAATTTTTCAATAAAGAGTAGATTTGATTTTATAGGATAAAGGCAAATATGACTTCGTGTATAAAATTGCTTTATACTAGTACTTCATATTTGACACTGTCCTAGATGACACTGCTTATTGAAATCTAAAGCAAACTTGGTGAAGTTCCTGTTCGCATTTCCTATCTAAATTCAAACCTCGCGTATGGTAAAGTTCTCTTCAGATATGTCGTACATGCATCAGTTTCAATGTATACACGGTGTCTCATGGTTAGACCTATTTATATGATATGATTCCATATTACAAATCTTGGTATTTTTTCACTAATAGTCTTCAATTCTTGGGAAATGTCCCCACTTACTGGAGAGAGTGCGAGAGAGTATTCCATATTTGGAACTACTTCATTTCTAACTAGAAATGTGTACAATCTACAAGAATGAAGCAAATGACCCTGTTGCGTGCATGTTTGAATTGTAATATACTCCTCACAAAAAGTTAAGCAACAAAAGTAGTTCTCTCAATATTCTTTTTATGCACGCTGAATTTTTTGCACAGATTTGTTATTCGGACAGCCATATCTATGCTTAAACACACTTTAAAGAGCATTCAATGGTATCGTCTCCAAAAACAGCTATCACGTGATTAGAACACACTCACTACCAAAACATGCATGCAAAACGTGTCACATATACAGATTCAAAACTTGGCATTAGCTTCGTATGTGCTTTAAACGCGTCAATTTGACAACTTTGATGTCATTTACATATGTTTCATGCCAAGACGTCTTTTAACTCCAATTAAAGTGGCTCAAATTGTTGGAATGCTACGGGGTGGGGCAACCAAGACTGCTGCTGCCTTTCACTTTATTTTTCATCGCAGTGTTGTCTCAAGAGCATTAACACGATACAATCAAACTGGACAGATGACAGAGAGACCACGTTCATGTCGTCTAAGAGTTCAACAACTCGTGAAGACCGTTACGTTGCAAACTTAGTCCGTAGGAACTGGCTCTCAACGGTGAGATCGCTGCAAAGTGACCTTCAGAGGGTGTCAGGAAACAAAGTCTCCACCCAAACCATAATAAACATGCTTCACACAGAAGGTCTAAGGTCTAGGAGACCACTTCAACGGATCCAACTTTCCCATAAACATCGACGGTAAAGATTAATACTGGCACATCAACATCGAAACTGAGGGTTACTCGTTGGCGTCACAAACTCTTAAAGGACGAGTCAAGATTCTGCCTTGATTCTAATGATGGCATGACGCGTGTGTGGAGAAACGGTAATGAACGGTTTGCCGACTGTAACATCGCTGAACATGATCAGTATGGACGTGGGAGTTTGATGGTCTGGAGAGGTATCAGTGTTGGCCACGGAACAGAGCTGGTTGTCATCAGACGAGGTTCAATGACGGGTGTAATGTACAGGGACGAGATCATCACGACTGCTATCATCCTTCTGGCACAGTAAACAGGTCCAAATATGATGTTAATGTATGGTAATGCCCGTCCCCATCGTTCTGGAATTGTGACTGAAGTTCTGTGGACCAACAACATTAGACATAAAGACTAGCCTACTAGGTCTCTAGACCTTAATTTGATCAAACATACAAAGGACATTCTTGGAGGGCGTGTCTATGGTCAGCATGTTCGCCCACAGACTCTGGATGAACTGCAACAGGTCTTGCAGACAGAATGGAGGAACATGCCACAACGGACATTAGACAGGCGAATCTGCTTGATGCCAAGGTGTGTTCGGGCGTGTGTTGAAAATCGTAGGGGCCATACTAGGTACTAGATGCTCGATCATGGACTGAAGTGGACGAAAAACAACTTTTTACACATTCTTAACTGCTGGCGAGTAACGTTTTGCACCATTGTTTTGTCGGGGCGGTTTTCAAGGATCTGTAACTCTGTTATTGTTTGACGATTTTCCCAATCATTTAACGTAGTTTGTGTAATATGACCCCAACTTTGTATTGTATAAAACATAGATCATGAGTTTTGATAGAATACATTTGAGAAAGAAAAGTTTCTTTGTTGCTTAACTTTTTGTGAGGAGTATAGTTTAAGATTTGTATTAGGGATGTGACAGCTACCAGCTTTTATCAAATCCGTCTTCATTTCTAACCAAAAATTGAACATTTGTTTTAACTTTATGGAAAAGTCCGCACTAACTATAGAGATCTGGAATATCAGCAACTTCTTCTTTACACACCTGAAGAATATCGGCTATTACTTCTTCACACATCGCTGGATCATCAGCTATTACTTCGTTATACATCTCCGGATCATCAGCTATTACTTCGTTATACATCTCCGGATCATCAGCTATTACTTCGTAATACATCTCTGGATCATCAGCTATTACTTCGTAATACATCTCTGGATCATCAGCTATTACTTCGTTATACATCTCCGGATCATCAGCTATTACTTCGTAATACATCTCTGGATCATCAGCTATTACTTCGTTATACATCTCTGGATCATCAGCTATTACTTCGTTATACATCTCCGGATCATCAGCTATTACTTCGTTATACATCTCTGGATCATCAGCTATTACTTCGTAATACATCTCTGGATCATCAGCTATTACTTCGTTATACATCTCCGGATCATCAGCTATTACTTCGTTATACATCTCCGGATCATCAGCTATTACTTCGTAATACATCTCCGGATCATCAGCTATTACTTCGTTATACATCTCTGGATCATCAGCTATTACTTCGTAATACATCTCCGGATCATCAGCTATTACTTCGTTATACATCTCCGGATCATCAGCTATTACTTCGTAATACATCTCCGGATCATCAGCTATTACTTCGTTATACATCTCCGGATCATCAGCTATTACTTCGTAATACATCTCCGGATCATCAGCTATTACTTCGTAATACATCTCCGGATCATCAGCTATTACTTCGTTATACATCTCCGGATCATCAGCTATTACTTCGTTATACATCTCTGGATCATCAGCTATTACTTCGTTATACATCTCCGGATCATCAGCTATTACTTCGTTATACATCTCTGGATCATCAGCTATTACTTCGTTATACATCTCTGGATCATCAGCTATTACTTCGTTATACATCTCCGGATCATCAGCTATTACTTCGTTATACATCTCTGGATCATCAGCTATTACTTCGTTATACATCTCCGGATCATCAGCTATTACTTCGTTATACATCTCCGGATCATCAGCTATTACTTCGTTATACATCTCCGGATCATCAGCTATTACTTCGTTATACATCTCTGGATCATCAGCTATTACTTCGTTATACATCTCCGGATCATCAGCTATTACTTCGTTATACATCTCTGGATCATCAGCTATTACTTCGTTATACATCTCCGGATCATCAGCTATTACTTCGTTATACATCTCCGGATCATCAGCTATTACTTCGTAATACATCTGTGGCTTTTGTATATGCAGAGTTGTAAGCCATGGTTTACTATAATTCTAGCCGAAGTAGTTGATTTTCTATCTGATGTCATACTCTGAATCCAGATTTTTGGTCAATCAATAATAAGAGTTGTTAGTTATTGATTACTACAGTTCTAATCAGCGTAGCTGATTTCCACATAGATATCATACTCTGAATCCAGATTTTGGTCAAAACAGTAATAAAAGTTGTTAGTTATAGTGTACCATTATTCTAGCCACCGCAGCTGATTTCCTATCAGATATACTATGAATCCAGATCTTGGTCAAAACGATGATAAGAGTTGATAGTTATTTTATTAAAATTCTAGCCACACTAGCTGATTTCTTGATATATATCATACTCTAAATCCAGATTCTGGTAAAACTGTTACATTTGGGTCAAAACAATAATAAGAGTTGTTTTATTGCTATTTATATTCTAGCCACTGTAGCTGATTTCTTATTAGCTATCATACTCATACTCTGAATCCAGATTTTGGTCAATGCAGTAATAAGACTTGTTAGTTATTGTTAACTAAATTTCTTGCCACAGTAGCTTTTTTCCTATACGATATCATACTCTGCATCCAGATTTTGGCCAATACAGTAATAATAGTTGTTAGCTATTGTCTACCATAATTATAGCCAAAATATCATATTTCCTATTTGATATCATACTCTGAATCATGATTTTGGTCAAAACAGTAATAAGAGTTGTTAGTTATTGTTTCCTACAATTCTAGTTAGCGTAGCTTATTTCCAATCAGATATACTCTAAATCCAGAGTTTGGTCAAAACAGTAATTCTAGCCACTGTAGCTGATTTCCTATCAGACATCTTACTTGAACAAATTTTAGTAAGGGTCATCTCAGATCAAAAAGTAGGTCACTATGTTGAATCCTACCGTATCAACCTATCAATTGGTTTTTACATTTTTCGTGAAATTACAATATTCTATTTGAAGATTGTGGGAGTTCCCCAAGGTTACCATTCTGGCAACAAAGCTAGATTTGCTCTAGAGCACTTATACAGTGCATTGAAAAAATAAAACTTCATTGAACTCGACATTGAAAGGTTGTCATAAAGACCATATAGCAGCGTCGAATGGACTATAATGCCAAGTAAGCTCTTTTCGTATTGTAGATACAGTTTTTTATCCAAAACTCGCCTAAATTGTAGGTAAATTGATCGTTCATGGCATCTACCCCAATATCATATCCCTTCCTAATTGTGAAAACTTCCTCAGTCAGCAACCTCTTGTCCATTACTGATTCCGACATCGTTTGCAGGTATCGGTTTTTCCTCCCAAGCGCACGATTTCATGTAAATACTGGAGCCACAGCTTGCACGATACGCACGGTCCGTAAAAAGGGTGGTCGAAATCTTCGTCTGGTGGTCTCATTGAGATAATCATTTTGCCTTCTCTGTAATTACTTTTGTATTACGTATATGATCCTTAGAATGTCTTTCTTTTCTTTAATTCTTATTTCTTAACATGTCTCTATACTATTTTACCTCGTTTTCGTTCTTGTGATTCCTATTTATATGGTCCTGAACATGTCCCAGTAATTTACCACAATTTTTTTCACTCATGCCTTGTATTTTGTGTTCTCTTATTTTCCTTGTCATTAAATTATCCGATTCCTGTACATTTCTAATTAAAAAAGAATCGGGATGTTTATGTCCCGAATTATCTCAGATTACTCACTAGTAGATATCGGGTTTAGCCTTAATTAGCAAGAGGCCCAGAAGACCTTATTGGTCACCTGAATTAAAAGAGCAGAAAAAAATGTGGATTTACAGATAAGGTATAATTATACTTTATTCTTCACAAGTATATTGAAAGAAAGAAATAAAAAAGTAATGAATGACAACTTCATGTCTTGAACAAATTTGAAGGGCATTCCCCCAAAAATGTTGCTATGAGGTAAATGGTCAATGGACTGCTTGCTACTTCTTCCTTCTGATTTTGATCATCATATTACTCATTTTTTTTTGATGATTTCAAGTTTTCTTTGGTATACACATCCTTTTTCTTTTTCACTGACTTTTAGCTCTTTTAATTTCTTTGGTGTTTGCGCAATTCAATTGTTCAAGATTACTCTTAAAAAGTATGTTTAGTTCTCCCTCTTCTTCCGATGTCACTTCTGTCTGTTGATACTCTTTGTAGTGGAATTGTCTTCAACATCAACACACTCTTCTGAAAAACAGCCAAGATTTAAGATAAAACGACTATGATCAATATCCTGACACAAAACTTCAAAGACTGTATATCAAACAAATATCTAGTGGTACTAGTGTATAATGTAATTGAAGTCTTCAAATCCTAATAAATTCTGTATCGTGTACCTAAATTTCATGTTTAATCTTATTCATTTTTACGTCTGAAACATGTTCCAATTTGGAACAGCCTATAGGTTTGCCTAAGAGGAAAAGGTAAACTTCACATAACAAGAGGTCCAGAGTGCCTTATCGGTCACCTGAATCAAATGAGCAGAAAAGAACATGGATTTACAGTTATATCTCAGGCACTATTAGAGATACAGTCTTGATATTTCATACATGGATACATCTCGACAAGACCTTTCATTTGGGACCATGACCTTTGAACTAGTGACCTTGACCTTGTAGTTTGACCTACTTTTGGAAAACTTTAACCTGGCCTATATCTCATGCATTATTGATAGAGCCTTGATTTTTCACACGTGGGTACCTTCTGCCAAGACCTTTCATTTGGGACCATGACCCTTGACCTTGTGACATTTACCTTGGAGTTTGACCTACTTTTATAAAAAGAATAGCTGTTTTTGTGACAAGCTCCCGTATAGGCGAGCGTCGTTGTCCGCGGACAACTCTTGTTAAACAGATTTTCTTGTATAAACTTTGTAGTCCTTGCCCAAAAGACTAAAACCAAATAAGAATCCAATTCAACAGCCGGATCAGTAGAAGACGTTATAAGATGTAGCCTATTTATCCCCTCAGTGGCCCCTTATGTGGCCACAAGGTGATATAACTCTTTGATTTGTACAAATCTGAATGGGATTCCCATGGGGATGCTTCCTGCAAATTTTAGTTGAAATCTGTACAATTGTTTTCAAAAAAGTCAAAATGCTAAAATTCAATGCACGATGACAGAAGAAACACAGTCACAAAAGGTCACCATGATCTTCGGTCAGGTGACCTAGAAAGAGGGTTACTTCAGAACAAAACCTAGATTAGCATGGCAAGCACTCAAAGCAAATGTACTAAAGGAAAGGAAAGACGCAACGATTATTTTTTGGCATTACACTTTATTCTTTGATGTTAATATATCCCAATTATTACTGGTAGTTACAGGAAATGAATATTCATATTGATCTTTGTTGAACGGTAGAATCAGTCAAACGTATCAGAAAACATCAAAATAGACGTTTATACATTTTCCACATGCAAATATTCACATGTCCAAACTTAACATCAAACTCTTTAAAATTTTGAAAATGAATGTCAACTCGATGAAATGCAGTTTTTTGCTTGGATTAAATCCCCTGTTTCATACCGCGACACTTCCAAAGATGATGCCTGGCAGCAATTGTGATGTTATTGAATGGGACATCTGAACGTGTAGTTGCTGATGACTTTGGTGTTTATCAGATAACAAAATACCACTTCTGGTAATGCCTTGATTTTAAGACACAACTCATGTTTGTTCAAAAAACGGTCGTTTACATTTTACATGACGTCTTGTCGGGACCGTAAGGGTTGGTTAACTGTTTATTCACATACTTACCAAATTCCTCAGATTAATATCGATACTTTGTTGATTATAATCTCTGTGGAATTCCAATATAATCAATTCAATATTCCTTAGAATTGTTTTTATTTTGCTACAATCAAAAAATACATGTATTAGAGTTTCATCTGTAAGTTGACAAAAATCACATAAACTGTCATCCTTTAAATTCATTTTTTTCAACAATGAGTTAGTCGGTAATATTCTGTGAATAATTCGTGTTTGTAACCATTGCAGATATGTGTCATTCGTTAAATTGAATACGGATGAATAGATCTTCAACCATTGTATATTAATATTTGGATAGAGTAAAGGCCATTTTTCTTGACAAGTGGGATTTTCTTCATTTGCTATTAACAGAGAATAAACGAATTTGTTGAAGTTTTGTTTTGTAAGTAGTGGTAATATACAATAGCTTACGGATGGATTGTGATTCGCGAGTAAAGACGTGAAGTCTATTTGAATATTTACTTTTTGAATAAAGGATTTAACTGCACTTCTAATGCTATAGTACTCTAAGAAATTTAATTCCCCATTGGTTAACTCCTTGAAAAACTCAAAGGTCTTGAAATTTCCATTGTCGTTAAAAAGGTCTTTAATTAATGTTATTCCTTTTGTGTAGAGTTTATCGTTGAAAATATATTTTGAGCCAGCTGTAATAGACTCATTATAAAATAGAGGTGTATTTAATATTTGATCCCCATTTTCCAGAGAAATCTTTTCAACATATGATACGTATGCTTTCAGGACATCTTTCCAGAAACGATTTTCTAAATGTTTTATTATTTTTTCACAGTATACTTTTCCACTATGTATGATCTTATTTATATCGAATAATATATTGGGTATTTTATAACAAGAACTGCTATGATTTGTTATCATGTTTTTAAACCACTTAATCTTCATACTCGTTATGAAACTTTTTACATCCGTTGCCTTTAAACCTCCGTCTTTATAATCTTTAACAACTATTGAAGCTTTGATTTTTGCTCTGCCTTCCCAGATAAAATTCATAAAAAGATTGTCGAATTTATTTAAGATATCATTTGAAGGAGTCGGAAGACTTATAAACAAATGATTTAACATAGGTATTAGTAGGCTTTTGACTACTGCAATTCGACCTATTGGAGTTAATTTACGTCTTTTCCAAAACGAAATTGTTTTATTGATGTTTATCCACTTGTCATCAAAATTCAAATCAATCATTTTATTTAGATCAACATCAAAGTGAATACCTAATAATTTAAATTTTGTATCTCCCCAGGATAGTTTCCATCTTGTTTTAATTGATCTGGTGCTATATTTCATAGAACCAATCCATATCAGCTTGGTTTTGTCAAAATTGACATTTAAGCCAGATATTTCCGAAAAATGGTTAAGTATATCTAACACTGAATTAAGAGATTGGTCCGACCCATCTAGAAGAAGGGATGTGTCATCCGAGAACTGTGAAATCAAAAATTCTTCTCTTTGAATTTTAATACCAGATATGTTTTTACATGACTTTATCTTTAAGTTTAATATTTGAGTGCAAAGAATAAAAATGTATGATGAGATTGGATCTCCTTGTCTGCAGCCCCGTTTAACTGAAAAATATTCAGAGATAAACCCGTTTAGCTGAACTGAAACTTGGGTATTGTAAAGAAAAAGTTGTATCCACTTTTTGATCATTTGTCCAAAATTGAAAAAAGATAGCGTCTTTTCAATAAAATCAAAAGATAATGAATCAAATGCTTTCTCAAAATCGATCAGCATTAAAAGTCCAGGAATATTATTTTTCTCGCAATATTGCATAATATCATAAATGATTCTTGAATTTTCACCAATATATCTACCTTTAATGAAACCAGTTTGGTCTTGTGAAATGATATGATCTAGAACGGACTTTAAGCGGTTGGCAATAGTACCTGAGGCTAGTTTATATAGAACATTTAATAGCGTAATCGGTCTCCAATTTTTTAGGAACTGTTTTGGTTTATTTTCCTTCGGTATGCAGATAATATTTCCCAGCTTAATGTTTTTTGAGAATGCTCCGGTCATGTAAGCATGGTTGAGACATCTAACGACAAAATGACCGATTCTGGACCAGAACATTTTGAAAAAGTTTGAGGTAAAACCGTCACACCCAGGACTTTTGTCATTTTTCATTTGTTTGAGCGTTTTTGTAACTTCATCATAAGTTAAAAGACCCTCTAAAGACTGAGATTGCTCTTCATTAAGTTGGTTGTAATTAATATTTTGAAATTCAGCGTTTAAGTTGAAATTCTTATCATTACAACGTTCATCGTAAAGGTTTTCATAGAACAGTTTAGTTTCTTTTAAAATTTCATGTTGCGAATAGATTCTAGAGCCATCATCTTTTTCAATAAAAGGTATAGTTTTATTAACTTGGTGCCGTTTTTCTAGGTTGCAAAAGAAATTGGTAATTTTCTCACCCTCATCGATCCATTTTGATCTAGATCTGATGAAAAATCCTTCCAGTCGTGTTTTTCTAATTTCATTTAATTCTGCTTGGAGATTTGATAGTTCTTCTTTGTTAGTTTCATTTAAATTAGTTTCTAAGATTATTCTTTTTGACATTAATTCTTTTTCGCGGGTATTCACTTGTGCTTTTTTGTAAGATGCGTATGAAATTGTTTTACCCCTTATTTCCATTAGAAGCGTTTCTAAAAATAACTTGTCATTTATGATAAATTGTATTTCTGAATTTTCCATATTTAAAATGTTATCATGGTTATAAACAGGTAGAGAGTATTGAATAATTATTTCATTGATCTTTTTGTTAATGCATTCGACATAGTCAATATCTTTCAATAAAGAGTTATTGAATTTCCAATAACCTTTTCCATGTAGAAATTGTTGAAAATTTAGACTTAAAACGATAATCGAATGATCTGACCTGTAACTGAGATCAACATCGCAGTTTTGAACTAATTCTAGTAAGTTATTTGTAATAATATAGAAGTCTATTCGACCTTGTTGCAGAGGATTAAGCCTTTTCCATGTGAATTTTTGTGTATTTCCATGTATTGCTCTAAACGGATCGTTTAAATCTCGTTCAGCTATTTGTGACTGCAAAAGTTTTCTACAATTAATATGGTGATCAACTTTCTTGTAATTTTTGTAATCGAGAAGCGGGTTTAAAACCAAATTAAAATCGCCACACATAACAAAGGAATCACAGCTATCGGTTGAATCAATAATATCGAAAACATTTTGAAAGAATCGCGGGTCGTCAACATTAGGTGCATATATATTTATGAGAAGAAATTCGGAATCCATAAAATTTAATTCTAATATCAGTATTTGTCCATTATTGTCTTTGTGTACATTTTTTACTTTAATTCCAGAATCTTTTTTAATCAAAACACTAACCCCTCTTGCATTTGTTTTCCCATGGCTGTAATAGCAATCTCCATTCCATTCAGAATAAACAGTTTTTTCGATATCTGGCGTGAAGTGTGTTTCTTGGAGACACACTATATCAGATTTTTTTTGTTTAAACAGAGAAAATAAATCGAAACGTTTTTTTGCTATTGTTCAAACCTCGGCAATTGTAAGAGATAATTTCTAAATTATTCATAAATAACATTAATATTTTTAAATTCGCTGAGCGTTTGATAAATAGGAAGGTACAGAGTCTTCACATACTGGACACAGGTGTAGCATTTCATATAAATGATATGGCAGCATACTGTATTGGTAAGAAAGAAATGAACAACAACATTTAAACAAAACATGGTAAAGCGAAAGAATACACATACATTGAAATAATAATCTTTTGTGGAATACTTGATAATATTTGGATTAAATCTTGGATTATTTAAATCTCTCGTTCTCGTGTTCCTACTATCAAATCGTAGTTTAGAAAAAACTCATATACATTGAGAGAAAAAAGGAAAAACAATTTCTCAAAGGAGTAATCCTCTTTTCCCTCAATGTGTTTTTGTTTTGGTCTGCAACAACTTTCAAATCCGAACCAGTTCAAATTCACGTATTTGCTCGTTTGGAAACAGTTTAAGGGCGATATCTTCTCCCCTTCCTATCCATGTTATCCATGCTTTAAACAAGCATGCGAAATTCATTTTACATCAATAACTCAGGCTTCCGCAATATTTATATACATATATATCGGTTGTTCTAAACTTTTAATGTATAGAAAAGGACTAAAAACCTTTAGACAAACATATAAGATCATGATTTTCGTACTTTTAAAAACATTTCAAAAGCCATGAATTTTGGGCTAAAATAGACTAAATTTACTGTTAAGTTTTGATAAACCGTCGGTGTTGTTATAAAATATCGTAACCACGGCTTGATTCAAGCCGTAGTTACGAGATTTTACAACTGCACCCACAAATACGATTTGTCTGTCCGAAATTACGTCATAATTAACTGCAAAAAAATCGTTCCCTATTAAATGATAAGATTTTACATAACCCGCATCTCCTCTTTGTCAATAACTATACATGTACATGTTATGTAATGGCAAATTTAATTTGCATGTAGTTTTTTTGTATTTGAGATAATAGTCAAATATAATGGAGAATGACTGCGTTATCATCCCTATTTCATGTATAAATTTTATTAGTTAAATAAAAACTACGTATACATTTCAAGCCATACTCAACATCAAAAGTTTCCCGCGCATACCCGGGCGCAATCCGTAGCATCGTAAATTGACGAGGGGATCCCTTGCCAATCCCCGCCACCACGGACGAAGCCCGAAAACTGACGAGGGCTACAATTATAAATTCTCCTTTCCCAAACAGCATTGTCTAGAATGGTCCAAATTCAAAGGAGTTTCAGACGACAAAACTTTGTTTATAAAAAACGCATGACATTTACTCGTCGTAGCATGGAAAGAATCTAAGGGAAAAATTGATGAGCTTTTTCTTCACTCTTTTAAAAGTTCACTCTGTCGGAGACGTCAAAAAAACAAGTCTTGTTTGGGAAGGGGTTAAGCAAATCAACAATGAACAATAATGCATATAAATCAGTCTATGATATAAGCCAAGGAAAAGGAAACATTATTCCAAACTGAGAGAAAAGTCATAATTAAAATGCTTCTCTCCATTTGTTTTTACATTTCCTTTGATAAAATGTACACAGATCTAGTATAAGGTCAAGTTTCATTTTGTTGTTCGCAGCAGCTCTCGAAAGGCAAAAGAATTTTGTGCTAAAAGTATCTTACTAGGTTTACGGTTATGTTTTGATAAACCGTCGGTGTTGTTATAAAAATCTCGCAACCACGGCTTAAATCAAGCCGTAGTTACGATACTTTATAACAACACCCACGAAATACTTTTTTGTTTGTCCGAATTTACGTCACGATTAACTGGATAAAAATCGTTCCCTATTGGACGACTCAGCACGTTGTGGGTTTAGTACTGTTTATACCCTTCTTATCATTTTAACGATAAGGAAAAAAACATTATACATGTATGAATATAAGTCAAATGCTTTAAAAGCGGAACAGTGCGAAAGGAGGAAAAAATACAAAACTGAATTTTCACCTCGTTTTGCAGTGTTTCAAGGGCCTTTACCGTTTGCATACCTGAATGACTTTTATAAACGTTTATATCAATGAATTGAGCCCTTCCTCGCATTAACGTTCTGTAGTTATGACAAAAGATTTATGCGGGCAGTATATACCACGATTAGACTGCATAAACATGCAGTCTGATCCAAGGATGTACGGCCTGCTTTCTACTCTACTACTGTGACAGAAGACTTGGGCTTGTTCTATCAATTGTCTTGTAAATTGGTAGTTTATAAGAAGAAGAATACATTAATGTCATCCGGACAAAAGTCAAGATAAAACAAAATACATCGCAATACTATTTAACCTTAACATCATTACATAGTGTATAGTACAATGGTTATGAATTTTTGTGCTAAAAATAGACTGAGGTTACGGTTGTGTTTTGATATATTTTTCGATGTTTATATATTGTTTGTTATATTCTTGTATCAACATAATGTTGATTAGAATGAATAAAAGTTGAAACTTGATAAGCCGTCGATAATGTTAAAAAAACCTCGCAACCACGGCTTGACCCAAGCCCTAGTTCCGAGATTTTACAACAACACCCACGAAATACTAAAGTGTTTGTCCGAAATGACGTCACGGTTTATTTGATAAAATCATTCCATATTTAGTATTGTCTAAACACCAATAATCTAAGTAAATGTATTAAAAGGAGGACTTGGAATAGAGGATAGTAACATAATAATGGCATTAATTTTGTGCTTTAAATAGACTGAGTTTACTGTTATGTATTGATAAAACCTTCGGTGTTGTTATAAAAACTCGTATGCACGGCTTGAATCAAGCCGTGGTTACGAGACTTTATAACAATGCCCACGAAATACTATCTGTTTGTCCGAAATCAATTTTGTAATTTAGTGTTTTCTTTACCAATTCAATAACAAAGCTGTATAAGACAATTAATCCATCACCGCACAATGACTCTTTTTAACTTCCCACAAGATAATAGCTATGTAAAAAACTTTGAAAAATAAGAAATTGCTTTTGACAAGAAGTTTCTTCATTTCCCACAACGTTTTCTACTGGAAAAAATGAGTTTTTATTCACTTGAAATTGTTGTCTGCAGCAACTTTCAAATTTAAGCAGTCCAAAATTTGCTGTCAATGATGAGTTAATAACAATAATGGGAAAAGAGGAAAAAACATTATAAAAGACCTGATTTAGCCAACTTTGATGTCTCCATTGCAGACGATAGACAGAAACTGTTGAGGCAAAGGAAAATAGTATCGATTCTCAATACCCCTTCATTTCCCTCGACATTTCCTTTACTGTTCAGTCAAGAGTTCATTATAATAGTCATACTTATATAGATTTTGTTTTCGCAATTTTTCAACTCTGATCGAAACAATATTAATATATATTTTTTGAGTTAAGATAAATTTTCGGCAAGTGTTTTCGAGTACAATAACTCAGTGTAAAACTACGTGATTCGTGTTTATCATGTATCAGTTAATTATTAGATAATCACCGTACATGATCAAATATACAAATTACTGCGTTAAATATATATGCATAGCAGTGTATTATGAGGCGGAGAAAATCAGGGCAAAGATCAGACTGCAGGTTTCAGTCTGATCTTTAACCCGACGATCCGCCACGATTTATAAATGAATGTTTTGACTAGACTGTTAAAATAACAATAACCTGGATGACGTGTAACTCTTTCCCAGTGTATGTTTGATTTGACTGCTCTATCAAAGAGTACGTTAGAAAAATATTGAGGCGAATGAAGGAAGAGCAAATTAATAGCATTTTCTCATTCTCCTCAATATTTCATGTGTTTAATAATTATTCAAGGAATGCATATGTCTGTATAAGCTTTCAAAGTAGAAAATTCCTTAAAACATTAACACCTGGAAAAAGCTATTATCGGAAGAAATAATGACATGATGTTGTAAAAGGATAAACACCAAATACCGCTTTTTGTTCCTTTCCCTTAAAGCTCACAAGAGCTTTTTGGGAAGCACAGTTTAAGATTGATGGTTGGCAATTACCTCAGATATATCGTCAAAAATGTCAAACTTCATTCTTTTTCCGTACACTGTTTTCCCGAACACGGATCCATTAAAAAACCACGCAGAGTCTATAAGATCGTGGGTGTTAAGCCTGTTTATCAGCAAAGTATTTAGGCGCGTCACATCATCAACTAAGCGGTGTCCCGCGGCCTTCATCGACTTTCTCTGACGCATTATTTGTGTTTTAATGTTATTGTTCGTCAACTTAATTATGACAGGGCGAGTTTGGCCATTTTTGGATGGAAGTCTATGGATGGCCAAAATTTGACTGGCCCTCAACTCGATACCTTTGTCACTCAAGATATTCCCCACCGTGTGTATCAGATCGTCCTCCGTCTCCTGGTTGTCCTCCGGGATATTCATCATCTTAACATTGTTTTTCCGTGAATACTGCTCGTTCTGGTTTCCTAGCTTTATCGCATCATTAACCTTTTGTCTGTTTTCGTCGATTGTCTGACGAGTTTCAGCTGCACTTTCCGAAATTTTGTTGACTTTTTTCTCAAGAGAGTCCTTCAAACTTGCATTTTCAAATCTGAGTGACTTGATCTCTTCACTCAAACTTTCGAATTTCTCCTCAATCTGTTTTTTGACTTCGTCCATAATTTTTCGTTCCAGTTGATGAGTTATTTCCAAAATCGTTTTTCGTACTAGTTCTTCGAAGTCTGACTTTTTAACAATGCTCTCCATTTCAGCTCTGATCACTTTAATCTCTGTGGATACACTATCCAACTTTGTGCTGATCTGACTATCATTTTCAAGAATTGAATCTGCTTCTGAAGCTTCCGATGTGCACTGACTGTCGTTTGGATTGGGTTTCTTCGTTTGTTTTGTTTTGGCTAGACGAGGTGGTTGTGCTTGACCCTTTTGACCTGACATTCTTTCGCTTGTGTATATCTGTGACGTCACAAACGCTAACGGTTTAAACAGGTGGTGTGGTTATGCCAAGTTTGATCACAGTTCACCTAAAGAATGTCACTAGCTTTTATATGTCTATTTATAGTAATATCCTTCTAAATGAACAAAGAAGAAAACAAAACTGCTTACTATAGCAATATTCCAATGTATCTATTAATTCCTCTCACAAAATCATATAGTCCGTATATATCACTTTCAGTCCATATCAATTATTCCACTAATAATTCGCTATTTCACGTGTATTTCAAAAAAACTTTCAGAGCGATAAATTCATGACCGGATCGATTGCCCGCCAAACATCCTTCATAAACTTTGACCATAAACTTTGACCTTGTGACCTTGAACTTGGAGTTTGACCTACTTTTGAAAAACTTTAACCTGGCCTATATCTCACGCACTATTAGAGATACAGCCTTGATATTTCATACATAGATACATCTTGATAAGACCTTTCATTTGGGACCATGTCCTTTGACTTTGTGACCTTGACCTTATAGTTTGACCCCTACTTTTAACAAAAATGCTGTTTTTGTGACAAGCTCTCGTATAGGCGAGCTACGTTGTCCGCGGACAACTCTAGATGGTATACGAGTTGACTAAAATTTAGAACGAAATGACTAAAGTGGTACCAGTTGGATTTGGTACGAGTTGAACTTGGTGAGAGTTATCTGTAAACCTCTCGGCGTATGAAAACACTACTAACTGCATACGTACATAGTCATTGTTCACAGTCACGAGTGAAACCATTCGTGTAATTACCTTCCTGCAAAATCAATTACAGGACACTCAACGGAGAGTTTCTCGGCGTATGAGCATGAATCATTTCAAAGTTACAGAAGAGTTATGTAGTGTTCTGTTTTTTTTTTTTTTTGTTTGTTTGTTTTTTTTTCACCGTAGTCGTTTTTGCATTTATTTTTCGTTTGTTTTGACTAGTTTTCTTCCCATGATTTTTGGGGGCAACAATCGTCGTTCGTCCGACAGTTGAAGTCATTTGTCCGTCTTTCTCTGGTAGATGCGACCGACACTTCTTGGAATGCCTTCCAAACTGTTCGTTATGGTATAATTTCAAATTTAAAGCATTTCCCAAACGAAACGACAAAATTTAGGTTTGGTCCAAATTGAAAACTGTTGCAAACTACATGAACCATATAACATAGAAATTGATGAGACAAAATACGAAAATGCTGAAAATCAACATTCTGGCCTTTTGACACAATCTTTTGCCACCTCAATGTATTGTTAAAGCCTATTGTCAAAGGGACGTCAAAACCTTAACTCAAAGAAAAAGTAGTATATAGTAACTGCAGCTTGTTTTAAAAGCAGCAGTTACGAGGTTTACGTTGGAAATCATCGACATAATCCGTAAAACAACAAGTCATAGATCATATGGAAATAAATACTTAATCCTAAGCTATTTTTCCTTTTAAGACATTTTCCGTGGCATGATGAACCTTCTGACAAAATAAAATAATCTCTCTTAACGATCGGAATTACTGAAGTGTTCAAAATCAAAAGTCTCTAGGGAATCTCATCTTCAGTTTCAATGTTGTAATTTTGCTATGCATTATATGATTAATTTTGTGTCTCTGCGAATTAAATGACCGCTTTGCTAGATTATTGTCTTTTGGGAAAGACCCCCTTTCTTGGATTTCACAGAAAATTACATATACACCACAACATGATAAGGATTGTATGAGCTCATTTATATCGTCGGCGATCTTCTTCGGTGAGGAGAGGCTGGTGATGTCGTTTCCACCTAAGTTTATAACGACATAGTCTGGTTGAAGTCTTTCATCTGCCTGAAGAGGTCTCTGTCGTACTCGGCAACTGTCATACCACCCTACCCAAAGAATTGCAGCTCGGCATGAGATCGCCCACAGTTTGCGCATTTTCAGGTTGAATCTGTAGAAGATGCGCACATGGGACAAGAGTTTCGCGGAGCAGGGCATATACGCCCGAGAGCGGCTTGTCAGTAAAACTAGCATTTTTTTTAAATTCAAGGAAAGATAATTCAAGAATGCTAAGAGTTATCTGAATTTTAATAGCGGCATGCACAAGAGGACACAATGGAGATTTCTTATGGCAAGTTTGACCGTATTGCAGTTGAACTGTACAAGTTGCAGTCACAAGATAATGGGCATTTTTTCATTCCACGGAAGATGATTCAAGAACGAAAAGAGTTAATCTGAATTCTGTGAAAGGTGTGCCCAACTAGACATTATGGAGATTCATTATGTCAAGTTTGCACTAATTCCAGTTGAAATTGTAGGAGGAGTTGCAAACACCATAAAATGAGCCTTTTTCTTATTTCAAGGGCAGATAATTCAGGAATAATTCTTTTTGGCAAGTTTGATCAAAATACGATAAAAACTGTAGGAGTTGCGCGCACAAGGAATTGCTAACGGATGGACAGACGATGGGCAAAAACATAATATGATATGACCCTTCTGGCGTTTAAAAACCTGATAAACCAATAATCAATTTGCAGAATTTAAGGCTGATCCAAATTAAAATGTGATGTAAATGACAATTTCAAAATTTCTTCTTTATTTTGAATGCTTTCGAATGTCTTCTCTATTGCTGATATTGAAGAGCTGAAGCAAGAGAGATCAATACACAGACCAACGCGCCAATTCCTATATACCCCTTATAATTTGGAGATAAAAAGAGTTTTGAGGCAAGAGCATATTACCTTTTCACCGTCCATAGATAATATCAACTGTCTTATAAGTGATGTGGTTGTCTCTGTTCCATGCGTAGCTCGTCTACAGTGGCGACCAATTTCGTAGGTAGTAATGGTACGCTTAACATCATAATCTAATGGACTGCTAATCCCCTGCTTCATCAGCTCCTGACGTTTGGCTTTCTTCCGAAGGTCATAGTCGTCTTTATCAATTTTGAAGATACCGCTGCTTAAGCGAGCCATGAAAGGGCCATAGAGCTGGTGTCTGTCGGTCGTACATCCATTTGGAAATCGTCGCATGAAATGCCACACATCTAGTCTGAAAGAGTGTTAAATATTCCATCAAGATGGCTTTCAAACAGCTCTTTCTGTACTAAAGATAGAGATTAGAACTAGCATTTGAACAAAGGTCATCACCCTCAGATTAAATGATTTTTTGTCAACAACAAAGTCATAGTTAACAATATATGCCATCACACAATTAACTCTCTTAGACGGGAACTTTGAACTACAGTGAGCTAAAAGTATGCGTAACAAAATTGCGGTACAGATTCCTCTTGCATTTCTTAACTAGGTGAAATTTATTAATTATGGTATATGGCCCATCATAAAACAAGAGTTCTCCGCGGACAACATATCTCGCCAATACGACAGTTTGTCACAAAAAAGGAGTTCAAGGTCAAGTGTGAAGGTCACTGGGTCAAAGGTCATGGTCTCCAGGTCATTGCATCAGGTATCCATATGTGCAATATCAAGGCTCTATCTGTCATAGTGCATGAGATATAGGCCAGGTTAAAGTTTTTTTAAAAGGAGATCAAACTCCAATGTCAAGGTCATTAGTTCAAAGGTCATGGTACCAAATGAAAGATCTTGGCAGGATATATCCATGTGTGAAGTATCAAGGTTGTATCTCAAATAGTGCCTGAGATAAAGACCAGGTTAAAGTTTTTGAAGATTCGAGCCGACTTTGAAGCGACACTAGGGCTGTGACATTAGCTCCCCGGAAATAAAGTCCCGGCTCGCTAAAACACCACTTTCTAGCCATATGAAATGCATCAAATTACACACACTTGTAAATGCTTTTCACATAAGTTGATTCACAGTGCCGGATTTCAAGTTAATGCTTCAAAAAGAAAATAATTTACAAGTTTCAATTCTACTCTATATTCATGTGAAAGGGATGTAATTTTGAACATATTAGTCTTACATTTCCATACATATGCATTAATTCTATTTTTCTATTTTCTAAACCGTTCAAAAGGCTTTTGCTTGTATTTGGAATGGAAACGTAACACAGTATAGGAATTACTGGCACTTTTCAAATTTCGCCTCTGGTTCTTTGGTGCTAATGATAGGTTGTATACCTTTAAAAGCATGTATCGTTATGGAAATGTCATCTGGACAATAATCTGGTTTAAAGCAGGCATGCGCACATTTGAGTGCACTCATTAACACACTTACACAGAAGTAGTGTTATATTTGCCTCATGGTATAGTGTGATTGGCCTTAATAAGTGTTTTTCATATACATACCTAACTCTTAGAATTGGCCAGTCCCCAAAATATCTTTGGATAGCTTTTTTCCACAGCAATCTCTGTCTGTATAGAGAACTGCTGGCGGAGGAACGCCTGCATGTCTGTACCTCGCCATAATGCCATTAAGCATTTTCTGGAGGCCTTCTCCTTCACTTTCTGTGAGCACACACATCAGAACTTACCAGTGCTCATTCCCTACATTGGTTGCCCTATTTGCAGTTCCTTTACCATCATCTGAAATACAATAGTATGTACTCATTACAAAATTAATTTGCTTGGCCAGCCACCATTCCTTCTCGTGGGAAGATTTAACAACCTTGGCCCTTTCACACACAGTCATGTTAACCTATTACCAAACGACAACAGTTTTGCCAAGTCCAAACTCATAGATGTTGTAGACGACAATTTCCATTGAACAATATTTAACATTTTCTGGTCTTTCTCGGTAGAAAACATTGTGGGAAATGAAGAAATTGCTTGTCACAAGCAATTTCTTCATTTTGGACAATGTTTACCAAAACCTTTATTTTGTGGGGCGTCCATAAGTGTCAATGTGTGGGAAAGGGTTAAGGGTGGTGCAATTTGAAATTTCCTGTGCAATGCAGACTCCTTATTGGGTATTGATAAACACAAAACGTCACGACAGCGCGCGATCAGGTGACGTTAATTTTCTTCGACGATTTTCTTACGACACGATCTTGAAAACGCTGTGTACATGTCAACTTTAAAAAAGAGACGCCACACTTTCAGAAAATAACTACACAACGTCAACCAAACGTGAGCTAAATTTTCATGGTTCTGGGACTTGCGGTTATGGTGCCTTAGCACGATTTTCATGTACATAATTATTCCAAAACTGACCAAAGGCAACATCACGTATATCGGTTGCTATGGAGACGGAAAAAGGTGCTCTAGAGTGGGTAAATTTTATTGTCGTTATACCCCAAAATTATTGACATGATTTTCTATACGCGTATGTAATTTCATTATTTTTGAACATGAAATGATTAAATGAGAAACAAATTCCGCGAATTTATCAAACAACCCTCGTAGATAGATAGATAGATAGATAGATATATAGATAGATAGACGGTTTATTTAATTTTTGGATTGCATTTATTTTCCGACTGCCATAATCCGCTGTATTGTTTAATGACATTTTTTTAAGCTGTATTGATTTATGCCTTTGTTTCGTCCGAAATCTTCTTATTAATGTCGGTTTCAGCTTGAATACTTGTCCGGGAAGGGTTAAGGCTTACAACTTAACCTTGTCTTCTTTTCAGACGAGGGAGGAACATAGTCGGGGTCGCTGTGGTTGAAATCATAATTTTCAATATCAGGGTTAGGCTCTGTTTCTGTTGAAGTGGATGGCATAATGTTGGTTTGTTACTCCATCATCCCCGCTCGTGACGGTGGCTGTAGGTACTGGGTATTTCCTTTTGTAAGGGTTAAGTGACGTCTCGAAAGCTATCCTTGTAACTGTCTGCACTGTCTGTTGGTATAATTGGTCCACAGTCCGGACAGCGTGACAGGCCACTGGTTCGGCGAGGGAGGGATCCATGGCCCTGGCCACGATAGTAGTTAACTTCCTGTTTGTTAATACCGAAATCCATCGGCTCCTTAATACCAGTCCTGTAAAAGAGGAATTAATTTAAGTTTGCATATATACTGACGTCCAAAAGAAACGCCTCAGTCCTAATAAATGTCCGATTATTCAGTAAATCTGATTTGAAATCACAAAAAAATATTTCCATCTGTAAATTTGATTATCTGTTGTTGAAAAATGAAGATAAAGAAATTATCAAATTGTTACAGTTAAGAGAAACTGCACATTTAAACAGATTGGTATCAGAATTTCCATTTGAAAATCAGTAGCGCATGGTTCAAACTTTACTTGCGACGACAAAAGATACCATAAAACGGCTTATTTAGTTACCACAATTAATGACTACTTAACGTGACGTCGATTTTAACGTTTCAAACCTGAAACTCAAATGACGTTAACGTAAGACAGCTTCTTTCAAACAGACGTTACGCGAGGTCTATCTGACTTTGGCCGATTGGCAAATGTTTTTGTAACTCTAACGTGTC
Source organism: Fragum sueziense (assembly GCA_963680895.1). NCBI lineage: Eukaryota > Metazoa > Mollusca > Bivalvia > Cardiida > Cardiidae > Fragum > Fragum sueziense. The sequence goes on from OY804597.1 coordinate 63,232,867, forward strand.
GACCAAGATGCCTAATCGTGCAATGCAAAACGTCAGGCGGCTTGTTTTTCACTTTCCCGTATTCGAAAATGGCTTATTTACTCGCTCTACTCTCCAAGCAGTGTGTCTATTTCAAACGTTAATTGCAACGACAACAGTTACCAGAAAAACACTTATTTGGCCACCATAGTAACCGACTACTCAACAAAACGTCGATACCAGCGTAACAAACCTGAAACGTACATGACGTAAACGTGGGGAATTATCTTGCTTTACAGTGTTACATGAGGTCTAGTTGAACGTGGACGATCGGTAGACGTTTGCGGAATTCTAACGCGTCGATCAAAACACCGAATCGAGAAACACAATATGCTAAACCGTCTTGAGACTTGTTTGTGCATTCGTCGCATTTAAATATGGCCATATTTTGCGCTCCCTTTTCAGAATTTAGTCTTGGTATCCTTCAATTTGGATGTTTCACAAGAAAATTTTTAAATTCGTGGTTGCCTATCCACTAACACATGCTACTGTGTAAAACATGACCAATTTTATCACGTGATTAACATTCACGAAGCGCACGTAGAAAACGTGACCATTCACCGGAAACGGATATATTGATGAATAAAAACGCATACTTTTTTATTTGCCATAATTATCGGTCAAAATGATGATATACAGTATACATTTGACTAAAATTGTAGCAGGCATAAGGAAAATAACGACAAATTTCATTGGAGCGTTTCTTTTGGACGTCAGTTTATAAATGAGCGTTAAGCCATATTGAGACCAACATGGATTTTGATGAGACTGTACTGAAATACAGTGGACATTAATAATTCTGTTTAACCCTTTCCCAAACGTCCAAATTTTAGGGTGATCTACTTTAAAACGCACCACAAATGACTAAATGGCAGATATTAAACGATAGAATTTGTATAAAATATGGCATAGAACATATTGAGACAAAAGGAGAAACTGCTGGTTGTCAACAGTTTCTTCTTTCGTTTCAATGTTTTCCCAAGCCTTTTCTTTTAGGTGCGTAAAAACCAGGTCTTGTTTGGGAAAAGGGTTCAGGCATTTTGGTGGTATTTGAAATAGCAGTGAATTTAGTGTTAAAAATAGACATTGTGGTAAGAGTAATATACTGATAATTAAAGTACATGTAAACCAACTTGGTTTACATCTTGATTAATCATACACCGTCAGTATATTTTATTGGTAATATGTCATATAAACAATAAGCAGTTGATAAAAAGGAATTAAAATTACGCAGACAAATGACGTGGTTAAGACATTTGCATTGTAATTCACCATATTAACTTCAAAGTTTGGTTCATTCAGTTCAGCAATGTTTGTCTTAGCTTCCGTCAAGTAATCCCCATTTCCTTCTTTTAAAAAGGGGTCGGACTCATCATCATCCTCTTCACTCAAATCCGGATGATCTTCTATAACACTCTCCACACGTGTCTGTACAAACAAAAATGAAGCAGTTTATTGAGTGTTAATGTGTAAATGCATATGGTCAACATTTTCTTCTTTTTTTCTGGTAGTTTCTTTAAAAAAAACATTGTACACTAAGTATAATCTTTCTGAAGGAAACTATTGTGTGTATTCCTTTTTGATTTTGCTCATTGTCAACAACGAAATGCACGTTTTCCTTTAGGCCTATTCCACTTGGAATACGTTCAAAACATTTGTCTGAATTGGTTAAAAGGTGCACAACTTTGCTTATGTCCATAAAACAGTTTGCCTGTTATCCTTACTAACAATAGACAAAACATGGTTAGGTGTAAATATGTTTACATTTTCATTTAGAGCCTATGTGGACCACATGATACAAATGTTAGCATTACTCAATCTTACATATCTTCCTACAACAGTCCTCGTGAACGGTTCTGATGTGAGTTCTGGGTGGAGTTAAGGTGGATAATAAGATCTAATTGGTTGACAAAAAACTGAACCAATAGCATATATATGAGCGAGTTCTGTGTAAGAACCTTACTTTACTACACCATAAATTAATTTGTTGATATTGCATGTGATAGTTCTAGAATATGTTAAAACAATTTATTCTTGCTATTTTGATCGTATTGATATTTGATAATATTAACTCCAGAGCTGATGCAAATCTGATGAATTTGTGGAAGGCTTTAGACCCTGTCAGACTCTTTGATACTGCACGGTAGAGGCAATTTCCCTCTCCGTATGTTTCAAGCGGGGTGGTACCTCATTAGTATTTCTGTGGCTATTGGGTCGATTTCATTCATTGAATACGCCATTGTTGTTGTGTCTATACACGGTAATGACACCTTATATAACTGTAACAATTTAAGCTCGTTTTTCGCTATGGTATCCAAGGCATTTTTCTTCTTTGACTGCACCGCCAGTTGAAGTCTGAAAATAAAATTGACCAATGAAAGTTTTATGTCCATGTTTTCTTTGTTAGCTCTTTTATATACACAAATGCGTACACAAAGATTCACAATCGTCTACGAAAAGCATAATCTGATTATCGCACAATACAATACATGTATATCCATTCGTGCTCACGTCGGATTATTCGATACGAGGTGCATTAACTTTTTCTTTTCCATATGATTTTCCGGTCGGGTGGACTCTAGCATGGGTGTCCTCTGATCTGGGAGGAGCCCATGTCCTTTCGTGCTCACGTCAGATTATTTATGGTGTTTTGTTATTTTGCTTAGAATATCGTATCACATGCCCTCTATATCTTTATGTAACTAATACATATCCTAATACATCTTATAGTGAGGTAACGTGAGTGCGCCCAATATGACCTTAGTTGTAGACGGGCCTTAAAACTCCATGCATTCATTCATAGAGTAATGGTGCCTCCCGTTAAGTGTCTTATGGGTCTAGCCATATGAGATACTCTATCTAACAACATCATGATAAATCTCAAGATATCTTAAAAATATTGCTTTAAAGAACTCGCTTCATGTCTTGTTTGGAAATGATCTTTGAAAAAAAACATGAGTCTCTAACAAGGGCTTCTATGACCTCAAATACTGTCAAATATCCCTGCTGCTCACATGAGACATAGCTTGTCATGTTGTCAAAAAACTCTTGCCTGGAAATATAGCTTCTGCTGAGCTGCAATTGCGCAATACAATTATTGGCAATCAGTCTCATCAAAGAACCTTCCAATGAGTTAAAAGACACATGCAAAGAAGGGACAACGACCATATCAAATCGGCTGCTGTCCAGAATTGAAGCAGTCTGATGAGTCTCTCATTACTTAAACTAACAATATACTCCTCCAGGTAACCCTTAAACCTTTCCTCCAAAACTGACATGAGAACCGAATCTACACTAGAAGTAGGTGTAGGCTCGTATCTTATCAGTTGAAGAATGGATGCAGGGGTTGGCTTTATTGAAACAAACAGTTCCTCCAGCACCGAGGGATTCACATCCTGCGAAAGTAGAGGATAGCAGTACAGGCCTAATGCCATTCTTGGTGTGCAAAATAATGATTTGCACACCGAGACTGTCTTCGCAGCTGACACAACTATCCTCTCCACATCCGTTTGACTCTTCGGCATTTCCCTACAGTCGAGGCCAAAAGCCTCAAACGCATGGCTGGATCGCTATAATTCTCCGATACTGATTGAAGCGCCTGCCTCTCAGCCCCGGAAATATAACATTTGAAAGATTGCAATAATAAACTATTGGACACTTCCCCACAAATCATTGCAGTGGCTGTCGCTCTGCAAAGTCTTGGAGGCGGGAGTATCCAACTAGCACAAATGAATGTAAAATAATGTTCCCGATAATTTCAGAGAACGAATTGAAAAGCAGACGATGGTCCAGAGAAGGCACTTTATCCGCATCTCCTTAATATTCATCCATTAGTTTTTGAAAGAAAATGGTGAAAACCTCTCTAGTAACACCATTTACATCCAAAGCAAAGAGCAAAATAAAAATAAACTAGTTGTCTATGAAATACTCTCGTCACTACTATAATCTGGACAAACGTTTTTGTCGAATACAAAGCACAATAACTCAAAAAATAAACAAGGAAGAGTAATGATCCTTGTACACCGCACTTCTACTTTCACGGGATAACGGCCACCGTCTTCAAGTTGACTGTTCTGTCGCGTATAGGGTGTGTGCTTTTATCAAAATTACAAAAATTTTACAGTTCATGAGTGTAAAAAAGTCACTTGTGTCGTTTTCTTTATACAGTGAAAGTTTAAAACAGAGACTGGGTCTATATACTATAGTTTACGCGAGGTGAGCCGTGAGTGCCTCAAGACTCGGAGCAGACACAGAGCTGCTGGGTAAGGTGTTCCAGTCCCTGATCGTGCGTGGATAGATGGGCTCTGACCTGATGGATGTCCTACAAGATGGTATCTGGAAAGCATTGTTGTTGTTGTTGTTCCTAGATGGCACTTGGTTTGTAATAAGTCTATCATTTAGTATGTTTACAAATCCATACGTAATTTTGTATAAAATATTTCCTTAGTAAGATATATCTATCCATTGTGGAGTATGATAGAAAAATATAAAATAAAAAAAAATAGACAAAATTATCGTTGCCCGGCACGTTATCATCAGCAAGTTAATTGAGTGCTGGACGTAAGAGAAGAAAAGTATTTAATACCAGGTCTTACCTGTGATAGGCTTAAATTAACAAGAGATGTTTGTAAAACGTATATGCCCCATCAAGGGCCTACATTTGATGTAGGTCAAAGTCCAAGGTCAAGGCAACAATGTCAAAGGTCATGGTCAAATATGAAAGGTCTTGGTAGGAGGTCTCCATGTGTGAAATGTCAAGGATATATATGTGAAAGTAAAATGCAATATAGGCCAGGTTAAAGTTTTTAAAAGTAGGCCAAATGCAAAGGTCATGGTCAAATGAGAAAGGTCTTGGTTGGAGGTGTCCATGTGTGAAATATCAAGGCTGTACGTAGGTGTAAAAGGACATGATATATCGTTGGTGGGGAGTCAAAACCTCGTAACTACAGCTTGAATAAGCTGGAGTTACGAGGTTTTGACTCCCCACCGACGATATATGCCTTGCTTGATTTTTTTAAAATGTCAAACTCCAAGGTCAAGCTTGCAATATTCAAGGTCATGGTCAATGTGAAAGGTCTTTGTAGGAGGTGTCTGTGTGAAATATCAAGGCTGTAGGTGTAATATGACATAAGATAAAGGCCAGGTTAAAGATTCTAAAAGAATGTAAAAATCCAAGGTCAAGGTTACACAGGAAAAGGTCATGGTCAAATGTGAAAGGTATTGACAGGAGGTGTCCATGTGTAAAATATTGAGACTGTTTAGGTAACAAGACATGAGATATAGGCCTAATTTAAGTTTTTTAAAAGTAGGTCAAACTCCAAGGTCAAGGTCCAAGGGCATGGTCAAAAGTGAAATGTCTTGGTTGAAAGTGACCATTTGTGAAATATCAAGGCTGTATGTGTAAAATGACATGAAATATAGGCCAGGTTAATGTATTATAAAAGTAGGTCAAACACCAAGGTCCAAGGTTCATGGTCAAATGTGAAATGTCTTGGGCGTAGGTGTCCATGTGTCAAATATCAGCTAGGTTAAAGTTTTTTTTTAAAGAAGGCCAAAGGTCAAGGTCATGGTCAAAAGAGAAATGTCTTGGTAGGAGGTGTCCATGTGTAAAATATCAAGGCTGTATGTGCAAAATGACATGAAATATAGGCCAGTTTAATGTATAATAAAAGTAGGTCAAACACCAAGGTCAAGGTCACAATGTCATGGTCAAATGTGAAATGTTTTGGCCGTAGGTGGTCCATGTGTCAAATATCAAGGCTGTATGTGTATTTTCAGCATTTTCTTATTTCGGTCCAATATTTTGCCAGTCAGGTATTTCCCAGATTTGGTCACATTTATTTGGTCCTTTTCCAAACAACAAATTTTCTTCAATGCTTTAAAAAGCGTCCTCTGTATAAAATTAGGTCTAAAATAGTTCATTGAACTATTGAAGGATTTTTAGATGACAGCCTTTATTACAATACATTGACATTGTATTGTCACTGTGAATCTTCATATGTTAGTGGCAGAGCCTTGATAGCTCAGTCGTTAACATCAGAGTCTGTCAATCCAGGGGTTTTGAGTTTAAATCCCGTCTCGGCCAGTACTCATTCGGACATTTTACGAAAGTCATTTGTCTCTCACCAATGGGTGTGAATCATCTATGTGAGAGAGCAGCTGGAGGCTTGGTTTAGATATTTTGGTGGTACTGGTGATAGTTGCTCCAGCCGCCATATGACCATAGCAGTTGAAAACAGAGTAAAATCAAATCATCTATATGTGATCCAACTTTGGATAGAGGCGGTGGACTGCATCCAGGAATATAGTATACACTGTACTCTAGTCTCTCGCACAGCATATCCGGAGAAGTTGAACTTTGTGGAGCAAGATCAGTTTCATTGGACATTCTATCTTCTGGTGCTATCTTGAGCATCATATATATGATCTGTTTGTCTTCAGGATATTATCACTGGATTCTGTGAAAAAAAAGAGTCAGAATACTTTTAAAAAAAAAACATGTACTAAACATATGTCACAGGCTGTTCCGTGTTGAGAGCAATTGCAGATAAATTAAGTCTTTCCCATACTGTAAACTTTAATACTGTTCAAATTTGAGAGAAAAATAATTTTAATTTTAAGTAGAAATGTTTCTGGTATACTATAACATTCAAATGAAGAACATATAGAGGGATAACAAGAATTTGCTGATTATGAGCAGTTTCTTCTTTCCTCACAATGCTTTTCAAGTTTAATTCTACTAGTGATCTCAAAATCGAGCTCAGGCAGTATTTCAACCATTGACAATGTTATCAATTTACCATTTAGGGGAAGGGTAAAAATAGGTCAATACATATTTATAAATTATAATTATTAAACAAGAAAATGCTTGGAGAAATAGTGAAAGTGCTGGTTATCAGCAATTTCTTCAATTCTCCTATTCTCCTATTTCTTCAATTCTCCTACTCTCTCTATATATATAGACTTTAGTCTGAAAAGGGTTCACTGGTTAAAATGCCAAAATAATCATGTTATGTTTTTCCAACTAGACTATACATGCATATTCAAAACATGAATAAGACGGGATCTGCGAAAAGGGCCTCTATGGAATTTAAGAACAACATGAATCCAGATCAGCCTTCATAAAAAAGGAAAGGAAAACTTGTGCTGTAAAAATGTTTCTAATAAAGTCAGCATTTTGAAATTCTTTGAAAAAGCATTTCCTCTTTTAAAGAGTCTGTAAGTCTAAAAAACTGGGCAATGGGCATCAACGATTTTAATTATGGAGGCCCATTTGGCATGTGACAGATAGATCTATTAGAAAGCAGATAATCATTATTTCTAACCCTTTCCTAAACAAAACCAGCTTTTGACGCCCTTAACAGAAATTACTTGCGAAAACAATGAGACAAAAGAAGAAAATGCTAATAATCAGCATGTTCTCCTTTTGCCTCAATATTTTCGGTGCTATGATGTATGCAAATCCCATCTTTATCAACACTAATTTTGTAATTCATAGAAGCTTAAACACGGGAACAGTCCAAATTTTAGCTGTTTGGTAATGGGTAATCCGAGTTTTCTCTGATGAAATTTCGCTTTGATATGTTGATGTCGCTCATTTACATCAGAGCGCACTACCACTCAAAAACAACAGAAAGTGAGTCGTTGTAATCAATGGCTGTTCAGGTTAGGGTTGTAGCAAAACATTGCCTATAAACCAGGGGTGTGGAGATATGGATTTTTTCCACTTGTCCAAGGACAAGTTGAGCCCAAATTTCTACTTGTATCTAGACAGGAAAATAATATTTAAACTTTATTTTAACTCTATTTTAAGTTAACATATAAAACTGAATGAACACAATTCAAACACATGTTTACCTTTTAAAATTTAAATGTGATTTGATTGAAATGGATTTTTTCAGAGGGATCGTGAGCAAAAATAAGATTAACATTTTGTTTTTAGCACATTTTGATCCCCTTGATATGCACTTGCGCTCGGACAAGCACACTTAAAAAAAGCCATTGCCCGTCCACCACAAAACCCAGGTCGGGCAAGTCGGGCATGTGAATTCCACACCCCTGTATAAACCTTTTAGAAATACATTTTGTTCTTAAATTTTTGAACAGGAATGACAATAAATGGTTCATTGATTGGTATCATAAGCCGTTTTAAGGATATCGTTTAAGATCAGACGGTGAACAAAGCGCCACAACTTGTGTCGGACTTTCCGTTGTTTTAAAATGGTAGTGCGCTCTGGTGTAAATGAGCGACATCAACAAACCAAAGAGGGAATTTCATCAGAGAAAACTCAGATTAGGTAATGGGTAATGATAATGAAAAGCTGTGATGATATGTGGCAAACCTGTGATGCCCCTGACGGCCAAAACAAAATCCGTGAAAACCTGTGATATCATAGTCAGGGACATCATGGGTTTTAGTACATCTGAGATTCAGAAATCAGACCTTATCTTTGCAAACCATTGTTTAGTTCTAAATAAAATAGGTCAAAGTGACTTTAAGTCCAAACCTTTTATTTCAAATATTGATAATCTCATGGTCTAATATGCTGCATCTGTTTTTCTATCAGGCTATTCACATTCTATGATTTTTATTCTCTGATCTGAAAAGATAAATTCATAAAATGAACAGTATCTTCCCCTATTTTTAAATTAAAGACTGCTCTAGGGTGAAAAATGAACATGAAGCTTGGGTTATTCTAATCTGCCACTGAAAAATGTTTTGTCATACACGCAGACGTGCATGTGTTAATTGATAGTAACACAGTCATTTGAAAAAAAAAAACCGCAATAAAATACATTTTATCATTATGAAATAATTCAATTATTCTAAACTCCTTGCTTACCCCACCCACCAGCTTGAGCTAGGCAATGGAAGTTTCTTTTAGTTTACTGTAAACTGAAAGTCAATCAGACGGGCGAAGCATATTTACCTTTGTCATGATCTGATACAGTTACAACCAATGAGTTTATAATGCAATAGTCTATGTTTGCATGCAAGGACATTTTCAAACTAGGAAGTGCAACCTTGCGTCCTTGACACTGTCAAAATCCACCTACCGAGACTCGTTTCCCTTCGTCATGATGACGTAATTCATAATACATTTCGCACCACAATTTTTTCGTACATAATTATTCTACTTGTCATTGTTGACAGCAAATTTTACAGTAAAAACTGCTATTTTGTTCCAATCTTGAACGATTATTTACCTGTGTTCCAGCGAAACTTTGCCCCCGTTCTGTTCGTTCTGATCCCGAAAACAGCCTCCATTGTACGTGTAAGATTGTTCATTCCGGTCTGGGACACACGATATCAATGTTGACATTTCTCTAGACAACTTATTTTAGGAGTTTTGGGCTTTCAAAATTTCAATTTTTGTCGCTTCAAACATATCCGCCATATTTGAGCAATGTAAACAGATTTGAGAAAGCCCCTGAGCATGCTCAATTATCCATGCTCAGATGACGTCATTTGAGCACGGCATTGAGTTTGAGAATTTTCGAGAAACCGTTCTCATCTTCCATACTCAAAATCATGGCCGATTTGAGCACGGTGCTCAGATTTGAGCATGAGAATATACTTAAGTTTTTTCGAGAAACCGGGCCCTGATCTGGGTCGCCATTCTACTTCATTGTCACACTGTTGTGATGGCTGGGTCCTTTGTACACATAGGTACCACCCATCTTGTGGTTGAGGCCTGATCTGGGTCGCCATCCTGCTTCATTGTCACACTTTGATATGACGTACCAAATGGGTCAAAAGTCTAGAAAGAGCGTGCACGCATAAAATATACGCGTCGACGCATAAATTTTATGCGTCGACGCGTATATTTACGCGTCGACGCATAAAATTTATGCGAGCAGTTGAAAATATATGCGTCGACGCGTAAATTTTACGCGAGCAGTAGTAAAAATGTGAAACCGAGGCTGGCCAATGGGAGAGGCGGTTACAAACCTTTCCTTTTATACCATAAAATTGATGGATGAAACGAAGGATCTGATTGGTAAATAGAAAAAATACGCGTCGACGCGTATATTTACGCGAGTAGTTGAAAATTTACGCGTCGACGCATAAATTTTTAACTGCTCGCGTAAATTTCATGCGTCGACGCGTTAAATATACGCGTCGACGCATAAAATTTACGCGTCGACGCGTATATTATATGCGTGCACGCTCTAAATAGACTTTTGACCCATTTGGTACGCCATACTTTGAACATTGGATTTTGGCCAGTGTCGAAAGGCGGTGGTCCCGCAGCCACTTCAGAACAAATTTGTCTTCGCTTAGGAAAAGTTTGTAGAAATTCCAAGGACTTTGTAAGTCTATTTCTAATACGTCTTATACGTCGCTTCTCCGTCTTTTAAAATTGCCGGTTCCAGCCATACTCAATGCAGTACTGAAGGGCCCGCGAAACCAAAAGCTGTTTTTTATGGCGAAATACATGTAACAAGAAACGCATGGGGGTGAGCGATGTTCAAAACGAGTGATACATGCTTTTGCCGCACCATTACAACGGGTGCCTACAACGATTCTAACGGAATGTTTAAATGTTTTTGTGTGTAGATGCTTTACTTAATGATGTATATATCACACAAAAAATATCATTTTCATGATTCGTCAATTGCAACTTACCGCATTTTTTTTTCTTTTTTTTTTTTTTTTTTTTTTTTTTTTTTTTTTTTTTATAGATTATATATATAAAAAAATCCAACGATTGTTAAATGTTATAGAATCGGTACCGCAGTGGTAACATTGTAATTTCATAAATCAGCGATAGATATTTAGTGCCTATGCCATCGAAAAGCAAACAATTTTTAATGTGGATGGACATCCAAGATACATTAGGGAAAACGAAGAATTGGCCCAAAAACATCCGTACATTATTCTGGAAACCCAATTTAATAAACTTTGATCGATTATTGATCGCTTGTTTTGTGTGGGTCAATGGACTTAACGCAGAAATATTTCTAGAATGGTGCGATCTCACTAATTTGTGTAAAGACAACAGTGCGAAAGCACATTTACGTTTTCTATTCCAACAATTTAAAAACAAAAACCGATGTACATGTATATGAAATATTATGCATTCAATGAGTCAACTGGAACGCAAAAATATATAGAATGAATGAATGAATAGTGTTTTAATGCCCGTCGACTACTAAGGTCAAATTGGGCGCAATAGCAACACATACCTGGATGTATACAACATTACTGATATGTATAGAGGAAAATAATTGACCCGGCAGAGTGACCTTCACTGTACAGAAAAGTGGAAAAGTTTATTGTCCAGTTTAGATGGGAATGGTCCGTCGTTAATTTACCCCCCGGTCCCACTGAACCCGATTTAATCCCGATTTCGAAAATTTCAAAGTCGGCACGAAATCGGTGTACTTCGAGAGAGTCGTAGTACATCCTGATTCAAATAGGCACCAATTCGGGATCAAAAATAAATCGGGACAACAATTTCAACATGCGCAAATTTTTCTCCCAATTTCGAAAATCGAAGCCAAGTCGGCGCACCTCGGTGCACGTCGTATTAAATCTGCGTTCTTCGTAGTAGGTATATCGACGTTATTCGGCGACCATATCGTACTTATTCGGGATACACATCTCGGCGATGAACACCGAATAACGCCGATGTACTACGAGCAAATTCCGATACACGCCGATGAACTACGACGATCTACAACGAATAACTACGGGCTACTAGGATATTATCCTGAAGTAGTGCGAGGTACCCCGAATTCTGGAAAGTATAAAAAGGTGAATAAACTTTGAAAACATAGGGTTAAATTTCATCAACTATATATGAGGTAATTTCGGACAAATAATAGTATTTCGCCGTTGTGGTTCTAAAACTCCACAACTACAGATTGAGTCTGTTTTTGGCATAAACTTAATTGCTATTCATTCAGTTCTAAACCTTTCAATAAAACCATTCGATGCACTGTGACCATAAAAGCGGACGCTTGAATAAAGAAACAACTGCCAGTTACTACAGAATTGATATTCCTGGTGAGTCATTGATCAACCAACCTGATCCTGATCAGGATCCTGACCACGAACCTGAAGATGGCATCGATACCCAGGGCACCATCAATAAGAAAAAAGAAACCATTCAAACATATTGATCCTGCAGAAGATGACTTGATTGTATGTTAACATAGGTTTTGCGAACAATAAGAAATTATTAAGGCTAATTGATTATAAAAATGGTGAATATTACCATTTGCTTCTTTGGCCTTAATGTTTACTAATAAGGACATACAAACAAGGTCTGGTTTGGGAAATGCTTTAAGCCACTTTCGATAGTATCCAATTATATCGTGTCAACAGTTCATTTAATCTTGCCTTTTTGAATAGGGGTTTTAATGCCACTGACAATACTTTTGACTGTTTTGCGGCCTAAAGGGCATTTATCTATATTTTCCTGGCTTTCTCATACTATTAACAATGCATAAACTCTATCCAATACACCTGTAAACTCACCAGTACTACACTTGGCTCTGAATTGTCAATGGGGGGGGGGTCAATTTTATCAAGTAAACTGTGACGTAATTTCGGACAATCAACAGTTATTTTAATGTCGCTTTCTGTTGTTGGCATGTGGCTACTCTAATAAACAAATTCCAAACTGATTTTTCTGTTGAATTAATCATAATTTATAAACCAAGATTACGAAATCGGGGCAAAATCGCGACGAAAATGTTCAAAATTCGTAGTAGATCGGATCTGTCGGCGTATGTCGCAGTAACTCGGTATGCGTCGCAGTACATCGTAGTTAGAAATCGGGACAGTCGGTCTAGTTCGTACTGTTTCGTAGTAACTCGGCTCCTAATCTCGTGGTACTTCGGAACAAAATCGGGACAAAATCTTAGTTAATCGTATTGCATCGGGAACTTACCGAGCTGAAGATGGGATGAGCGGAGAAAATCGGCTCAAATTCGTAGTAAATCGCAGACAATGTGCCCTCCCGAAGCACTACGACTATTTTGGAAATCGGGCTCAGTGGGACCGGGGGGTTACGTAAAAGCGTGCACTGTATCCGTTATACAACATTGTGCCGCCATATGAAAATAAGATTTTATCTAATCGAGCCAAATAAAAATGTTAAGCTACCGTGGTCCATTTGGATCGAAATTTTCGGTAAAGCTAATCATTAAAATGGGCGTAATCTCCGAAAAAAAATGAAAATATTTAATACAGTTCACATCCTAGTCACACCGTACAGATTGCACAGGCTGACCAGGATCGGCATTTTTGCATATTCAGTTCACCAATTACCATTTAAAGACGACGCGACAAATATATGCACGTGCAAATACTGTTAAGTCGTTGAATAATATGATTATTAGCTGTAAATAGCGAAGCATTGGAAGCGTTCGGCAAATTATGAGGGGTTCTGGCATACCTATCACCCCTGGACGATAAGTCTGTTGACCTTTTCGCTTTGGTTGCTCTGCCGGGTCAAATCTCGCCGTCTATATATAGTTACATAAACATCCAGAAAGGTAAATTAAAGTGATTATATACTAGGACAAAAAAGATACGCAACGCCAATTTTTCATAGCTTTTTGGACAATTTCTAGTTTCATTAAACATTGAGTATATTTTTATAATACCCGCTTCCATACCCATAAGTACAGGGTCATTTTTTCTGATGCCGTTTATCAGCACGATATACACAGTAAAATGTTAAAACTCGCTTATTCCCTGCCTGCGCATTCAAAACGACTACTATCAAAACATTTTTCTTTCAAACACAAGTTAAGATATAGACAAATAAGTAACTAAAGTGTTCATACTGATTTCACTACCGTACGCATGGCACGTTTGCTCCAAGATCAGCGTCAAGCAGCTGTTCGAATGTTGCTGGCTGGACAAAGTCAGAGTGTGGTGGCAAGACATTTAGAGTCCACAAATCAACAATTTCTCGTCTGTACACGCGATTGGCGATCATTGGGACCACTGACGATCGGCCACGGAGCGGACGTCCAAGAGTTACGACGCCAAGACAGGACCAATTCATTAGGCTGACACACCTACGATACAGATCTAAAACGGCAACGAAGACCGCCAATCAGACGCCTGGACTTTACAATAATCGAATATCTGCCCAGACTGTGCGAAACAGACTACGTGACGTAGGACTCCGAGCACGACGTCCACATGTAGGTCTACCTTAAAATGCAAGACGAAGGCGCGTAAGAATGAATTGGTTGACTGCGCATGCACCCTACACCTTTCCTGCACGTTATTGGAGACAGGTTCTGTTCTCGACCGAGTCCAGATATCTTCTGTACAGATCTGATGGCAGAAGACGTGTCTACAGACGTGTAAATGAACGTTTCGCTGATCCTTGTGTGGCTGAAGTGGATCGCTTTGGGGGTGGAGGTGTCATGGTGTGGTGCGGTATCTGCCATGGACATAAAACCCCTCTTGTGTTCATTGAAGGTAGTCTGACGGCCTTACGTTACCGTGATACAATCTTGAGTCCTGTAGTACTTCCCTTTGTGAGACAGAACAACCTCACATTTCAACAAGACAACACAAGAGCCCACGTAGCTAGGGTATGTCGGGATTATTTAGCAACCAACAACATCCGTGTTCTTGATTGGCCACCATACAGTCCGGATTTGTCTCCAATAGAACACTTGTGGGACGTACTAGACCGACGCGTTAGACGACGTAATCCTCCCCCTGCGTCAATACCCGAACTACGTCAGGCTTTAGAGGAAGAGTGGCAGTTGATTCCTATTCACACAATTAACAATCTTGTATGTTCTATGACCAGGAGAATGCGCAGTGCAATTGCCGTAAATGGTGGACATACCAGATACTGATTTTTTTGCTGAATTTTGTTGACGCTAAGTGTAAACTGTGTGATTATTGATAAATGGAATTAATACAAATTAAGGATTTTGTGAAACTAACAAGGTAAAATGTTACTTCTTTATATGTTATGAGTTTTGTTTAAATATGAATTGATATATTTGCAAAATGAGAGATTGAAAACGGAGTTGCGTTTCTTTTTTTGTCGAGTATATGTCTAATTCAAGAATAGATAATGCTACCTTGTATATAATTAATCAATACTATTATAACACGATATTAAAAATAGACAAAAACAACCATGAACCATGAATAATCCGATATGAGGACGAATAGACATGGGCTCCACCCAGATCTAAGAACACCCATGTCCGAGTCCACCCGACCGGAAAATGCACATAACAAATAAATATAGAATATTAAACGTAACTAAAGTATCACTGGTCAAATATCACAGACTATAATAAAAAGAGCTAAATCTTTCTAAAGAGATTACACTCTTTAAGAAAGTTAAAAATCGACTCAGGCCTCACGGTATCAAATAACGATTTCAAATTATCAAGGTTAAAGTGCCGGTTTCTTATGTTGGCAAGATCTACACATTCAATGAGTAGATGTTGGACAGTAAGTGTCTCATTACAAGGAACACACTGTGGTTCTACCTCGTTCTTTAATAAGTACGAATGAGTAATATGACCGATTCGCAATCCGGCCAAAACTAACTCTTCGCGGCGGTCAGACCGAAGACCTGGCAGGCATTCACCAAGTGAAGGTTTAATCGAAAATAATTTATTTCGTTGATTTGCCTGGTCAAAAATATATAGATGGTACTATAAAGACCCAAAGACATTCCAATTAAGGTAAATGCATTATGTTAAAATTTCTGTTTAAAATCCGAAGGTATAAGCAAATAATGATGTATTACAAAATTCGTCGCCTCCATATATGGTACTAGAGGTCCAGATTCACGTGCAAATCTAGCGCAACAAAATACCTCCAATGTATTGTTCTAACAATAAACCGATTCCGTTAATAGAGTTCAGTAGTAATGAATTAGAATGGGTGATAGAGGATAAAGAATTATTCGGTCAATTCTTTGCTACGTACAGTCTGTGTCGTGGTTTTGTCCACCAAAACCGTACGCTGCACGTGCATGTATAGCACGACTCTGCCCAAGTTTTTGACGCAGACCGCACGCAGGAGCAAGTCCGGCCGGTTGTAATAAAGGATGATGCTGTTGTTGCGACGTCGAATAGATTCACGCCGATAAAATTATATTGTTTGTCCGAAATTACGTCACTGTTTACTCCAAAAAATTGGCGTTATTACGGACAAACAATAGTTTTTCGTCGTTTTTATTCTAAAACAATGCCATTACATCTTGATTGAAGAGCTCTGTAGTTACGAGAATTTTTAACAACGCCAATGAATGTGATGTAATTGGGTCCTCCTACAATGGCAAATGTCGGAAAAAATGTTTATATAAAACTTCTAAAAACATTTTTAACTCAAATATTTTATATCTCACAGAAGAACATCAAGTATATAAACTAATGTAAAATGTATTTTTTTGCATATTTTTTTTAGTAATTTGATTATTTATTTTATGAAAAAAGTAAAAGCTGCGTATTGCTTAGGTTTCTAAATAAGGAATATAAAGGGAAGTAATAGACCGGTAGATTTTTACCTTCATACTATTTGATCGGTGCAAGTATAAAGAAGCATTCATGTCCTAGCGGATATTCCCTTCCATAATATAAGACAAAAGGAGAAAATGCTGATCATCAGCATTTTCTTCTTTTGTCTCAATGCATTCCCATGTTTTTCATATTGTATTCTGTTGTAAGGTGATTTTTGAAAGATTATAGATCTATACTGAGATGAAAAAGTTTAGTCAGTATAAAATTTATGGTCAATAATTTTGTCAAAAATGTTTTACAATGCCAAAATTGTTACTCATAACAATCTTCAACCAGTTAAGAACACGTCGGTGAAATTCCATTGGCATCCATGTTTTACTTTACCCTCCTTTCAACAATTCAATTCAAATGGGGTCAAATTGAAAATTCACAGCTTCAGTATTGACTGTTGATAGACTCTAAATTCCTGGTAATTGACATGAAAAAGCGATACTTGTATCATTTCTTGGTAGAATAGAAATCTCTCTGTTGACTGTGAGTGAAGAAACTCCTTTTTAATGGAATTCACTGTCAATTATGGCGACTTATGCACCCAACCTGTTGCTCCTAGCATTTTACTGTGTTTTCAAGAAATCGTTTTATCAGAACCAGTAGCTAGTTTACCACTCAAACAAAGTCATTTATTGTAGAGAGACAATTAGGCTACAAAAAATAAATGTCATTCAAATTTTGTCAAACAACCGTCGAGATCTGGCAGAGCCAATGCTCAAAAAGCGAAATTCCTTGTAAATGGCCCGGCAAGTAATAAACATTTTTGACAACATGCACTTATTGAACAAATGGGTTATAATGTGGTCGATTTTCAATGCCTGTGCACCAGATTGTATGTGACGTAACCTGGTGACGTCACAATAAACATCAATTCTAGGTAAGCTGTTTTCATAGCTGTCAATGACCAAAATCTCTCGCATAATTATGTCCGTTTTTGACAACAACTACCCCAATGCTAAAAACTGTAAGTGCTAAGTTACCAAATTAAAACTGGCAGAGACCGCCAGGGTTTATAAGGTAGGTAAATGACTTCTAAAAGTGTCATTTTTGGCGAAATTGATTAAACCAGAATGCTAAAATCGTGTAGGCTGGTTTCAATTTTATTGTGTTTTTTTTTTATCTTGGCTATTGTCTTTCGTTTGCATACATTTGTTTATGAAAAAGCATTACGCCTTAACTGCAGCAAGTGCAACTGTCGCATTTTGAAATTCTTTTAGCGCGAACTCAAAAATTTAAATTTAGCAACATTACTTGTAGGTTTTCGTTATGAACAAATATTGTGTGAAATTCTACACTGATATGTTTGGCCTAATAATTGACCATCAAAAATACTGTCTAAACTTTTTCTTTTGAGTATATGAATTTTATTTGAAAATAACTTAGATCTAGATAGAGTCTAGATCTAGATCTGTCTGCATGTAGATCTATTTGCAGCCGGATAAAGTTCCATGTCTTTCCTCCCGGTCTCACTGAGACCGATTTAATCCCGACAATCGAAACTTTCGAAGTCGGAAGGAAATCGAGTTACTTCAGGAGAATCGTAATTTATCCTGATTGAAATTGGCAGCAAATCAGGATGAAAATAAATCGGGACAAAAATAATTATTTTCAACGTGCGAAAATTTTCCCCCGATTTTGAAAATCGTGGTAAAATCGGTGCACCTCGTACTAAGTCGTAGTTGTTCGGGTTAGTAAATCGGGGTTTATCGGCGACAGATTTTCCCTATTTGGCCATACAAACTTCGGCGATGAGCAACGAATTACGGCGATGTACGACGAATACTCCCGATTCTCGCCAATGAACTACGGCGACAAAACAAACTGGTCTTTTAAGAAAATGCATCCCATCCATGGATGAACGGAAAAAAAATCGGCTCAAATTCGTAATAAATCTGTGACAATGCGCTCTCCCGAGGCACTACGATTATTTTGGAGATCGGGCTCAGTTGGGCCGGGGGTTTCTTGGCTGATAAGGTTGAATGCTCAGAATGAGGCCATTTTTAGATTGATAAAACATCGGATTTTTTTTTTCGAGCAGCGTCGTTAGGTTTTCGAACCTATTCGGACATCGTCGTAAACGTACAACTATTGAACGTTCCACTATCGAATGTTTTCGATGTCGCCCGAATGATTCCGATTTCACGCAGTCATCAGGGGTGGACTACCTTAAACTTTTCTAGAAGGGAAAAGTTTGACCAGTCTACAAATCTATTGATGAGAGAGGATAATAGCTTTTCCTGATGCTGAATATCTTTCTTAATTCTTCAAATTCTATGTTGTTGGTTCTCATTTGAATTCTCTTCTCAAAAAGATTCGATGTGACTGTGAACCAACAAGAGAGGGTTTGGATTTGAAGTAAATTTAAAATCCTTTATTCTATCTTATATTATTGCTGTGTCTAAATTTGAAATGATATGTCTAGTTAACAAACTAGTAAAACACAACTTATAAAACTCACTGGTGGTGACCTCGCCAAAGCGAGGGACGTTTTTTCGCGATCAATGTATTCTGTCGGTGTTGTTATAAAATATCGTAACTTATGCTTTATCGAAGCCGTAGTCACAAGATTTTATAACAACACCGACAGTTTCTCAATACAAAACCACAGGCGGCAATCACATGACTTTGTTATGATATATTTTCCTCACTTATGTAAACAAAAATACTCGGTAAGAACACACTTTCTTAAATTTTAAATCAAATACTCAGAATCTCAGAATTGAGATACGTACCATTCGATGCGTCTTAATCTCGGGATTATTTTGATACCAAGATCATCCCTCAAATCCATGTCAAAGCTGTGAACATGCGTGCAAAGTGCAAACATTTCTTAAGAAAATATATCACGGCATTTAGAAATACTTTGCACGAATGTTCTCAGCTTTGGCAGGGATTTGAGGGAAGATCTTGGTACCAAAATAGACCAGAGAATATGACGTATCGAATGGCACATATCTCAATATTGAGTGTTAAGTATTTGATTCAAAATTTGAGAAAACGTGTTATCACCGATTGTTTTTTGTTTACATAAGTTCGTAACAAAGTCACGTGATTGCCGCCTGTGAAAACGGTAAACTAAACTCTGTTTTTAGAACGAGTTTATTGTCATTAGAAAAACAAACTATAAACTCACATTTAAACGCAAAATATCTATACCTTGTTGTAGCGAAAATTGTTTTAGTTACCACCAGTTCTCAAACCAGTACTACCACAACACCCTTACCGAGTGAAATTATTTCGTACAAACAATAGTATTTGGTAGATGTTGTCATAAAAATCTCGTAACTACGGCTTGATTCTAGCCGTATCATAACAACACCGACGGTTTATCAAAACATAACAGTTCACTCAGTCTATTCTTAGCACAAAATTCATGCCATAAGTCGGTAAGCCCATTACATTCTACTTATGTAAAGCAGTCAAAATATTGAATTCGTCTGATTAGTGTTTTAAAAAGCGCGAGGCATGTTTATCTATTTTTAGAACCGTCATGCATGTTAGTTTGATCTTACCTTTATTTCATCGTGATGCACGTGCAGATCGTGCAACACAAGGTCGATTAATCAAGAAATAGAAATAAAATAAAAATAGAACTATAGATAGACAACGACAATGATCAAAGATCAGCGAGTCTAAATTGACAGGGGAAGAGGGATTTCGATTTATAAAAATATGTGACTCGAACCCGTCTCCCTGTAATAAATCTACTGAACTCTCACAGTATCGCGGACAGCACGCAGTACCTGTTATTGTTCGCTTTTATTCAGCGGAAAATAGGCACCGCTCCCTATTTACATGTATTGGAATATACTGTAACCTTTCGTCGAGGCTCACGACTCGATGTCCAATTGACCAAACGCCAATCGACAGATCGCTCCGCCCAACATAGAATTTAAGGCAAACAATGGACATGTGGTCGTTAATGGGAACGATTTCATCCAATTAATCGTGGCGTAAATTCGGACAAAGTAGTATTTCGTAGTTGTTGTTATAAAATCTCGTAACTACGGCTTGATTTAAGCCGTAGTTACGAGATTTTATAACAACACCGACGGTTTATCAAAACATAACGTTGAACCTAGTCTATTGTTAGCACAAAATTCTTTGCCATAGGTATGTCGATTGTTTTGATTGTCAGTCGATAAATCTATACAAAACCACGTGCAACGATGAACAATTGGGGCATGACATTTTTGTGATCGTCCATTGGCTGATCGATGTTTTTGATTGACAGTCGGCGTTTGGTCAATTATACTCGGTTTGCATTTTTACCCTGAAGATGCACGTGCAGATCGTGCAACTGAAGTCGATCGTTTGAGGCGCAGTTCTAAAAATAGAATAGCGTTTGCATTTCTTTAATCAAGATTCATGTTCAAATCAAACATTTTTCCTTCATATAAAAGGTATTGATTTCGTGCTGAAAAAAATTTGGTTTGCCGTTATATATTAATAGATTTTATAATAAACTACTGAAATGTTATTGTTCTTCCGAAATTACGTCACGGTTAACTGGAAAAAAATCGTTTCATATGGATGCTCTTTATGCTAGGTTCCCACTGCCGATCTGATCAACTCGATCAACACGACCACCTAATTTACCCGATCAAGCCCGACCAAATGTGTATACACGACTTCTTCTCGATCTCTAGTCGATCAAACTAGACCCCCACCCGAGCACTCCCGATCATTTTCCGATTGAAGCCCGACCATCTTTCTGATGTCTACCCGATCACCCCGTCCTTAATTCGAGTCCTACACGATCAATACCCGACCACCTCGATCTGTACACGACCAGATCGAGCTGATTCTATTCTAGGTGTTCTGAATGAAAATCTTTTTGCAGCGTCTGTGATTATCACATATTCATAATTACTTCATAATATTGTCAGTTTAAACATGTACATAATTTAAATGTGACGTAAATGTACTTTTAGCTATTGACTCATCCTTAATCTGATTAAATATAAAGATAAATGCATTCTTTAATGCATTTGATACCACTATATCAATCATACGTGTTATGTCTCAGAGCGGGGAATTACGTGAAACGCAATTTTCGATGATTTTCAATATTTTGTTAATATACTCTGCGCGGTATCTCGTGCTGATTGTACATATTTATTACCACACGACCTGGTGTTCCCACTGCCGACCAGATCAACTCGATCAAGCGGTCGAATACAGGTCGAGCTAGGTCTGCAAGAGTGATCGGGAGCGGTCGAGATGATCGAAATCGATATGCATCGCTCGGGTTTCCTACTCGAGTTTTTTTTTTGACATGCAAAAACAGTCGAGTGCGATCGAGTACAAAAATGACCGAGAAGCGATTGTGTATTGATCGGGTAGAAGATCGACCTTGTCGTGAATCAGTCGGGTCTGGAGATCGAGTGTGATCGGGTAGATAATTTGTAATCCGACCTGCACCGAGCGTGCACTCGATTACCTCGACTTGTACTCAAGCAATTTCCTACCATACCCCGATCAACTCGATCTCTGATTCATCTGTTCACTCAACCAAATCGGGTGAAGAGGTCGGGTTTAATCGACTAGAGATCGAGAAGAAGTCATATGGTCGAAATTGATCGAGTGCACTTAAGCGATCGACTAGATCAAGTTGATCTGCTGTCATAGAGCAGTTGAAAGCACTCGATCACCTCGACTTGTACGAGTTATTCCCGAACGCATTCCCGGTCAACTCGACTTCTGCTCCAACTGTTCATCCAATCAAATCCCGGTAAAAGATATCGACTCGAGCACACACAATCTCTACTCAAGTGATTGTCGATCAGCTCGATCTTGTATACAATCAATACTCGAGCATCTTCCCGATGTGTTTTCTACTCGACCGCTACACGGATTTTTTTGACGTGTCAAAACAAGTTGGCAGGATTACCGATCGATGCAGACCAAACTCGACCATCTCGACTTATCCCGATCACCCTTGCCGACCGACCTCGACCACTACCTGATCGCTTGGTCGGGTTTGATCGAGTTAATTTGATCGGCAGTGGGAACCTAGCATTACTCGTAATAGAGTTTTGCGTCTTACGTGGACTTCGACTATGGACATCAGACGCGGACTTTTTATCGAGGGTCGTCTCAGCTTTTTCATATAACGGTACATGTAATGGTATGGAGTTTAAAGCAAAATAAAGCAAAATTCAGTTTAATGCATACATGTATATTTTAGATTTCGTTTCGCTCGAATCTAAATCTGGCTCTCAAAACAGTGAAGATATTTTGAACTTGATAAATCTCTTATGATTGTTCTATTGTTTTCACTCATTAGGCTTTTTCTTGGCATTCTGTTTCGAATGGCGTATTTAAGGAATTGATTCGTATCCACTGCAAAAGCAGCTTGATCAGGGTGATCACGAGATGTCCCAAGGAAAACGGCCTTCGATTTGTCGCACTCCTACAAAGCACATCCAACTAATTCGTCGGATGAGCCAAATAACCTCTAAGAATTCAAAATTCTTTCTTTGTCGTTTCTTTTTCGATTTAGTCCGTCTGATGACCCAGGTAAAAAATAATTTCGCTGCACCCCCCTAGGTACCAAGGTTGTTATATACCATTTTAAAGCTTGAAATGTGCTGAATACAATGCACAATGTTGTCAAGTTGTAAACCTGTGCAGATCCCGTGCAAACACACACATATATGGGTGGGGTAAGATAACAAATCAATTATTTGAAATGCATTTGTCAAATAAAAGTCGTCTTAAACCCAATCAGTGAGGACTTTGCTCATTGAAATTCATCAAATTACTATCAAATAAACCAGAAGAGGTATACAAAACAAATTTCAATAGATTATATGTATACAAAATGCTTAAATATCTCGTCAATTTGCATATGGTGGGTGGGGTAATTTATACACAGTAAAATACTTAGCCACACAAACAAATACGCGCATTTTTGTTCCATGAAACGTTTGCACAACCATTTATAGATTAAATACAACTTATTTGGATCTTTGTAAAACCTCTTCACCTAATATCTTAACAGATATAAACAAGACACAGTTCTATGCCGGTCCTAAAATGCACCCTCTTTCCCTTTATCTTGCAACATTATCCGCCAGGTAATATTAAATAAGGGCGCTATCTAAGGAATTTTCTTCACCCATAACCCTTGATGTACCAAGGCTGTTATATACCATGTTAAAGCTTGAAATATGCTGGAAACGATGCACGATGTTGTCAAGTTGTAAACATGTGCAGGTCCCGTGTAAACAAACACATTTGTGGGTGGGATAAGACAAGAAATACATTACTTGAAATATATTTACCAAATACTTGTTTTCTAAATCCCGACCTCTTAGGAATGTGCTCATTCAAATTCATTGAATTATTATCAAATAAATCAGATGAGATATATAGAATATGTTTCAATTGATTATAAGCAGAGTAAATGCTCAGATATTTTGTCATTTTGCATATGGTTGGTGGGGTGTTTTATAAACAGAATTATACTTAGCCACACAAACAAATATTCGCATTATTGTTCTGTGAAACGTCTGAGCAACCGTTTACAGATTAAATACAACTTATTTGGATCTTAGTAAAATACCTTCCCACTATCTTTGATACAATGCACGTTGTTGTCAAGTTGTAAACCAATGCATGTCCCGTGTAAACACCTAAATATGTGGGTGGGGTAAGGTAAACATTTTTTATGCATTTGGCACATATAAATCGTCTTAAACTCGCCCTTTTGAAATGTTCTCACTCAAATGCATGTCATTATGATTGAAATAGCAACAAGCGATTTACAAAATACATTTCATTCGATTACACCAAGAAAAAGGCAAAGACGGATCCATGATTCCTATAATGTGGATTCGACTTTCTCCAAGATTCGATCGTAAAAATATGAAAATTAACTAAACTAAATTCTAATTAATAAGAAAGTGATGTCAGAGCCCAGGAGTCTTGCTACAATTTTCTGTTTGTGCCCTGTACCAGTGGAAAAAACACGTTTTAACCTAAATTGGGGGAAACTAAATCATGTATTACAGCTACAAATTAGACTGTAGGTATGTAAAATACACTGGTAAATACTTTTGTTTGAGAAACTACATCAAAACTGTTTTGTAAATGAAGGAATTGTCTTATCTTGGGGGAATATGGGTTCTCATTGGGACTGTTCATTTAAGAATTGGAATTATCAGTCTCAATCTAATAACGATTAGCAGGCCCATAGGAACAGGGGGGCTAGGGGTAACCCCCCGCCATGTTGGCCAAAAATGCCGAATTTTTCTTATTTTACACTGAAATACAATTTGACCCCCCAATATTCAGACAAAGGGGCTTCAGCCCACCCAATATAAAATTGCTTCCTACGGGCCTGATTAGATTGTGATCAGAAAAATATTATTACAGAGATTCTTTTGTGGTGATTCACACCTTAAAAGTGCTATCGGTGCACATAATAGCACATTGACAGCTTATAAACGTGATGACTGTATTTATTATGATAACCATAGGCCTAAGCCACTTTACAGCTATTGAACTGATTGTAACATGTTTTCAGAATTAGTTTATATTTATAAATTGTGTGGTGAAATGAAGTCTGAAACATAAGTTTTGCTAATTCAAATGAAGTCAAATCGAGAAGTGTCGGTCCTTAATGGCACGAAATGAGAATACGTGCTAGACTATATGACCATTACAATGCATATCAAGGTTGTATATGTTATAAGAATGAATACGTTGTCGTTAATGAGAAAACAATATATTCATTGATTGAGTGGGAAATGTATTGGGATTTATTTTTCCGATTCGGACCAAAACTTCCAGAATGAATATCCAAAGTAGACTAGTAATCCATAGTCGATGGAACAGACGAAACGTGATGGTTAATAGTGTACAAAACCATATTGTGAACGTATGGCCTAACGTCAAATTTATTGCGAAAGCTTGGTCATTAGGTTATAAATTGAACTTTACAGTATAATCATTATGATAATTCTATGATATATACACTTTTCACCATAAGATGGGGAATTATCAAACTGTATCTATTTACACTGATCAAATCGCCCTCAAAACTTTTCAACTAAAACTTCACCTACTTCTTTTTTTACTTTGATACTTGTTAAGGCTAGATTTTTTATATCGTGAATCCTAATTTCGACGATGACATGATTATTAGCATCACTGGAAAGCAATATGAATATCAATGGAAAGCTTAAAATGTAGACTTTTATTATGAAGATTTTGTACCACAATAATAAAGGTTTGTAACAATTATGTCCTTAAAGTGTAGGACAAACTAGGTGTGATACACAAGATTGATATAGCAACACGCGAATGACCAAATTAAAAAGAGGAGACAAAATTACATGTAATTGTTTCAGATGGATAAATGGAGTAAACAACATAAACTATTTAATTGCAATTGACATAGAATAACATATATAAGTTTGGAAATGAAGATGAATAAAGACAACTATGAAACTACAACAATGAAATTAAAATCTATGCCCAATGCCCAAACCATCTTCAATTCTGTGACAAAATCAGTAACCTAACGTTATCAAGTTTTGTCAATCAGTGCGTTTTTGTCGTGTTGAATTCCCGTCCTTTAGAATTCCAAATCAAACAGGTTTTAATATACACAAGACATTATATTATACAAATTAATGACAAGAGAGACCACGGCGGTGGTGTATGCTCAAATGGAGTTACAACATAATAAAACATCCCTTACTCATATGCCCTAGGTCGTATGATAAACATCGTCTTGTCAACTTGGTTAGAGATTGGTCAAAACCATCATTGAAGACCCAGGTAACTCACACAATTTCGTCCCCTATCAAAAATTAGCAACTAATCTTTTGTATTAACAGACGAAAATGCATGCAAAACGTTTAATCGATCCGTACAATCAGATATGCGCTCTCTTTTAAGGACCGTTTTGGTTGAATCTTCCCTAAATAAGTGATAAAGATCAAGAAATGTACAGAATAATTTGAGAAAATGGAAACATGAACTCAACAAAACCATTCTTCAAAAGAGAATTTTTACTAAGCCGTGAAGGTATTTTACTCAAAAAAGGGTCATTTTAAAACGTCCCTTTATTAACCATTAACGGGGCTGTATAAGTAATTGAAAATTATGAAATACATCTTTTTGTGAATCTTTCCTGTCCCAAAATTTATTTGTATTCAGATTTTCCAGATCAATGCAATCAACATGAATGTTCTATGCATCTATTCCATGTGTAGATCTACTGTTGGTGGCCATCTTGGACGCTATCATGCTTTTAGTGTGTTGTCCAATAATGTTAGAGTGAAATCTTTTGGATTCACCAATCAATATATCTGTTATATCAAAGAATTCTAAAACATTTTCATTTTATGCTCCTGCACGGATTGAGGATCCATAGAAAATTCTTTTGCTATCTGAGAATGGATGGGTAAAGCAGAGATTATTAAGTTACAGGGAAAGAGGGAGCATTTGAGAGCAGCATAGAACAATGTTCTGTTTATGTCTGCTAAAGTGGGTGACGATGTTGTACCAAGGTCCGAATAAGTTGTATTGAATCTATTAACGGTTGTACAAACGTTTCAAGACACAATAATATGAGCATTTGTTTGTGTGGTTACGTATTTAATGTGTATAAAATATGCAAATTGACTACTTTTCTGGAATTATTTCTGCGTATAATCGATTTAAATGTGTTTTATATGTCGCTTTTGCTTTTTTCAATCATAATGCATGCAATTGAGTGAAATATTTATGAAAGGGTGGGTTTAAGACGATGTATATTTGACAAATGTATTTCAAATAATTTATTTGTTGTCTTACCCCACCCACATATGTGTGTGTTTAAACGGGACCTGCACAGGTTTACAACTTGACAACATCGTGCATCGTATCCAGCATGTTTCAAGCTTTAAAATGGTATATAACAACATTGGTATATCAGCAACTCCTTCGATAGCCCCTTGTGTAACATTATCCATAAGACTATGTTGTAAATTACAGGGGGTGGGGGCATTTTAAAGTGCAGTCTAGAACTGATTCTTGTATATACCTGTTAAGATGTAGAGAGAAGGTGTTTTACTAAGATCTATATAAGTTGTATTAAGTCTGTACATAAGCGGTTGTGCAGACGTTTCACAAAACAATAATATGAGTATTTGTTTGTGTAGGTAAGTGTATTACTGTTTATAAAACACCCCACCCAACATATGCCAATTGACGAGATATCTGAGCATTATTTCTGTGTATAATTGATTGAAATTTGTTTTGTATATCTCTTCTGGTTTATTTCACAGTAATTTGATGAATTCCAATGAGTTACGTTCCTTCTTGATTGGGTTTAAGATGACTTTGTATTTGACAAATGTATTTCAAATAATGTATTTGTTGTCTTACCCCACCCACATTTTTGTGTGTTTACACGGGACCTGCACATGTTTACAACTTGACAATATAGTGCATTGTATTTAGAACATTTCAAGCTTTAAAAAGGTATATATCAACATTGATACATCGAGGCATAGTGGTGAAGCGATCTTCTTAAAAGGGCCCCCTTATTTGAAATAATTTGACAGACTATGTTGTAAGATAAAGGGAAAGAGGGGGCATTTTCAAGAGCAGCCCAAAACTGTGTCATGTTTATATCTGTTAAGATATTATGTAAAGATGTTTAAGTAAGACCTAAGTAAGTTGTATTTAATCTAAAAACGCTTTTACAAACGTTTCATGGAACAATATTGTGATCAATTGTTTGTGTGGCTAAGTGTTTTAATGTGTATAAATTTCCCCACCCACCATATGCAAATTGACGAGATATCTGAGCATTATTTCTGCGTATAATTGATTGAAATGTCTTTTGTATACCTCTTCTGGTTTATTTAATTGTGATTTTATGAATTTGAAAGAGTACATTCATAAGTGATTGGGTTTAAGACGGTTTATATTTGACAAACGCATTTCAAATAATTTATTTGTTATTTTACCCCACCCACATATTTGTGTTTACACGGGAACTGCACAGGTTTACAACTTGACAACATTGTGCATCGTATTCAGCATATTTCAAGCTTTAAAATGGTATATAACAACCTTGGTACCTAGGGGGGTGCAACGAACTCCTTAAATAGCCCCCTTATTTGATTTCATCAGACGGACTAATTGCAGAACGGCAGCTTTAAATGACATACATCAGCATGTACAGAAAATGTGATGAAGTTCGGGTCATCTACTTATCATGTTTACAAAATAAACTCGCTTATTACAATACACAATACAATACAATACAATTCTTTATTGCCTCCATACTTGGAGATATTGCATGGTACCTTTTACATGATAACAATTCGTGGCAATTTATAACAAAAGTGAAGATAACGAAAGTTAAATATGTACATGAATATTAAACATTTCTAACCTGACTGAATTTGAAGCTATTAACTTATAGCCTCATCAACTCCACATTATTAAATTTGTATTATTTGTGCTGTGATCAATACATTCTTACACAGGAAACAATATATTTGTACGATATCTTCAGAAATGCTTTGTCTCTCTCTTCGTCAAATAATGGGGGAAGTGGAGCTCCCATGATACGTAGCGTCCAGGCAAAGTTCTCCATAGAAGCGAGTTCGTCTGCAAAAATATTGCCGAATGACGATCTCACCTCTCTGGTGAACCCAGCCCTGTGCGTTTCGGTTTTTAGACACTCTGATAACAGATGGACAGTTACTTCTGTGTACAACGTATCACAAACGTCACATCTTTCATTGATAAAATGGACAGGCTTTACCCATAGCTTGGCAACAGTATTTTGAATAGTTCGAAAGTGGCTATATTGTGAAACTTTGTACACTAAACTCTTATCTATTTCTGGATGTAGAACTTGAAAGTATGCAAATACTGGGTTACTTGATAAACGTGTTTCCCACAAATTACGTTCCCTCTCCTTAATCGCAGTAGAGTCTATCGATTATGCGTTTCCACGCTAATTTACTTGGTAGAACGTTTTTATTAAAGTAATCGTTTAACAAGGAAGATAAATTGTACATGGACAGTATGCGGCATATATCTGGTATAAAACCAAGACGGACGGAGTTTCTATTCCCGATGAACATTATATATTTAGTTACAAAGATTTCTTTCGATATGCAGTATTCGGGCAGGCTTAATAATTTGAATAAAAACAAAAGTTTAATTTTGTCGATCTCGCTACCAATTCTGTAAAGCCCTAACATTGACTCGGCCATATCGGAGCGCGTCTGGGTCGCAAAACCTTGGACCTTTTTAACGACAAAAAAAGAAAGCATGAAATGAAGAAAGCATGAAATTTAGCAAATTCAAATCGGGAACGTGTTAACAGATTTATTGAAGATTTTTTGCAATTATGTTCCGGATAAAACGAAATATGAAAAACAGCAAAGGACAATGACTTAAAGGAAAAAAGAAGAAAAAAAACAAGCAGGGCAGAGTTATGGTTCTTATGCGCAGCACTTTTCCTTGGTGAGATCTATCCACCAATGATGTTTCATGAACCTAGCTATTATACTTTGAGAAATGTATATCTACTCCTGACAAAATTTAAGAATGACAAACAGCAAAGGGCAATAACTAAAACGTTGACCAGGCAGAGTTATTGTTCTTATATACTGCACTTCCCCTTGATCCACGAAGTTTCGTTGTCCTAGCTATTACACTTTTAAAAATATACCCCGGACAAGATACAAGTATGAGAACAAAAGGCAGTAATTTAAAAAAAAAATGGACCAGGTAGAGTTTTTGTGCACT
Source organism: Fragum sueziense (assembly GCA_963680895.1). Taxonomy (NCBI): domain Eukaryota; kingdom Metazoa; phylum Mollusca; class Bivalvia; order Cardiida; family Cardiidae; genus Fragum; species Fragum sueziense. The sequence continues at coordinate 63,263,179 of OY804597.1, forward strand.
GCACTCTGAAATAATGAGAAGAATATAACTACAAAGTTTCAAGTCAATCGGACATAAGTGGACGCCGCCCGGACACACGGACGCCGGACACCGGACGCCACAGGTGATCTCATGATACGTTCCGTCTTCGACGGGCGTACAAAATGGAAAAGTAGTCTGTCGTTACATACATTGTTTAATGAACCCATGTTAATTCACGCAATATGTATTTGTTTACAACTTTCAATAAGTTAACTTGTAATTTAAGGGGGATTGCTCCAGTTTTTCGGAACCATCGGTCATTACTGTAGAAAATTAAATGTTTCGTCCATATATGTTTCGCTACCATATTTTCAATAATATTACACGTCATTACAATTTACCATTTTCGACGGTGACAGTGTTTTTTATGCAAATCTGATTTCCTCATGATGAAAATCGATAATTTATATCAAGACAGTTGTAAGTGTGTATGCAGTTACCACTTTTTTGCGTCATTTCATTCATGTGTAGCTGATAAAAATTGCTGTAATTCACAAATAAGTGCGATGGCTTATACATTTTCTTTTTGAATTATTATCAGGACATGTTGCTTAATACAATAAGGGAGTTTTATCAAATTCTATTATGTAGAACTTGAAATATTTCCAAAAATATGCAAATTTTGACATGAAACACTTCAGTTTCGTTGATCTAACTGAACACGTGAACATGCTGTTTTGTACATTTATGCGTTTATAATAGCACATATTTTGATTTTTTGTTCTTATTTAATGTAAGATGTTACTTTTGCGGGACTTAACGATGATTATGCTGCACTTTTTCAGCATTTTAGTGACCTTGGACAGGTTCAAGAAATTGTGCATTTTTTCGCTGTAGGGTTATGTGATACAAATGTCTATAAATTCAAACAAGATCGCTTACCATTCATTTTTAATTCATTTTTCAACTGGTGATAACATGTAATTTCAACATACAAAATGTAAATAAATTCTATCATTGGGAAAAAATTAGGAAACTGGAGCATTCCCCCCTAATAAAGTTCACTTTGTAAACGGTACAGATCAAACCAATTGAGTGGTTCTAAAACAATAAACACGTGTCTATTCTTTTAATTTTGATCAGTACATTTTTACATGTACCGTTATATGCAAAAGGCTGAGACGGCCCCCGATAAAAAGTCCACGTGCGATGTCCATTGTCGAAGTCCACGTAAGACGCAAAACTCTAATCAGACGACGTCAATTTTGACTACATTACAGCCGAGCCCAGATAGCTCAGTCGGTAACATCGGAGTTTGTCAATCTAGGGGTCGCAAGTTGGATCCCCAGCTCGGTCAGTATCCATTTTTTTTTTAAACTTTATTATTCAAATTATTACATCATATGCATGGCTTATACATAATATTCTAACAAGATCATTATTGTAAATATACTTTCATTTGATCTCAGATGACTGTATGGAAACATACATGTATTTTGGTTATGAGGAAACGTGAAGCCATTTTAGAAATCATAGAAATAGCACAAGAAAAAACGGTACGGTGTTTTCTTTCATTATTTCTACGTTCTCTTTGATTTTGAGCTTTTGGAGTTGGGTGTTATACTCGAAATATACAGTCATCTGTAAATTCATAGACTACATCATGCACATGTATATGTATTAAACAATTCAAGGGTTTATGTAAAATTCAAAAAATAAAGTTCATTGAAAGAAAATGAAATGAACAAAAGAAAAAGTTGAAACTTTTAAAGCATGTTATAAATTAATAGTTTTCACTTTTAACACTTAATGATCCTGCACCAGTCTGCCAACAATTGCCCAATTATCTTTTTTGTTTTCATTTCTCGTTGTTTGATCAATAATTTCAAAAGCCAATTTAAGATGTCGAATGAAGGCATTTCGTGTAGGTACTATCTTTTTTAATTTGCTATTGTAAATATAACGTTTGAACTCTAAACATAAGATATCTAATTGAGGATTGGTTTCGAAACCAAGCAACAAATCTATACTGTTTAGTTGATTAGTGTGATTAAATTCGTTTAACTTGTGATTTAAGAAATTAATAAGTGGTTTGATTTTATTGCATTCGAAAAATAAATGTGTAATGCTTTCTTCATTTATGAGACAGAAGGTACAAGTGTTGTCATTCGTAATATTCATTTTTTGTAGAAGTAAGTTGGTTGGAAATACTCTATGGACGATTCTAGTTTGTAGCCATTGAATAAACGAATCATTGGTTATTTTGAAAACGTTTGAGTAAACTTTTTTCCAGTCTTTGTTTAGATTAATGTACTCTGATAGCCATTTATTTTTACTTTTCGGAGTTTCGTTATTATATATGAATGTAGAGTAAGTATATTTGTTAACGTTTGCTTTTGTTATAATGGGAAATATATAGCTATTGATAGAAGGATTGTGACATTGATTCAACGATTTAAATTCAATATGAACATGAAGCTTTTGTAAAAATGATTTAATCGCGTTACGAATGCTATAATATTCGAGAAAGTTTAATTTACCGTCAACTAAATGTTTAAAGTGGTCAAATGATTTAAAATCACCTTTTTCCGTGAACATATCTTTAATTAGAAATATTCCACGTTGAAATAGATTTTTATTGAAAATATATTTAGAATCGGTTTTTATTCCTTCATTGTAAAAAATTGGTAAATCTAGTACTTGATTCCCATTTTGGAATCTAAACTTTTCAATGTATTCTATATAAGACTGTAGAACATCAACCCAGAATGCATTTTTTATTCTTTTCACAACAATTGCACTGTATAATTTCCCACATTTCATTAATTTGTTAATATCGATACAAGTATTTGCTAAGTCGTAATAAGATGACTCGGGATTTAAAACTAAATCTTTTAACCATTTTAATTTCATACTCTTTATAAAGCTTACGATATCTGGTATTTTCAACCCACCCTCTTCATAATCTTTAATCGCAATTGAAGCTTTAATTTTTGGTCGCCCATCCCAAATGAATTCTGTAAATAAGTCGTTTAATTTCTTTAAAAATTCTGGTGATGGGGTCGGTAAGCTTATGAAAAGGTGAGTTAATAATGGAACTAAAAGCAGTATCCATTCTTACCTTTAGCCAAAACATTTGTATCTCACCGATGTGTGTAAATCATCTATGTGAGAGAGCAGCCGGATTCTCGGTTAGAATATTGTGGTGGTGCTTGTTTAAGAAACACCTGACCGGGAATCCGCGGTTAGGTAATTCAGCCGACGCGATATCACCATAACAGTTGAACACGGCGTTAAATACCAATAAATCAGTTGTATGCCGTACCGAATGGGTCAAAAGTCTAGATACCAGGTGCACCTCTAAAAAATACAGGTGCACCTGTATATTTTGAGGTGAACGTATAAATTTTATACGTGCACCTCCATTTTTTCGAGGTGCACTTGTATTCTTATAAGTTCACCTCAGAATATACAGGTGCACCTGTTTATTTTAGAGGTGCACCCGTATTTTTAGCCTCGTTTTATGAAAAATACAAGCGCACCTGAATTACCCAATCAGAACTTTCGTTTCATCCAACAGTTTGTCCATATTTTGAGTTGCCTAAAATGGGGGGGGGATATAGCCTATTCGATGCGGGACTTCCATTTCCGTAGTAGGCCTAACATGTTGCCAAGTTAAACAAAATCTGATAGACCTAGATCTATACATTTTTTTGAGTAGGCTATGCACCCCGACAGATTTACCTACCTTTTTCATAATCTATGCGTGAATCCAGACATATCCCAAGATGGGACACGTGTTTTGAAATGGGGGAAGGGGCGGGGCTCTGAATCAGCTGAAATCAGCATATTTTCTCTTAATTCTTCAGTATATATTCTGCGTTACAATGTAAACAAATTCAACATAACTCGTTCATTGCTATGCGGCGCACCAGGATTTCTTTTAGGGGTTCGAACATACGAATAATTAGGGGGTGTAGTTTTCCTAGTACTAGATTTGATTACACAATTTTGATTGTGTCAAATTTCTGTATAGAATCAGTCGGGATGACGTCATAGCCTCACTTTCATTTTTTCATCGAGGGTACAACCTCGGTCTTTATCGTTACGGGATACCAACTTTGAGGCAGATTATTTCAAAAATCCATCGTTAAAATTCATAAACAAAACTCTTTCTTTAAAGAATGTGATTTAAACTTTCTAACTACCAACGCATTTTTAATAATCAGGCGTAGTCGTCGAGATATTAATGTTGAAAGTTGGTTATGCTTCAACGAAAAAGACCGAAGCTTTCACCTCCACCGAATGAGTGCAGGTCCGCTGACGACGTTTTTGATTGGCTGAAAGAATTGTGCCGACCGGGTCAATGAAAATGAAAAAAAAGTATCAGGCAACAGAGTGGGTTCAAACGACCACCACCTCTGTATCCGCCACTGCTGCTGCAGCTTGTAAATTGGAATAAATCCGGTCAAATTTTTGCCGTTTAGGAAAGGTTTTTACGAAAATTGTATTTTGATCCAAATTGGTCTCAAGTCTATTCGGCCCGAATTTTTCCAGACTAATTATACATGCCTGCCACAACAACAACTCAACGATGTCATGCAAATTAAACATCAAATATTATGCCAAAACGGGGTAAGTATTGCTGTTTTAACCCAGAACTCTCTCCTCTATCAGACTTTCGAATTACATGTCAGGATATGTGTGTTTCTCGTAGTCAGGAATGCATTGTGGACAATAAGTAATTGGTTTTCGTGTTTGACGTTTGGGAAAGGGTTTCAGACTAGCATTCCTATATAATGCTTATGTACAGGCATTTGAATACTTCTTCAAGTGTTAAGATATGGGATGATATCAAAGTAAGAGGCATTCACGCATTGATGCCATACTAGTAGGATTCTTCACTTAAGCTAAAGGTAGTACGCCTCCACTGGTAATGAGATTCACAAGAAATCAGAATTTGTTGGACATTGTTAACATTGCTACATATCGGACATGTTTTGGAGACATCTAAAATTCGATGTTTGAATGTTCCAATGCTGAATATTTACGACTGTCGACGGACATCACCCAAATGACTGCGACAGCGCATGAATTTCATTAGGGGATGGACTAGGGGAGATTCGGTATAACTCGGACACAAAACGTAGTCTCTGACAGGACACGATGGATATGTCACTCTCTCAGACAGACAAGATTCTGAATCAACAACAAAAACAATAAAGTATTCCAATTCTAAACTAATTTCATAGGCTAAAACAGTTAAAATAAAGCCAAGGCAGATAATTTTACGAAATAAAATATACTACCAGAGTAAGGTAAACTCGGACAATGATCAGGGAATCTCGGACGCAACTGTTGTTTTAACACATTCCAAAACGGTAAAGGTTTGCACACTGCTCCAATTTGAAAGCTGTTGCAGTCGACATCATTTATGTTGCTAATTCGCACATGAAAATCGGATAAACATGGAGAAAACCTTAGTGTCCGAGTTTAAAATAGCTAAATACGATTTAACGTCGGACACTACGTCACAGAAAGGAATAAACTTCCCCACACGTCACGATACATGTCACGTGGTGTCATCTATTCAGGCACATTCGATTGATGACGCGTTATACCTATTAATACAGCTGATTTTGGGAAATATTTAATAAATACTCTTTATTGATAAAGAGAAACATCTGGCTGTCCGAGATTACCAACATGTCCGAGAAATCCCGAATCTCCCCTTTGGTACTTTTAAAAACACGGTTAAGGTCTTCCTTTTGTACAATATTGTGTGAACATACACAATATATAATACTATTATGATTTGTAAACTTTCATTCCAAGTTAATGATTTTTGAGGATTGTTCCTCTTCAGCTTCTCTCTTCAGCCCTGGTAAAGGACTAGAATTTTTTGTTGTACAGTACATTCAGTCTGGCAGTGCTATCTATCATTCAGATAGGAATCTACTAAACGTTCATGAAACATTTTGGTGGCAATGCCCATATTCGGAGTAAACTCCGAGATCTATACATTGAAAGGTGTCATAGCCAGTAATTCAATTTAACTTCTGTTATTTTTTCAGGCATGGAAGCACTCATCAAATCACAGCCTTTGACCTGTCAATCTGTACATCCTGCGTTACCACTGCTACACCAAATCATTTATTCTTCGGATGAGTTGATGAACAATTAGCAACAGCAGCGATAGGCAGCATAACAAACGGTGAACAATGATACAATCACTAGGTGTTTGACAGTCTTAGAACACATTCGTTACTTTTGATAAAGCTGGATGAAAGAGTCGGTACAGAATTTGTCACCTAGGGACCAGGGCTAGGAAAAATAAATTTTGAGAAAATTTAGACTTGGAAAATATTGAAGGTGATATAACATGCTTGTCATCTCAATAGAATCTGAGGGATAATAATAGCCTCTATGATGGTTGAAGAAAACTTAGACAGTATTGTTATAGCTGTGAAAACTTGTTTACAAATAACAATTAATTTGACCGGTAACAAAACGTTATCGGCTAGAAGAGATTTGAAGTTAAGACAGTCTCGATCAGACATAAACATCTTTAATCAAAGCGAAACATCATGTTTGCTCCATAATAGAGCATAATTATTGCCATGTGCAGCTACTTCAGAATGAAAACCTTTCAAAATATGTATGTTTTGTGAAAAATATCTGGTTTGCTCTGTGGTTACTTAAGGGGAATAATATTCTCCTAAGAGCACCCATGTTAATTAGAAAATCTTTCGTAGATAGTTTGTGTCAAGTACAGACAAACAAAAAGAAATTTACAGACTATCGAAAAGTCTATCAATCAACCATAAACAATACAACATGGAAAATATTGATACAAAAGGAGAAACTGCTTCTTTTGTTTCAATGTTTTCCCAAGCCATTTCTTTTAGGGACGTTAAAACCAGGTCATTTTTGGGAAAGGGTTAACAACAAATTCATCATTGGGACAAGGGCCAACCCATTGGCTTAAAAATGCTTACTGGGGCATATTGTTTTTTTTACTTATGTCCTTCCATCTGTCTGTCTGTCTGGCTTTGGAAAACATTGTGGAATATGAAGAAATTGCAAGCAATTTCTTCATCTCCGACAATGTTTTCTTTCATGAAAGCAGAACACATGTTAAAATTTGATTTTCTTAACATTGTTGTCTGCAACATCTTCAAATACGGAAAAGTCTGAATTTTTGCCATTTGGGAATGGGTCAAACTCCCATTCAATAAATCAATTTAGAAAAAAGGTGTTAATGGTATTTTAGACAGAGTGAGACATGGATTTACAGTGTTGAATCTAGAGGGGGCCATGGCCAAAATGGCCCCCTAAAATCTCAAATGACCCCACTGAGAATGAAGCATGGGTCAAATAACGGTAGCTATGTATTTGTATTAGATGATTCCCTTGAACAAGAGCTGTGGGCTCATTGGGCCCCCAGAACACTGGATTAAGATCAGTCTGTAGACATGCACAGTCCAATTTAGATTTCACACATTTACTAAGTAATTTATTGTAAAGTGATTTATGGTTCTTTTAAAATGCTATGCATAAGGGCCGCCATTTCCCAAGATCCCAGGTCATTTATATGATCAATAAATTCATTAGAATTCACAAGAACTAGACGGATCATAATCAAATGTTTTACGCCCTCGTATGGAAAGATCAGGGGCATATTGAATTGCAAGTGTCTGTCTGTCCGAAAACACAGTCATTTGAGGGCATTGGTGTGTTACAGTCACATCTTGTTTCACATTAGAATAAGTACAATGAATTTGAAATTCCTTAAGGTAGTCCACCTGTAACGAGATTCATGTGACATCACAATTTGTTGGACATTGTTAACATTAAATTTGTTACATTCCTGACCTGTTAAGGCGACATCATGAAATTTAATGTTGGAATTTTCCAATGCCGAATGTTGAAGACAATGCCTGAATAATTCTGACATGGCATGAATCTCATTAAGGGTGGACTACCTTAACAGTAACATCCTCATAGCTCAGTAAGGTAAGAGTCTTATCAATCAAGGGGGTGTGAGTTTTAAATTCATTTGTCTCTCATCTATGTATGAAACACTTCTGATTAAAAAAGACTGTGTTTGTTGCAACTTGTTTTTGTGTCTAACTAGTGCTATAGAGAAAAAAAATGTCATGAGCAGGGTTCTTGGAAAATTGTCTTTAGTTTATTGCATCTACTAGGACTACCTGAATACTATGTTCCCAAATCAGCTTATACCCAAGTGCAGCCTGATCAGAGAGCAATGATACTTCCTGATAGTTGCTACAAGTAATGAAGAAGCAAGAAGAGATCAAAATGGATCTTAATCAGACTTGGTATATGCACCGGCTGTACTAAATTCTTGTTGATCACAAATATGTTCACCTGCTCCCAAGGCTTGAAGCAACAACATATTAGACCAGTTTAACCCTTTCCCAAAGGACAAATTTTGGGATGTTCAAATTTGAGAGCTTTGTGTACAATATAACATAGACAATATTGAGACAAAAGGAGAAAATGCTGGTTTCATTTGTCCCAAGAATACTAGTTGATCTGAGTCAACATGGCTTTCCAACTGACTTAACTCCAAGACAATATGGTAGTTTAACCACAACAATCTTGTTTAACCCTTTCCAAAATAACAAAATTTTAGGGTGGTCCAATCGGAAAGCTGCTACAGATGACAAAATGGATGTCGATAAAGATCAGATTTTTGTATGATAGAGCTGAAAAAATATTGAGGCAAAAGGAGAAACTGCTTGTTATAAGCAGTTTCTTAATTTGTCTCAACGTTTCCCCAAGCCATTTCTATTAAGGAATTCAAAACCAGGCCCTGGTTTCTCTAAATAAACTTAAGTAAATTCTCATGAGAACATGCTCAACTTCAAAGGAATACTCTCCTACCTTGGAGGGTATTCGATTGAAGATCACGTGAATTTTGTGCGATTTGAGCACAATGCTCAGATTTGAGCATGAGAATGTACTTAAGTTTAACGACAACAATGCTGTTTTACTGGAGTGATATTGAGCGACTGGTGCATCTAACCAACTCAATATCTTAGTTTAAGATATTGAGCGGCTGGTGCATCAAACCAAGTCAATATGGTAGTTTAACTACAACAATACTGTTTTACTGGAGTGATATTGAGCGGCTGGTGCAGCTAACCAAGTCAATACGGTAGTTTAACGACTACAATGCTGTTTTACTTGTGTGATATCGAGCAGCTGGTGCATCTAACCAAGTCAATATGGTAGTTTAACGACATCAATGCTGTTTTACCGGAGTGATGTTGAGCGGCTGGTGCATCTAACCAAGTCAATATGGTAGTTTAACGACAATAATGCTGTTCAAATCGAATGAAATCGAGTGGCTGGTGCATCTAACCAAGTGAATATGGTAGTTTTACTACAACAATGCTTTTTTATTTGAGTGATATCATATTGAGCGGCTGGTGCATCTAACCAAGTCAATATGGTAGTTTAACGACAATAATGCTGTTCAAATCGAATGAAATCGAGTGGCTGGTGCATCTAACCAAGTCAATATGGTAGTTTTACTACAACAATGCTTTTTTATTTGAGTGATATCATATTGAGCGGCTGGTGCATCTAACCAAGTCAATATGGTAGTTTAACTACAACAATACTGTTTTACTGGAGTGATATTGAGCGGCTGGTGCAGCTAACCAAGTCAATATGGTAGTTTAATGACAACACTGCTGTTTTACTGGAGTAATATTGAGCGGCTGGTGCAGCTAACTAAGTCAATATGGTAGTTTAACGACAACAATGCTGTTTTACTGGAGTAATATTGAGTGGCTGGTGCATCTAACCAAGTCAATATGGTAGTTTAACTACAACAATACTGTTTTACTGGAGTGATGTTGAGCGGCTAGTGCATCTAACCAAGTGAATATGGTAGTTTAACAACAACAATGCTGTTTTACTTGAGTGATATTGTGCGGCTGGTGCATCTTACCAAGTCAATATGGTTGTTTAACAATGACAATGCAATAGAATAATCCTTAAAATAAGATTGACTTTTTTTGTCAAGACTACTGAATAAGATTTGTAAAAAACATTAAAGAAAAGGAAAAAAATAAGAAAATACAGATAGAATTTAGATTTAACTCCATATTTAGCAAGGACCCTTTTGCGTTAAGTTTGATCTTGTGCCATGTTCTATCCCGAAGGCACATGGCACATGCGCAAGCTTAGACGCAAACTTGTGTTCTGATTCCAATTGAATAATTGAATGGGGGCTAATGCCTAACTGTTATGCATGGTCATAGCGTTGCAGCTTGAGCACATAACCATGGATTCCTGTCGTTTCTCTCATAAGTATTACTACAACATCCTTTTGGAGTCTCTGAAACTACTTAAGATCAATTGCTTAATTGAATTGGGGTTAAAGCCTAACAGCTATGCATAGTCATACTATTGCAGCTTGGGCACCTTACCATGAATTCTTGTCTTTTTTTTAAAGTACTACCACAACAACCTTTTTGGAGTCTTCGGCTGCTTGCCCGCATAGATTTACTATTGTCCAGCCACTCGCCACTCGTAGGAGAAAAATGGCATTTAGGACATTTGCTATGGCTTCGCGTTCAAAGCCAATGAGATTCAGACTCTCTACCGACTGCGCTATGGCCACAGCATGTAAATTAATAAACAAGAAGTAGTTTACGGATTGATAGCCAGACTCAGTTAGCGCATGCTTTGAAAGGTTTCCGGATAGAAAATGGTACAATAAAACATAGATTCGTGTGTTTATATGTCTGAAGCAGTTTTATGTTAATATGATTTAAGATTGGCTTTCAATGCAGATTAAGAATCCATAATGAATATTTTAAATGTCATAAGCATTTTCCATGTGCAGAAAGAGTGATTGCGAATTGCATAATAAAGCTGATCATGTATAAGATTGGTTTAAATATAATCCAACAGTTTGGTATGTTAGTTATCTATTGTTTTTCTATGCACTATCTGCCCCTGTGCAAGTTCTATGAAAATCCCCATCATTTTATTGTCTTTCCAGTGGTATCTTTTCAAAGATTTGTGGCTCATCATTTGGTCTTAAAAAATGGCAACACTTTTATAAAAGAAATTTATATGAATGAAGTTCAAAACTTTATAGCATTGCTAAACCTGTGGGCCCATTGTACAAAATCGATGGTATGTCTAATATTGTAAGCGTGGTAGTAAAATACTTGGTGCGAAATAGTTAGAGTACGAATCACTCGTGGTTCATATCAAATTCGACTCGGGTGTAGATCGATGCAGTTTTTAATTAAAATATATGTGAAAGAATAATATTAATAGAAGGAATAAATTGAACATTCATTTTCTCTCTTTTTTGGCCTTGAAGAGGCCAAATTTAGCATGTCATTTTTCTCAGGGCGTGCTGAATTTTTATCTTGTGAAAACGTTGAACGCAGATATATAGTGTTCTTGCGCGATGAAAAGTAAATCGGAACTGGACTAGATTTATACTACTTTATGCAGATTTTGTAAATTTCGACCCATGTACATTACAAAAGAAGTAAATACATACGTTGATAGCAGTAAAGGCATTTAAAATCGTAAAATATTTACAATCAAGAAATCGATTGCAACATAATATTATGCGCGGATCCATTCGCCTTCATATATAACCTACTCTATGTCACACGTTGTTCAACAAGTTCAGTGGTCGAGCGGTAATGGCGAAGTCTCAGAACTCTGAGGACCGACGTTCAACTCCAGCCATCAGCGTATAATTTTTATTTTTTTTTTTACGAAATACTCGATGTGCAATAAATATCTTAGATCGTTCATTTGTATTTTACCTTACCTAAAACCTTTCCAAACAAAATTTTAGATTGTTCCAAATTAATTACGTAAAAGTGCAAACATAATTATTTGAAATAAATCTAGCTCGATTATCGGCCTGTCCGATCAGACCCGATGTGTCCGAAATAACCTGTCGTTGATGACTAATTTTGTTTTCCTCCTACCCGGTTTTATACGCTTAATACTTCTCATTAGGCCCACCGATGCCGGGGAAAAGGCTTAGAATTTTCTGATTGTGACATAAGATACAGTTTTTGTCTTCACCTATCTAAATAATGGCTGACGATCACTTAACTGTCCGAAAGTACCATACGTTCCTCTAATATTTAAAGAAACTCGTTCATTGCAAAATTTTCCGTAAATGTTCGTTTTCCCCCGCGAAAGAACTATTGGGTCCATAGAAATACCGGAACACCATGGAACGCATAGTAATTACCGGAACACACGGAACGCGTCAGTGATTACCGATACACACTTGAAATATTTGGTTTTCCAATACCGTAGGTAATAGTAACGATTTGTTATTCTTTAATCTGTTTTAAAAATTTGTTATTTATATATCTATGTATTTGTATGTGTTAGATAGTTATGTTTTAATAGGCAGATTTATGATTTAATAAGGTTCTAAATGATATATTGTGAAGATATATAGAAATAACATCACGATTTGTCGGCAATGCTTTAACTTCATTTAATAAATCGTTATTCAATCCATTACTTCATCTTGATTGTTTGAACAAGATATAAAATATGGAATTTACCATTATCTCACCCATTCCAAAATGTAAAAACTTTTGACTTGTCAAATTCCAAAGCTAATGCAGACGACATAATGGGCATTAATAAATTTGGAAATTGTGCTCAATATAGCACACACAAAAAAAAAATACTGAGCAGAACGTACATTTTCTAATTATGCCGCATTGTTATCCAAAAAACATATTTTACCAGAGGTGTAAAGAAATATTACAAGATATACAGTTGATCTATTGTCAAGGTCATCTCCAATCTTTCTCTAGAAACAGGTATTGTCCCCAAAGATTAGAGAAGTAAAACAGTAGCACCCGTCTATAAAAAGCTGTCCAAAGTATAAATCCAGCAAGTATAGGCCAATCTCTTTAATCTGCAAAGCATCAACAATTATGGCGCGCATCCTGATAACAAACATCATGGGTCACTTTGATAAGAATAATCTACTTAGCCAGTACCAGCATGGCTTCAGAGCAAAACATACCTGTGAATCTCAATCGATTAGCCTTACCCAAGAAGCATACGACAATCTTGAAAATGGTCAACAAGCGGATATATACTTGAAATGGATTTTAGTAAGGCATTTGATTTGGAACCACCTCCCTATAGCCGTCTCAGATGCTACTACGCTCAGGGGCTCAGGGTCGCCCTACCACAGCATTCTGCGGCCCTACCCAGTAGCAAGTAACCGGTTGATGGGTGTACATAGTTTTAACTGTACCGTATAGACTTTTAGCTATACATAACCAATGGAAAAGGTGATTGTCTCATCCCATCGTAGGTCAAATATACATTCTATGAAGAACCCTGACCTAAACCGGAAGAAGAAGAAGGTTGATCACAGCAATTAAATATCCAAATTGAATAAGCTGGGTGTCCTTCCACTGATCTCAAGATGGATATAATCCTTCTAAAAGGATCGTTCTCAAAGAGTAGGTATTGATGATCACTCATCAACTACTCTACCAGTTCTCTTAGGCGTCCCTCAGGGTTCAGTGCTCTGTCCATGTCTTTTCTTAGTCTATATAAATGACCTACCAAACTGTATCCAATCCAAGACCAGACTATACTTGTCTGTAGAATCGGAAACTCAGGTGAGCGATATAGGGCCATCATGGCCCTCTTGTATATAATTAGTTTTGCTCGCATATTTTTATATAATGTCAAGATAATTTGCTATTGTGTTTCGATGATATTTCATGTTCTCTTATATGTTTTGACCTGCATGTTATAATTGAAATTTAACCAAAACATGTCTTTTTCAACATAAGAAAATGCCCACAAAGGGAAATTTAAAAAAAAACTTCTAGCTTCAGCAGCAAAATAATAACAGATTTATTAACCCATTCCCACATAATGACTGTTTTTGACTCCCCTAGAGATAATGGGTTTGAAAAAAACATTGTGAAAAAATGTGAAATTATATTTAGTAATTACTTGAAATTGTCGTCTGCAACATCTTTGAATTTGGTCAAGTCTAAAATTTTGCCGTTTGGTAATGGAATGATAAAGGGTTTAAAGAACGACATGCACTTATTTTTTATATAATGTTCTGATAATATGCTATTGTGTTTCGATGATTTATTAACCAGGGGGCAGGGCCCAAATTATTCATGGTCTTAAGACCGCTTTTGGTCGCAGATTTATTGTTAACACAATTTGGACAGGAATTGATCATGCAATAAATAAAAAGGATAGATCTGCAATCGAAATCCTTCTTACCTGATCCTTGATAATTTGGCCCCCATGATTCTAGTGGTCATCCAGTACAGATGATTTCTGTTCATTTACTTTTGTTTCATACCATACAGATGATTTCTGTTCATTTTACTTTTGTTTTATACCAAAAATCTGCATGTGTTCAAATTTGTTCGAAACTTCTTCAAAAGAAAATAAAAGATTAAAATGTTACTCTTGTTATTTTTCGTACACTTTCCAGGCCTTCAGCACTTTCAGCGCTTTGATTATTGCTGAAGTTGAAGAATATTTAAACTTTCTCATACCAATAATCTGCATGTGTTCAAATTCTTCAAGGCCTTCAGCGCTTTCAGCGCTTTGATTAATGTTTATCTTCAATTAATTTGAGATAAGGATCGCTGCAGAACAACTGTCCCGCAGACAGGCGCCGCTAAATGGAGCGGAAAACCAAAACAAGATAGGAAAAATTATAGATCTATAATTGAATCTAGATCTAGTTCTAAATTTTCAAATTTATTAAATAGTAGGGAGTTACAAATCAATTATAAATCTTTTTTTATCTCTATTTAATCTCCTAAAGAAATCGACAAAATGTTGGATATAACGTACATTCTGATTGGATGAAACAGGTGCGCTTGTATTTTTTATAAAACGAGGCTAAAAATACGGGTGCACCTACAAAATTTACGGGTGCACCTGTATTCTCCGAGGTGAACTTATAAATAATACAAGTGCACCTCTAAAAAATACAGGTGCACCTGTATATTTTGAGGTGAACTTATAAATTTTATACGTGCACCTGTATTTTTTAGAGGTGCACCTGGTATCTAGACTTTTGACCCATTTGGTACGCCATACAGTTGACTGCATTACATAACTATAAGTATTGTTTAACAAGATTAACCTGGGACATCTGCATATGTAATGACCCCGCTTCGGTAATTTTTTCTTTAGACGCTCAACTAACGGACTTATTCAACGAAAAGTAAGTTGTCCCGGGTTAATCTTGCTGGACTATACGATTTGAGGTCTCTTGCAGACGACGAAATGGGTTGTAATAATTTAAGTATTGACTTGTACTCGTACATGTATTTAAAGTAACATAGAAAATATTGAGGCTGACTTTTCCTACAAACATTTTCTTCTTTCGAATCTTTATGTTCACAGTCCTAATCTTTTGTAGACGCCAAGTCCACCTGATCGTAGGTTTACTCCCAATAAATGATTGGGAGGGTCCGACATAGCTTTTTCGGACAGGCCGATGTCCGACCGATTTTGCCGAATTTGTTACCAGTTGTAGTAACGAAATGTAATGATGTTATGTGTGTAGCCAAGCACCGAACTCATTGGCGAAAAACTTGAATTTATAAAACTCTGAAAATAATTTTTAATTCAAATGTTTTATATCTCACAGAAGCACTTTAAGTATAAAGCTAATATAAAATGTATATTTTGCATTATATTTTGCACGAAGAATCACAGTAATTAGATTATTTATCTTACAAAATGAGTTAAAACTGTGTATTACTTAGTTTTCTTAATAAGGAATATAAAGGGAAGTAAAAGACAGGTAGATTTTTACCTTCATACTGTTTGACAAACTCCACACAGCGACAACTTACTGCTAGCATGCATATGAATCATGGATACCATTGGATTCATATCTGACACCTCATATTCTTTAAACATTACATAGGCGTAGGAAGAGGGAGGCCAGGGGGCTGCACCCTCCCCCAATAATTTAGAAAAGGGGTCTGCCCCCCATAATTCACCCATACTTCCGTTTACTTTAACATTTGCCCCCCCCCACTCCCCAATATTATAAACCTTCCCACGCCTATGCTACTAATACCGAGTTTACTTTTTGAAATAAAAGACTGAATAAAAAAGTTCAATTACCTTAAAGGGACATTTCATTCCAATTTCAATTTTTTAAAGTATACTGACGTCAATTAAAAACGCTCCAATGAAATCTGTCGTTATTTTCCTTATGCCTATTACAATGTTGTTGAAATGTATACTGTATATTATCATTTTGACCGCCAATTGCTGCAAATGAAAAGATATGCGTTTCTATCCATTAACATGTCCATTTCCGGTGACTGGTCACGTTTTCTACGTGCGCTTCCTGTTTGTACATCACATGATGAAATTGGTCACATTTTACACAGTAACATGTGTTAGTGGATAGTCAACCATGAATTCAAAGATTTTCTTATGAAACATCCGAATTTAAGGATTCAAAGACAAAATTCTAAAAAAGGAGCTCGTTATATAGCCTTTTTTGAATGCGACGAATGCATAAACAAGTCGCGAGACAGTTTAACATATTGTGTGTCTCGAATTGGTGTCTTGATCGACGCGTTAGAATTCTGTGAACGTTTATTGATAGCCCACGCTAAACTAGATCTCACGTAACGCATGTAAAGCAAAATAGTTCTCTACGTTAACGTCATATACGTTTCGGGTGTTTGACGTTTTGATCGACGTTCTGTCGAATAGTCGGTAAATGTGGTGGCCAAATAAGTGTTTTTCTGGCAACTGTTGTTGTTGCAAGTAATATTTGAAATAGACACACTGTTTGGAAAATAGAGCTCGAAGATTAGCCATTTTCGAATACGATAAAAATCAAGAACAAGCCGCCTGACGTTTTGACGTCTAGCACTGCACGATTAGGCATCTTGGTCGACGAGTAAGAGTAACAGAAACATTTGCCAATCTGCCAAAGTCAGATAGACCTCATGTAACGCATGTTATGCAAGAAGTTGTCTTACGTTAACGTTATACGTGTTTCAGGCTTGAGACGTTTAAAAATCGACGTCGAGTTTTGTTTTCACTAACTGTTGTCACCAAATAAGACGTTTTACGGTATCTTTTGTCGTCGCAAGTAAAGTTTGAACCACGCGCTACTGCTTTTCAAATGGAAATTCTGATACTGCTCTGTTTAAATGTGCCGTCTTTGTAAACTGTAACAATTTGATAATTTCTTTATCATCATTTTTCAACAACAGATAATCAAATTTACAGATGGAAATCATTATTTGTAATTTCAAATCGGATTTACTGAATAATCGGACATTTATTAGGGCTGAGGCGTTTTTATTTGACGTCAGTATATGTCTTGATGCCAAGATTGGTTATTCTAATGAGTATAAATACTTTTAGTTTTTAGCTCCACTGGCCGAAGGCCAGCGAGCTATTGTCATGGCGTTGTGTCCGTCGTGCGTGCGTGCGTCCGTCCGTCCGTGCGTCCGTCCGTCCGTCCGTTAACTTTTTCTTTAAAAATCTTCTTCTCAGAAACTACTGGACCAATTTTAATTAAATTTCACAGAAATGTTCCTTGCATAGCCCTCTTTCAAATTCCTTCAAAGAATTCAATTCCATTGAAAACTCTGGTTGCTATGGTAACAAATACGAATTTTTAGAAAAAACTTAAAAAATCTTCTTCTCCCAAACAACTTATCAGATTTCTTTGAAATTTGACAGGCATGTTCCTTTGGTGACCCTTTTTCAGATTCCTTGAAGAAATTTTGATAATTCGAAAAACATGGCCGCTGTGGGCGGGGCTTATTTTCCATATATGGCGCATAGTGTAATTTTAAAAAATCTTCTTCTCAAAAACTACTGGACCAATTTTAATTAAATTTCACAGAAATGTTCCTTGCATAGCCCTCTTTCAAATTCCTTCAAAGAATTCAATTCCATTGAAAACTCTGGTTGCTATGGTAACAAATACGAATTTTTAGAAAAAACTTAAAAAATCTTCTTCTCCCAAACAACTTATCAGATTTCTTTGAAATTTGACAGGCATGTTCCTTTGGTGACCCTTTTTCAGATTCCTTGAAGAAATTTTGATAATTCGAAAAACATGGCCACTGTGGGCGGGGCTTATTTTCCATTATTCGGCCAGTGAGCTATTGTCATGGCGTTGTGTCCGTCGTGCGTGCGTGCGTCCGTCCGTCCGTGCGTTCAACTTTTAGCTCACGTGAAGACAAAGTACTCAAGGTGAGCTATTGTAATCGGTGAATGTCCGTTGTCCGTCTGTCTGTTGTCTATCGTCCAACAATTGCTTTAAAAGTCTTTTCCTAAATCACAAGGCCAAACGACCTGAAACTTTGCAGGGATCTTCTTTGGGTTAAGCTCTACCAAAGTTTTAAAAGGAATTTTATTCCTTTTGAAAACACAGGAAAAGGGGCCTTATTTACATTTTCACTGTTTCACTCTAGTGGCCACAAATTTGGCTCAATCCTATTGAAACTTGGTCATAATTAAACTGGTCAAAATAATTGTTTAAGCATACAGAGATCTTAATGACATTTCCAATGTTTATATACTGAAGGCCACAAATTCAGCTCAATCTGAAAAAACAACTGGTCAAAATAATTGTTTCAGCATACAGAATGAACCTTTTTGAACATGGAAAGGTTTTGTGTTAAAACATGGGAAAAGGGGTCTTTATGACATTTTCTTACACTGAATTTGATTGAGTCAAAGTGTTTGTCACTTAAAAAGAGAAGCTTGTCTTGAATTGGGCAGATCTAGACTAAGAAAGGGGGTCTTAATGATTTTTAGCTCCACTGGCCGAAGGCCAGCGAGCTATTGTCATGGTGTTGTGTCCGTCGTGCGTGCGTGCGTGCGTGCGTGCGTCCGTGCGTGCGTCCGTTAACTTTTTCTTCAAAAATCTTCTCCTCTCAAACCAGTGGGCCAATTTTGACCAAACTTTGCAGGAATGTTCCTTGGGTGACCCTTTACTTAAATTGTTGAAAGAATTTTGATTGGTCAATAAATGTGGGCGTGGCAGGGCGGGGCTTATCAGACTTAGAGAAATCACAAAATAATTCTTTAAAAATCAATTAGTAGGCCGATTTTGACCAAACTTGGCAGAAATGTACCTTGGGTGACTCTTTACTTTAATTATCCATTAAATTTTGATTGGTCCATAAATGTGGGCGTGGCAGGGCGGGGCTTATCAGACTTAGAGAAATCACAAAATATTTCTTTAAAAATCTTCTTCTCTCAAACCAATGAGCCAATTTTGACCAAATTTTGCAGTAATGTTCCTTTGATGACACATTACTTAAATTGTTCAAAAAATTTTGATTGGTTTATAAATGTGGGCGTGGCAGGGCAGGGCTTATCAGACTTAGAGAAATCACAAAATAATTCTTTAAAAATCAACCAGTTGGCCGATTTTGACCAAACTTGGCAGAAATGTACCTTGGGTGACTCTTTACTTTAATTATCCATTAAATCTTGATTGGTCCATAAATGTGGGCGTGGCAGGGGGGGCTTATCAGACTTAGAGAAATCACAAAATAATTCTTTAAAAATCTTCTTCTCTCAAACCAATGGGCCAATTTTGACCAAATTTTGCAGGAATGTTCCTTGGGTGACATTTTACTTAAATTGTTCAAAGAATTTTGATTGGTTAATAAATGTGGGCGTGGCAGGGCGGGGCTTATCAGACTTAGAGAAATCACAAAATAATTCTTTAAAAATCAACCAGTTGGCCGATTTTGACCAAACTTGGCAGAAATGTACCTTGGGTGACTCTTTACTTAAATTATCCATTAAATTTTGATTGGTCCATAAATGTGGGCGTGGCAGGGCGGGGCTTATCAGACTTGGAGAAAACACAAAATAATTCTTTAAAAATCTTCTACTCTCAAACCAATGGGCCAATTTTGACCAAATTTTGCAGGAATGTTCCTTGGGTGACACTTAACTTACGGTAAATTGTTCAAAGAATTTTGATTGGTTTATAAATGTGGGCGTGGCAGGGCGGGCCTTATCAGACTTAGAGAAATCACAAAATAATTCTTTAAAAATCAACCAGTTGGCCGATTTTGACCAAACTTGGCAGAAATGTACCTTGGGTGACTCTTTACTTTAATTATCCATTAAATCTTGATTGGTCCATAAATGTGGGCGTGGCAGGGGGGGCTTATCAGACTTAAGAGAAATCACAAAATAATTCTTTAAAAATCTTCTTCTCTCAAACCAATGGGCCAATTTTGACCAAATTTTGCAGGAATGTTCCTTGGGTGACACTTTACTTAAATTGTTCAAAGAATTTTGATTGGTTAATAAATGTGGGCGTGGCAGGGCGGGGCTTATCAGACTAGAGAAATCACAAAATAATTCTTTAAAAATCAACCAGTTGGCCGATTTTGACCAAACTTGGCAGAAATGTACCTTGGGTGACTCTTTACTTAAATTATCCATTAAATTTTGATTGGTCCATAAATGTGGGCGTGGCAGGGCGGGGCTTATCAGACTTGGAGAAAACACAAAATAATTCTTTAAAAATCTTCTACTCTCAAACCAATGGGCCAATTTTGACCAAATTTTGCAGGAATGTTCCTTGGGTGACACTTAACTTACGGTAAATTGTTCAAAGAATTTTGATTGGTTTATAAATGTGGGCGTGGCAGGGCGGGCCTTATCAGACTTAGAGAAATCACAAAATAATTCTTCAAAAATCAACCATCGGGCCAATTTTGACCAAACTTGGCAGAAAAGTACCTTTGATGACTTTTTACTTGATTTATTTGTGAAATTTTGATTGGTCCATAAATGTGGGCGTGGCAGGGCGGGGCTTATCAGACTTTGAAAAATCACAAATAATTCTTTGAAAATCAACCATTTGGCAAATTTTGACCAAACTTAGCAGAAATGTACTTTGGGTGACCCTTTACTTAAATTGTCTGTGAAATTTTGATTGGTCCATAAATGTGGGCGTGGCAGGGTAGGGCTTATAGAAAGAGTAGAAATCACAAAATAATTCTTAATAAATCAACCATTCAGCCAATGTAGATCAATTTTGGCAGTGATGTTCCTTGGGTAACCCTTTACTTAAATGGTTTGTGAAATTTTGATTGGT
Source organism: Fragum sueziense (assembly GCA_963680895.1). Classification (NCBI taxonomy): domain Eukaryota; kingdom Metazoa; phylum Mollusca; class Bivalvia; order Cardiida; family Cardiidae; genus Fragum; species Fragum sueziense. The sequence goes on from OY804597.1 coordinate 63,284,309, forward strand.
CTGTTAATGTGGGTGTGGCATGGCGGGGCCTTATCAGAATCACGAAATAATTCTTTACAAACAACCACTTGGTCAATTTAGTACAAACTTGGCAGAAATGTTCCCTTGGTGGTCCTTTACTTAAATTGTTAGTGAAATTTTGATTGGTTGTTAAATGTGGGTGTGACAGGGCAGGGCTTAATTATCAGAATGGACAAACCATGAAATAATTCTTCAAAAATAAACCAATAGGTCAATTCTGACCAAACTTGGCAGAAATGTTTCTTGCATGACCCTTTTCAAGATTTGGCAGTGCGAGGCTTACAAGAAATCACAAGATTCTTTACTTAGCCAGTGGAGCGATTCAGGCCCTCTTGGGCCTCTTGTTTTAAGTTGTTGCCAATAAGCGAGAAACATGCATTTGAAGTTGAGACATAATCGATAAATTGCATATAAATATATTTTGTTTTGTGGGGTAAATGTTAAATCATCAACATGAAAACATGTAGGCCTAGATCTATATCGTTTATACCTCACGATAAATCACCTGGCAGAGCAGCCCATTCTAATCAAATGAAATGCTCTGCCAGGTCAATTCTCGTCCGCTATACATTCGACCAAAGAGAAAAATAAAGATTCGAATCATAAGTCGAATGGCGAAAATGAATTTTCTAAAACAATATTATGTAGTGCGTCAAATATGAGTTTGAGTTTATTGGGGTTTTACGCCGTTTTCAACTACCAGGGTCATATCGCGGCGGCTGGAGCACCTAACTGTGGGTTCCTGGTATTTCTCGCACCAGTACAACCACAATATCCTAACCGAGCCTCCAGGTGCTCTCTCACATAGATGATTCACACCCATTGGTGAGAGACAAATGACTTTTGTTAAATGTCAGAATGGATACTGGCCGAGCCGGGGTTCGAACTCGAGACCCCTGGATTGACAGACTCAGACGTAACCGACTGAGCTATCCGGGCTCGGCGCGTCAAATATGAACGGAATCGGTACAAAAAGGGAACGATTATTTTTTCTTTAGTAAACTGTTATTTGGGAAAAACATAGCAATTCTTGGGTGTTGTTAAAAATCCCGTACTTTCGGCTTGACTCAAGATTTTATATAAACCTTAACGGCTTATCTAGACATAACAGTAAACCCAATCTATTTTTAGAACAAAATATACTGCCTTTTTAGAACAGTAAACGCGACATATTTTACAGCGCTCGATTTGCACGTGAATCTTGATTAAATATAAATGCAAACGTAGTTGTTCTATTTTTAGATTTGCCCGTGGTATCGACTGCAGCTGCACGATCTGCACGTGCATCTTTACAGTAAAAAATGCAAACCCAGTTCTATTTTTAGAACAGCGTCTTTATATTGCACGATCTGCACGTGCTAGATCAAACATACATGCATGAAGTTTCTAAAAATAGATAAGCATGCCTGCATGTAATAGGTATGGATTTCGTGCTGAAAATAGACTTAGTTTGCCGTTATGTATTTATAGATTTACAATACACTCATCAAAAGTTCTAATTTGCAACTTTTTATACTCGTTAAAATCACTATTTATGAACGAATTGTGGTAAATTATAGGGGGAACTGAAGAATGTTTATTTCGACTGTTGTTTTTGCACACAATATGAAGTGTGCGAAATGTTTCCGCTACTTTTCAACAAGAATCTCGTGACTGCAGTGTTACAAAAGCTGTGATTGCGAGGTTTTTCCTTTGAGGGCGGCGTTACATAGCGTTTGTAAATGTATCAAGGTAGACAAATCTCGGAAAAAGTCTAATGGTATCATAGAGTTGTCTCCCTTCAGATCAAATCTTTCTAACTACAGGTTTATCTTTTTAGTCTCCATTTCAGCGTCGTCTGCAAAAGCTTTCAAATTGGCACATTCTAACAGTTTGCAGTTTGGAATAAGGTTAGAAACAATACATTCGTTTTATGAAGTAAATATAGAGGAGAAAATATAGATGAAGAAGCTTTTTTTATACATCTTCATTATCTTAATTATTACGCCGTCTCAATCTCCATCAATATTCGTTTTGTAGCGACAATAGCTTCATTTGCCACACTTCTTTCTACCCAGAGAGACCAAACGAAATTTCACACTGTCGTCTGCAACACATTTGAATTTAAAAGTCGCCTACATTCTAGATGTTTCGTCATTGATTAAAAATCGGTTGACCAATTCTTGCGACGTTGTTATTTTTTTGTATAGCTCGCAATAAATGAACTTGCAGAGCAATTCTAGCTATTAGGTAGAGATGCTCTGTCAGTTCATTTATTGTGAGCTACACATTCGAACATACATATAACACGGTGGGGATTGTGCATGCTGGGATGGGTAAATCTACGGACAAATTTGCCTCGCTTCGGGTAAGACATTTTGCAATAACTTCCTTATTTCTGCGTCAATTCAAAAACAGTTTGTTGCATGTACCTCGCCTTATTGAGCTCTTTCATCCGGTGTATGCTTTACACGAAACCGTTTTGTACTTTTTCCGAAAATTGATCCCAACCGACCAGAAAACAACAAAAAATCTGATCGTTTTTCAGGTCAGTTGGGATCAATTTTTGGGAAAAATATGGGTAGTTTTCAAGTAATTAAGTAATACACCCGAGGAAAGTGCTCAGTAAGGCGGGGTTTATGCAACAAACCGCTTGAAAATTGACACAGAAATAAGAAAATTATTGCACAATTTCCTACCTGAAGCGTGGCTTATTTTGCCGTAGTCGTTATCATTTCGTTTTCTGGTCAGTTGGGATCATTTTTTGGAAAAATTAAAAGGATACCAGAAATAATCCATGTATCCGGGGAAAAAGATTTTCAAGGCGGGGTACATGCAACAGACCTTTTGAAAATCGCACACTTGCGAAAAATTTTACATGCGCTCGGAGCCCGCTTTTATTTTAAGCAGCACAAAAATTAGGCGCCACGGCCATCGAATGTTGCACAAGTGGTGTAAACGCGGTACAAACGCAGACCAAACGAGATTACACGTGGTACACTCACGAATCACAAGTGGTTGGCTAGTGGTCACTCGCGGGCATACGCAAAATTTCTTCGTGTGATTGCTTGTGTAGCACTTGTCATCCACATGTGATCTGCTTGTCTATGTACAGCGTTCCTAGCACATGTGATAGCGTGTGCTTCGCGTGTAATAGGCTTTCTCAGATCACTTGTGACCCCATTTTCTGACCACATGCGCTCACACACGGAGGACTCGTGGTGGACACGCGGAGCACACGCGCGCGGTTGGTCCACTTGTCATTCGCGTGTCTAGCACGTTTGAGACAATTTTGCTGATTTTTCACCACATGTCGAAATAAAATGGAGCAATTTGGCAAAATTACATATGATCAACTCGCGGAAGGCTGTGTGACCGGCCCTTGAGTGAGTGAAGGAATATGCCATAGAATTTATTGAGTTTGTCTGTATTGCACTGACGATTGAGAAATGAATAAAACTGAAACTTTGCTTCATGATGGAAAGGTGGCACACTTATATTTGTGTCAAAAACCTAATGTTCTAGATAGGAGTCCCTTTTGCAAATAAATGGTAGTGTTTGTGAAAAAAATCTTTTAGAAGGAAATATTGGGGGAAAAGTAAGCAAAAATAATTGTTTTTAGAGTAGTTTTTGAAACACTTTTAAAAAGCAAATTACACTTAAAATTTTCAGAGCAACTATAAATTGCAAAGCAGCTGTTGATAAAGATAAGACCTGTATATATGCATATATACACAATATAGAAAAGAAAATATTGCCACAAAGTGGGAAAGTGTTAGTTAATATTTCTAAATTTATTTAGCCTCCATGTTTTTCTAAGCTTTTAACGATAGGATCTTCAAAATGTGTAGGTTAAATCTAGAGTTGTCTATTTTGAAAGTTGTCATCAAAGTAATTGTAGATAGTGATTAGATTTGAGTACAATGTTATGGCACGCGAAAAGGGTCTAAAGTCAATATAGCGCTAGACCTATAATTAAAATAGGGGGCGACAACAAAATATAGCGGTCTACCCTTATAAACTGACACGATTTAAAAACGCAAAACACTTTTTCATTAACCATTCCTTTCCTATTGCCTCGATCGGAACCATATTTGGGGACATGTATAAGACATTGTATACGCTTTACGACCCAGCAATTTTGTCGTGTTTTCTGTAAACTATCCGGACATCTGAACCACCCATCACTAAATGCTCGTGCGTCTCGTGCATTCAGACCACGTGTTAAATCACTAAGATTTTTTTGTGTACAAATTGCCACTTTGATTTACTTATTGAAAACATACGAGAACAACGAAAGAAAATTGTGTATAAAATGCTGAGGCTTACTTTGCGAAAAAGGAACCGAGTTTTGGGGCTTTTGGTTTGCGGTGTTTCGCAAATGAAGGTAGCTAGACGCTTTAATGTAGCCGAATCGACGGTTCCAAGATTTATGAGACGTGTAAACGACACAGGAAGATTTACAGACCACCCACGTCCAGGTCAGCTGCGTGTAACAACTTTACGTCAACATAATTGTATACGTCAACGTCACTAACGCAACAGATTTGTGACGGCTCAGTCTACAGCAAATTCTATGGTTGGTAATCGCGGGCGTCCTATACATCGCGACATGGTGAAAAATCGCCTGTGAAAACACTGGGTTCGCTGTCGTCGATGTTCAATGCCAGGCTCTTGACACAACGTGCATTTTTGCATAATCTGACGTCCATTCAGGCATTATTCGTGGCTTTAAAGGTCATTTTCTGTCCTGTTATGTTAACAATTGTAACAATTACAATTTTACATGGCTATACATCGGTTTTGTAAGATGCAGGAGATACCAATTGTAAAAGTACTACAGAGTGTCCCAAAAAAAACGGAACCCTATTTCAATGTCAAATATTTTAAAGCGAAAGCATAGAATCTAATTTTTGAATTTGCAGTACTGAAGATACACTATTATTGCATATAACAAGTTATGTCCCAAAAAGGGATTTTATGCGCAAAATCCCTTTTTTTTTCACTCACTTTCCTGGGAAAATGATCACTAAAAATGAGGAAAAATGAATAGGAAAAATACAGCTAGAACACACAATATGTAAATTTGAACATTTTTATTGGTAATCAAAAGTCACATTTTTGCATTATACACAGATTAGTGCGTAAAGTTACACAGTAGGTAAAGAAATTTCAAAATTTGTTAAAAAGGATTATCTTAGACTCAATTTTTTTTGTATTAGCGCGTAACTTTACGCGGTAAATTCTCAAAAAATAATTTCTAAAATTATGAAGAGATGTCCAAATTAGTGCGTAAACTTACACAGTGGGTAAAGAAATTTCAACTTTTATTATAATGGATATTTTAGACTCAATTCTTTGTTTTAGCGTGTAACTTTACACGGTAAAATTTCAAAAAATCATTTCTAAAATCATGAAATCTTCAAGACATGTCCACATTAGTGCGTAAACTTACACAGTAGGTAAAGAAAAAATTTTCATTATAAATATTTTAGACTCTATTTTTTGCTTTAGCGCGTAACTTTACGCGGTAAAATTTCAAAAAATCATTTCTAAAATCACGAAATCTTCAAGACATGTCCAGATTAATGTGTAAACTTACACAGTAGGTAAAGAAAACATTTTCAGTATCGATATTTTAGACTCATTTTTTTGTTTAAGCACGTAACTTTACGCGGTAGAATCTCAAAAAATCATTTTTAGAACCATAAAGTCTTCAAGACATGTCCACATTAGTGCATAAACTTACACAGTAGGTAAAGAAAACATTTTCATTATGGATATTTTAGACTCAATTTTTTGTTTTAGCGCGTAACTTTACGCGGTAAAATTTCAAAAAATCTTTTCTAAAATCATGAAATCTTCAAGACATGTCCAGATTAGTGCATAAACTTACACAGTAGGTGAAGAAAACATTTTCATTGTGAATATTTGAGACACACTTTTTTGTTTTAGCGCGTAACTTTACGCGGTAAAATTTCAAAAAATCATTTCTTAAGTCATGAAATCTTCAAGACATGTCCACATTAGTGCGTAAACTTACACAGTAGGTAAAGAAAAAACATTTTCATTATGGATATTTTAGACTCATTTTTTTAGCGCGTAACTTTACGCGGTAAAATCTCAAAAAATCATTTCTAGAGCCATAAAGTCTTCAAGACATGTCCAGATTAGTGCGTAAACTCACACAGTAGGTAAACAAAACATTTTCATTATGAATATTTTAGACTCACTTTTTTTGTTTTAGCGTGTAACTTTACGCGGTAAAATTTCAAAAAATCATTTCTAAAATCATGAAATCTTCAAGACATGTCCAGATTACTGCGTAAACTTACACAGTAGGTAAACAAAACATTTTCATTATGAATATTTTAGACTCACTTTTTTTGTTTTAGCGTGTAACTTTACGCGGTAAAATTTCAAAAAATCATTTCTAAAATCATGAAATCTTCAAGACATGTCCAGATTACTGCGTAAACTTACACAGTAGGTAAACAAAACATTTTCATTATGAATATTTTAGACTCACTTTTTTGTTTTAGCTTGTAACTTTACGCGGTAAAATTTCAAAAAATAATTTCTAAAATCATGAAATCTTCAAGACATGTCCAGATTACTGCGTAAACTTACACAGTAGGTAAACAAAACATTTTCATTATGAATATTTTAGACTCACTTTTTTGTTTTAGCTTGTAACTTTACGCGGTAAAATTTCAAAAAATAATTTCTAAAATAATGAAATCTTAAAGACATGTCCAGATTAGTGCGTAAACTTACACAGTATGTAAAGAAAATATTTTCATTATGGATATTTTAGACTCAATTTTTTGTTTTAGCGCGTAACTTTACGCGGTAAATCTTCATAAAATCATTTCTAAAATCATGAAATCTTCAAGACATGTCCAGATTAGTGCGTAAACTTACACAGTAGGTAAAGAAAACATTTTCATTATGGATATTTTAGACTCAATTTTTTTTAGTTTTAGCGCGTAACTTTACGCGGTAAAATCTCAAAAAATCATTTCTAGAACAATAAAGTCTTCAACACATGTCCAGATTAGTGTATCAACTTACACAGTAGGTAAAGAAAACATTTTCATTAAGGATATTTTAGACTTACTTTTTAGTTTTAGCGCGTAACTTTACGCGGTAAAATCTCAAAAAATCATTTCTAGAACAATAAAGGCTTCAACACATGTCCAGATTAGTGCATAAACTTACACAGTAGGTAAAGAAAACATTTTCATTAAGGATATTTTAGACTCAATTTTTATTTTTAGCACGTAACTTTACGCAGTAAAATCTCAAAAATCATTTCTACAATCATGAAATCTTCAAGACATGCCCAGATTACTGCGTAAACTTACACAGTAGGTAAAAAAAAAAAACATTTTCATTATGGATATTTTAGACTCAATTTTTTGTTTTAGCGCGTAACTTTACGCGGTAAAATTTCAAACTAGAAAGACCTGAAGGTCTTGAGTCGCTCCACAGGCCTGAATTTCTTATGGTTTACTATAAAAGATTTGACAAATTTATCTAAATGCTTAAACTTATATATTTTTAAATTCTTGTGGTTCTTAGAGCAGAAACAAAGTAATATAAAGCAATGTGGTCAAAGAAAAACTAGCTATCTCAAAACTTGTGGTTCTTAGAGCAAAAACAATGTAAAAAGAAGCAATCATGTGGTCAAAGCGAAAAGAAGGTAAATGACTGACCAATATTTTGGGGATTTTTAGAAAGATGCCAAATTCAAGGGCACATAATTCAGTATGTGAGTTTATAATCAAGCTGAAAATTAAACTCAAGCAATATCTTATGGTCAGCATCATTCTGTCCAAATTTTGTCAGTATTTGTCTATATTCTTGGCCGCAAAAGTGAAAAAAGTGTAGAGTGAAAACAATTCAAATGCAATTTCAAAGGTTCAGGCTGCACAAACAAGCAAAATAATGCATGACCAAGCTGAAAATTACAAGTAAGTAAGATCGTATGGTCAGTAGATTCTGTGAAAGTTTTGTATTGATTAGTTAATACTAATGGTTGTAAAAGTGAAAATAAAGCCGAAAATGGCAATTTTGTCAATTTCAAGGGCACTTAACTCATGGCGTAAAATTCAGATCAAGCTGAAAATTACACAAAGGCAAAATCTTATCATCACCAACATTTTGCTCTAGTTTTGTCTTGATTAGTCAAGATATATTTTGTAGATGCTAGAGTGAAATCAAAGTCAAAATAGAGCCGAAAATGGCAATTTTGTCAATTTCAAGGGCACATAACTCATGATATAAAATTCAGATCAAGCTGAAAATTATACCAAGGCAAGATCTTATGGTCACCAATATTCTGTACAAGTTTTGTCTTGATTTATCAGTATTTGTAGTTGCTAGAGTGAAAACAAAGCAAAAATAGAGCCGAAAATGGTAATTTTGTCAAATTCAAGGGCACATAACTTATGATGTAAAATTCAGATCAAGCTGAAAATTACACTAAGGCAAGATCTTATAGTCACCAACATTTTGTTAAAGTTTTGTCTAGATTATTTAATATTTGTAGTTGCTAGAGTGAAAACATGTCAAAATAGAGCCGAAAATAGCAATTTTGTCAATTTCAAGGGCACATAACTCATGATGTAAAATTCAGATCAAGCTGAAAATTATACAAAGGCAAGATCTTATAGTCAACAATATTCTGTACAAGTTTTGTCTTGATTAGTCAATATTTGTAGTTGCTAGAGTGAAATCAAAGTCAAAATAGAGTCGAAAATGGCAATTTTGTCAAATTCAAGGGCACATAACTCATGATATAAAATTTCAATCAAGCTGAAAATTACACCCAGGCAGGATATTATGCTTATATATATTCTGTCTAAGTTTTGTCTTGATTAATTGATATTTGTAGATTTTAGAGTAAAAACAAAGTCAAAACCAGCTATTTTTGACATTCAAGGGCAGATAACTCAGGTTATTCTGGTTCGATCAAAATTCTTTGAAGGAATATGAGAGAGGGTCACCCAAGGATCATTCATGCGAAGGTTGGTTGAAATTCATCCAGTAGTTTCTGAGAAGAAGATTTTTAAAGAAAAAGTTTACGGACGCACGCACGGACGCACTGACGCACGACGGACACATCGCCATGACAATAGCCCGCTGGCCTGAAAGGCCAGTGGAGCTAAAAATCATTTCTAAAATCATGAAATCTTCAAGACATGTCCAGATCAGTGCATAAACTTACACAGTAGGTAAAGAAAACATTTTCATTGTGAATATTTTAGACACACTTTTTTGTTTTAGCGCGTAACTTTACGCGGTAAAATTTCAAAAAATCATTTCTAAAATCATGGAATCTTCAAGACATGTCCAGATTAGTGCGTAAACTTACACAGTAGGTAAAGAAAACATTTTCATTATGGATATTTTAGACTCAATTTTCTCGTTTTAGCGCGTAACTTTATGCGGTAAAATCTCAAAAAATCATTTATAGAATCATGAAGTCTTCAAGACATGTCCAAATTATTGCTTAAACTTACACAGTAGGTAAATAAAACATTTTCATTACGGATATTTTAGACTCAATTTTTTTTTCAGCCCGTAACTTTACGCGGAAAAATTTCAAAAAAATCATTTAGAACTAAAATCATGAAATCTTCAAGACATGTCCAGATTAGTGTGTAAACTCACAAAGTTTCAAAAAAAATGTGGGCATGGCAGGGCTGGGCTTATCAGACTTAGAGAGACTGTTTGACCTAGGGTCATGAAACTTTACACAGTTGTTGTCCTTGACCCAAGAAAGTGCCCTATGGTTTTTTGGTCACTTAGGAGGTCTTTGTTTAAAATCCATTTCTGTACTCCAACTGGAGAACATTTTGACCGATAGTTTTTTCCAAATGTCCAGGACCTATTGAGAGGTATGATAATACGCTGTAACAAAAATTGACTTTTTAACTCACATGAGCACATAGTGCTCAAGGTGAGGTATTATGATTGGTCCTTTGTCTGTCTGTCTGTCTGTCTGTCTGTCAATATTTATAAGTGTCAGATTGAAAACAAAGTCAAAACAGCCATTTTTTAATTCAAGGGCAGATAACTCAATGTAAGTGTTAGAGTGAAAACAAAGTCAAAAAAGCCATTTTTTAATTCAAGGGCAGATAACTCAAGACGATCTAGTTCAATCAGAATTAATTGAAAGAATCTGATAGAGGACCACCTAAGAATTATTCTTGTAAAGTTTGATTGTAATCCATTCAGTAGTTTCTGAGAAGATTTTTTAAGAAAAGGTTGATGACCGAGCGGACTGACACACGGACAGACGCACGACGGACACCACAACATGACAATAGCCCTCTGGCCTGAAGGCCAGTGGAGCTTAAAATCTTTGCCCAATGATTGGGCAAAGATTTGAATCAACCTGAAAGCTTGTCAGAACGATTACCATAATCAAATCTCGGACTATTTCGAAAATGGGTCATCTGTGTCATAAACTAGCTAACAGGGTCAAATCTTAAAAAATCATATAAGAGAACTATACCGGTCACAAATCTTAGTAAGACTATGTGCATTCTAAGGCACAGCTACATCATATACAGAAGGTTATTATCTCAGGTGAGCGCTTCAGGGCCAATGGCCCTCTTGTTTAAGAATATTCTTAAGATTTCTCCAGGTATGATAAGCCCCGCCCTGCCACGTCAATGTTTTTAACAAATCTAAAAATTTGTGAACAAATGCTGAAAAGAGTCACTAAAGGAACAATTACATTCTCACCAAGTTTGGTTTAAATTGGTCAAACGTTTGATTTTTAACGATTTTTTTAAAGATTTCTCTCCGATAAGACCCGCCCTGACCCGCACACACTTTTTGATGAATCAAAAATTCACGAACAAGTTTTAATTCCTGCCAAGTTTGGTTAACATTGGACCATGGTTTAAGAGGAGAAGACGTTTAAAGGAATTGTGGACGAACAGACAGAGTGACGGAAGGACAACAGACAAAAAGCAACCATAATAGCTCACCCAGTGTGCTCAGGTGAGCTAAAAACATGGGTCCATTTAAAACCTTTCCTAAAAAAACCCTGGTTTTGACAGCCTTTTTAGAAAACTTATAGACTTGAGAAAAAATTGAGGCAAAATAAGAAAATGCTAATAACCAAATTTATCTTCAAAAGCTGCTGCAAATGTATATGTTGATAAAAATAGATTTGTGTAAAAATCCGGCATAGAAAATATATAAGCAAGTGGAAAAAGTCTGATTATCATCATGTTCTTCTTTTGTCTCAATGTTTTACCAAACACTTTTGATTAGAGACGTCAAAACCAGCACGTTTTTAGTATGAAACTTTACATGATCAAACCATGTTATTTCGTTTCTAACATTATAAACCGTAAACAAGATGACCATGACGACCCTAAGCAGCTTGCATGAGATTCATTATCTTGTTTAACACATTACCAACGGCATACTTTTAGACTGGTCCAAATTCAAAGATGCAGACGACAATTTTAAGTGAATGAATTTAAATTTTTGGTCTATATCGGTAAAAAATACTATGTGGGAAGTGAAGAAATACTCTGCTGAGTCAATTGTCATTTCATAGACCATCACTGGCAAGACTTTCAAACTTAATGACCAAATCAGCATAAATTCTGATTGCTCACAACTTTTAACAAACATACCATATTGATTTTCCATATTTCCTGGCCAAAACAGGGTCATGGGAAAAGATGACTTCATGCACTTCGGCCGCCAAAGACATCAAACGATCCTGAAAAGAAATGTGTATTTTGGCTCAACAATGATAAGACAAGAGATGTTTGTAAAACATATATTTGCCCCCTCAAGGCCAACATTTGATGTAGGTCAAAGTCCAAGGTCATGGTCAAATATGAAAGGTCATGGTAGGAGGTGTCCATGTGTGAAATATCAAGACTGTAATGTGTATATGTAAAAGTAAAATGAAATATAGGCCAGGTTAAAGTTTCTAAAAGTAGGCCAAATGCCAAGGTCAAGGTCAAATGTGAAAGATCTTGGTTGGAGGTTTCCATGTGTGAAATATCATGGCTGTAGGTGTAAAAGGACACAGTATATATGCCCGGTTTAAGTTTTTTTAAAAGTGGGTCAAACTCCAAGGTCAAGGTTGCAATATTCAATTTCAAGGTCATGGTCAAATGTGAAAGGTCTTGGTAGGAGGTGTCTATGTGTGAAATGTCAAGGCTGTAGGTGTAAAAGGACATCAGATAAAGGCCAGGTTAAAGATTTTTTGAAAATATGTAAAGGTCAAGGTCACACAGGCCAAGGTCATGGTCAAATGTGAAAGGCCTTGGTAGGAGGTGTCCATGTGTAAACTATCGAAACTGTATATGTAATAGGACATGAGATATAGGCCTAGTTTAAGTTTTTTAAAAGTAGGTCAAACTCCAAGGTCAAGGTCCAAGGTCAAAAGTGAAATATCTTGGTTGGAAGTGACCATGTGTGAAATACCAAGGTTGTATGTGTAAAATGACATGAAATATAGGCCAGATAAAAAGTACGTCAACACCAAGGTCAAGGTGACAAGGTCCAAGGTCATGGTCAAATGTGAAAGGCCTTGGTCGTAGGTGTCCATGTGTCAAATATCAAGGCTGTACGAGGGTTGTTCGGAAATTATTGAGACACTCCATTTATTTTCATTAAAAGATATCGGATCAAGTTGATATTACAGATATGTTTGGAACAACATCTATTAAAATAGTAGGTAGATAAAAACATAATTTTATTGCATTCTTTTGGTTCAATTCGCATATTTTTTATGCATGGTATCCCGACCCGGAGCACCTCGTAATTATTTCTAATTCTATTTACATCGTACAACTTAAACTACTAAATTCACAATGAAAACGCGGGAATAATCGTACTAAATTTACGTCAAGCGTAACGTCCATCTGTGAAGTGATTCAGTTAAAATTTCAAAACATTGGAGTCGTTAATACACAGGTTATCGTATTTTTGCGGAAGTCGCTACCATCGCAATATCGACGTCAAAATGAACTGTGACGTAAAGGCGGAGCAGCGATCTTATATAAAATTTTGCGTGGAATTAGAAAAGACTCTCGTGGTAACAAAGAAATTGATGGAAATGGCACCGATTGGTAGCGGTGTGTCTCGAACGCTGATGTATAGATGGTACAGACGATATTTGGGCATGATATCAATTCCATACAACTCAAAAAGAGCGGGCCGGCCGACGATCATCACGGAAAAATTGACATCTGACGTTGCTTACACACTTGGCGAAGACGCTCGTTTGGCAGTGCGGGTCATTGCTCGGACCTTTGACATTGGTGTTGCCACAGCGTATCCTGACTGAACATCTCAACATGGAACGTGTGTGTGCCCGTTGGATACCCAGCCTTCTATCAGAAAGTGACCAACAACGGCGAGTTGCGGCAACGAAAATCTTCTTAAAGCGGTGGCGAGCAGGTGGTGAAAGTTTTCTCGACCGTATAATCACATGCGATGAAACATGGTTGTATTTCTACGACCCAGAAACTAAACAACAATCGAGTGTCTAGGCAGTGAATGGATCGGCTCCTCCGAAAAAGCCAGGGTCAGCAGGTCGACTGGACGCGCTATTATGAACGTCAGTTATTATGACGTCATATGAATGACGTCGCGGTGCTCCGGTACCTTCCAGATAGGAATGGTTTATTGACTCCAGTTTGTTTATTGTAATAGCAAATTTCGAAAAAAGTTACACATGAAGAGAAATATAAATTGTCTTTGTTTTTTGTATATTTTTCAATCCCTTGCTTGTTATAATTTAAGTCCTATAAGCGTTGTCTCAATAATTTCCGAACAACCCTCGTATGTGTAAAAAAACATGATCTATCAACCAGGTTAAAGTTTTTTTAAAAGGTCAAACTCCAAGGTCAAGGTCACAAAGTCCAAGGTCATGGTCAAATTTTAAAGGTCTTGGACAGATGTGTCCATGTGTGAAATATCAAGGCTGTATGTGTAATAGCACATGAGATATAGGCCCAGTTTAAATTTTTAAAAAGTAGGTCAAACTCCAAGGTCAGGGTAACAAGGTCCAAGGACATAGTCATGTGTGATAGGTCTTGGTCGGAGGTTTCCATGTGTCAAATATCAAGGCTGTATGTGTAAAAGGACATGATCTATCGGCCAGGTTAAAGTTTTTTAAAAGTAGGTCAAACTCCAAGATCAAGGTCACAAGGTCCAAGGCCATGGTCAATTGAGATAGGTCTTGGTAGGAGGTGTCCATGTGTGAAATATCAAGGCTGTATGTGTAATAGGTGATGACATAATGTGCCCAGTTTATTTTTTTTTTCAAAGTAGGTCAAACTCCAAGGTCAATGTCACAAGGTCCAAGGTCAAGGTCAAATGTGAACGATGTTGATAGGAGGTATCCATGTGTGAGATATCAAGGCTGTATGTGTAAACGGACATGAGATATAGGCAAGGTTAATAATTAAGTGAAAAAATCAACAAAGGACAATAACCCCAAGAATTTGATCGGCAGAGATATGGTTCTTGTGCACTGCACCTCTCCATAATAAGATCTATCCACCTGTAAAGTTTCAAGATTCTACCTGACATACTTTTTGAGTTGTGCTCCGGACAAGAATCAAGTTATAAAATTTACAAAGGGCAATAACTCAAAAAATTTGATTGGCAGAGTTACGATTCTTGTGCACTGCACCTCTCCATAATCAGATCTATCCACCTGTAAAGTTTCATGTTTCTACCTTACACACTTTTTGAGTTGTGCTCCGGACAAGAATCAAGTTATAACATCAACAAAGGGCAAAAACTCAAAAAATTAATAGGCAGCGTTACAGTTCTTGTGCACTGCGCCTCTCCATAATGAGATCTATCCACCTGTACAGTTTCATGATTCTACCTTACATACTTTTTGAGTTATGCTCCGGACAAGAATCAAGTTTGAAAATCAACAAAGGGCAATAACTCCAAGAATTTGATCGGCAGAGTTACAGTTCTTGTGCACTGCACCTTTCCATAATCATATATATCCACCTGTAAAGTTTCATGATTCTACCTTACATAATTTTTGAGTTGTGCTCCGGACAAGAATCAAGTTATAAAATCAACAAAGGGCAATAACTCAAAAAATTTCATCGGCAGAGTTATGGTTCTTGTGCACTGCACCTTTCCATAATAAGATCTATCCACCTGTAAAGTTTCATGATTCTACCTTACATACTTTTTGAGTTATGCTCCGGACAAGAATCAAGTTATAAAATCAACAAAGGGCAATAACTCCAAAAATATGATCAGCAGAGTTACGGTTCTTGTGCACTGCACCTCTCCATAATGAGATCTATCCACCTGTAAAGTTTCATGATTCTACCTAACATACTTTTTCAGTTATGCTCCAGACGAGAATCAAGTTTGAAAATCAACAAAGGGCAATAACTCCAAAAATTTGATCGACAGAGTTACGGTTCTTGTGCACTGCATCTCTCCATAATAAGATCTATCCACCTGTAAAGTCTCATGATTCTACCTAACATACTTTTTCAGTTATGCTCCAGACGAGAATCAAGTTTGAAAATCAACAAAGGGCAATAACTCCAAAAATGTGATCGGCAGAGTTACGGTTCTTGTGCACTGCATCTCTCCGTAATAAGATCTATCCACCTGTAAAGTCTCATGATTCTACCTTACATACTTTTTGAGTTATGCTCCGGAGTCCGGACAAGAATCAAGTTAAAAAAACAACAAAGGGCAATAACTCAATAATTTGATCGGCAGAGTTACGGTTCTTGTGCACTGCACCTCTCCATAATGAGATCTATCCACCTGTGAAGTTTCATGATATAAATACATTTCGAGTTATGCTCCGGACAAGGTTTGGTCTACGGAAAGACCGACCGACCTACCGACCGACTGACACTTGCAAAACAATATACCCCCATTTTCTTCGAAAAGGGGCATAAATATGGCACAGAAGATATTGAGACAAAAGGAGAAACTGATTTTATATCCACAGTTTCTTCTTTTGTTTCAATGTTTTCCCCAACCTTTTCTATTAGGGAAGTCAAAACCAGGTCTTGTTTGGGAAAGGTTTAATTTCTGATAAAATGGAACCCTATTTTCATTTGGTTTCACTTTGTTGGTGTTTTACGCCGTTTTCAACAGTTACTGCTATGGAGTCGAACCTATGTCATATTGCGGCGGCTACTACCTAGAGTACCTAACCGTGGATTCCTGTTGTTTCTTATACCAGTACTACCACAACACCCAGTCCCACTCCCTAACCGAGCCTCCAGCTGCCCGCCCACATGGGTTACCGATATCTAACCATTGGTGGGTGATATTTTAGTCTGAAAGGGTAAATTGCGGCAGCCAGGGATCGAACCCGAGACCTCTTGAATAAGTGGCAGATGAAACCTAATACTATACCCTGTAAAATTTTGGAGTTAAAACCTTTATTTTACAGCATCTTTCTACCCCCTCTATATTAATATAAAGAAACAGAAGGCTGCTTGCATAAAGCTAGGCTTAGCGGTTCAAGATTCAATTTGGGGGTTAAAATAATCATTTCACTTTGGGTGATTTGGAAACCCTGCCTAGATCTATTTGTGGTATTTCGTGTACGAAAAAACAAATAAACTTATAGGGAAAACATTGAGGCAAAAGAAGAAAATGATGTCAGTATTGCCTCCTTTTCGCCTCAATATTTCTTATGTTATAAGATGTACATTTTTAACTTAGCATAGTAATTAAGATTTTGGAGTCTGCATCTCATTTCATACTGGGCTGCAGCCTTAGCGCAGTTGGTAGCGCATCTGCCCCTCATACGAGAGGTCCCGGGTTTGATACCCGGCCGCGGCTAATACCCTTTCTGACAAAATTGTCACCCACCAATGGGTTTGAAATCGTTAACCTAAGTGGGCGAGCAGCTGGAGGCTCGGTAAGGGTGTTGTGGTAGTACTGGTTCGAGAAACAACAGGAATCCATGGGTAGGTGCTCCAGCCGCCGTGATATGACCCTGGTAGTTGAAAACGGCGTAAAACCCCAATAAACCAAACCATTTCAAACTGAAAGAGTCCAATACTTAGCTGTTTGGGAAAGGGTTAAACTTGTTAGCTCACCTGAGCACGAAGTGCTCAAGGTGAGCTATTGTGGTCGCTTTTTGTCCGTCGGCGTCTGTCCGTCTGTCCGTCCGTCTGTCCGTCCGTCCGTCCGTCTGTCCACAATTTGTTGTTACCACTCTAGCACCCACAAATATTGACCAATCTTAATCAAACTTGGTCAAAACATCTATGACCATAAGTTCTCGGATGAGTTCGATTTTGAGTCAGATCGGACCAGGAAGTCCAGAGTTATGTGCCCTTGAACGTCAAAAATGACTAGTTTTGACTTTGTTACCACTCTAGCATCTACAAATATCGACCAATCTTAACCAAACTTTGTCAAAACATGTATGACGATAAGTTCTTGGATGAGTTTGACTTTGGGTCAGATCGGATCAGGAAGTCCGTAGTTATGCGCCCTTGAATATCAAAAATCGCTAGTTTTTGACCTTGTTACCACTCTAGCATCTACAAATATTGACCAATCTTGACCAAACTTGGTCAAAACATGTACGACAATAAGCTCTTGGACGAGTTTGATTTTGGATCAGATCAGATCAGGAAGTCCGGAGTTATGCGCCCTTGAATATCAAAAATCGCTAGTTTTTTACTTTGTTACCACTCTAGCATCTACAAATATTGACCAATCTTGAACAAACTTGGTCAAAACATGTATGACAATAAGCTCTTGGACGAGTTTGATTTTGGATCAGATCAGATCAGGAAGTCCGGAGTTATGCGCCCTTGAATATCAAAAATAGCTTAGTTTCAACTTTGTTACCACTCTAGCATCTACAAATATTGACCAATCAAGACAAAACTTGGCTAGAATGTTGGTAACCATACAATAATGAATGAGTTCGATTTTCAGTGTCATTGAAGTAGGAAATTTTGAGTTATGTGCCCTTGAATTTGACAAATTTGCCATTTTCGACTTTGTTTACACTTTAGCATCTACATTTATTGACCGATAAAGACAAAACTTGGCTACAATGATGGTAACCATAAGATGCTGAATGAGTTAAATTTTCAGCTTGATCGGACCAAAAAACCTAGAGTTATTGGTCCTTGAATTTCACAAAATTGTTTTTTTCCACTTTATTTTCACTCTAAAAAAAAACACAAATATTGACCAATCAAGACACAACTTGGTCACAATTTAGGTGACCATGAGATCTTATATGTTTTCATTTTTCATATTGATCAGACTAGAAAAAACAGAGTTTTGTGCCCTTGATGGTGACAAAATTACTGATTTCGTTGTTAATTTCAGTCAAACAGTAATTAATAAATATTGACCAATCAAAAAACAACATGGACATAAGGTTGATGAGAATATCTTTATCAGAACAGAGTTATGTGCCCTGGATTATGACAAAATAGATGTTTTTTATCGACTTGGTTTTCACTTTAACAGCCACAAATATTGATTATTAAAGATTAAGAATGCTGTTTTCAGCTGGATCATAATCTCGCATCTTAAATTTCGTGTTCTTGTCTTTGAGATACCTAGGTCATGTAAAAGGTGGGTCTTGTTCTGCATGGAGCAAGTTTCAAACTTCTATCAGGTGAGCGATCCAGGGCCATCTTGGCCCTCTTGTTTTAATTTAAATCAGTGTAATGGTAGGCTATTATACATACAGGTACTAGATCTATCAACATTTCCTCTTTTTCATGCATTATTTTCTTTGCTTAACCCTTTCCCAAACAACAAATTTTTAGGATGGTCAAATTCAAAAGCTTCTGCAAACCACAAAATGGACAGTCCCCCAACGTTATTTAAGATTGGAATTGTTTGTGACATAATCGAGAAAATATTGAGACAAAGGGGGAAAAGTTCAAACTGTTGGTTTTCAGCAGTTTCTTCTTTTGTCTCGATGTTTTCCCCAGCCTTAAATTCCATTTGGGACGTCAAAACCAGGTATTGTTTGGGAAAGGGATAGATGTATACAGTACTTACGCAGGGATTTTGTTACCTACGAGTCCCGAGTCCCTGACTCATATTTTTTTCTCATGACTCATTGATAAATATTTAGTGAGTCCCAGAATGCTAACATTTTCAATGTGTAATCAACATTGTCTTACAAAGACTCATATGTTTCAATATTGGACTCATTGTTTTGGGAACCAGTGAGTCCCAGGACTCTTCTGCATAAATTTGTAACAAAATCACTGCTTACGGTAATGTATGGGATCTAGATCTAGATAAAAAAATGCGATAAAGGGTGAAAATGCTCGTTATCAGCATTTTCTTCTTTATTCTCAATGTTTCCCCTAGTATTTTCTAGGGCAAGCAAGTCAAAAACAGATCGAGAAATGGTGGAAACAACCTGGTTTGGTTGGAAAGAATTAGTTTTGGCCACATTTGGGTTTTAAAATGAGGAAGAATGAACTGATGAAATACCGAAAAGTCCAAAATACTGTAGATTACTTGAACTTTGTGCTAAACTAGATCTAGACTCGACTCGAGTGCCCAAATTTTAGGCTAATCCATTTTTTTAATGTAAACAGCACATCCTGTAGCTGTGTTGGCGAATGATGTCAACTCCACTCTGAGGACTCTTCTGGAAGAAAATTATGTTCGTGCCAATAAAAAAGAAACACACTTACAGTAGGCCATACCGAACTTTTTCCTTCATAAAAGATCTTATCAGTATTTCCCAGCGGGGAGTATACGCGGACGCAGGACCGTCTTATCGATGCGATACGGACCAGAAATTTACAATGAAATAAAGAAGGATTTATTTTTGTTTAAGCCATAATTCATTTAATATCTAATTGCCAATATTATCTCTGTTATGACGATAAACTTTAATTTTTTAGCTTCTCAATGGTATAATTTTTGTTTTTCTAGTGCAATTCCTTCTTGCTTCCAAATTATTTTGAAAATGGCCATCTTGATTCGCTATATACTCTATATAGATTGTTGGAAAATGTTGTCCTACGGCAACTTTACAGTGTATTTGATGTACTTTTCTTTGAAAACTAAATATTATCTCTGTTATGATGAGAAACAGCAACTTTCAGTGATTGCAATGATGTAAATATATTCGAAATAATTTATCGTCTTCTTGCTTCCAATTTCATTTAAAAACGCCTTTGGATGCAATTCTGCAACAAAGGCAAAAATGACTAAGATCGAGATTAGTTAAACATATCTGTAAGATAACCCAATTTCGCGTGCGCAAATTTCGCGTGCGCAACCAGATGGCATATTTTTGTGTAGGCTAACGGTCAATTTAGCGAATTGTGATTTTACTTTTTAAGCAATAAACATATTTGGTTGCATTTGTTTATGTATTTTACGTAAGCAATTTACAAAATTTTCCAGACTCCTTATTGAACCAATTCCCAAACATTGCCTTGTTTTGACTTCCTGGGTGAAAATGCATGGAAAAAATATTGGAAATTTTAAGAAGAAAATGCTGTTAATCGGATTATTTTCTTTTGTCTCTATATTATATTCTTTGTTATATTGAACACTAATTTTATCCTTATCAATATACAATTTGTTGTGTACGTTCATGATAAATTCTAAATCTTGAGCTATGAAAAATATATTTTAGTAGATTTCAAAATGTTAGGCAGGAACCCTCTATAACTTTAATTGATAACCACAGAAAATCGAGAAATTGAATTCGGTTTAAAGCAGAGAAGGTTTCAAAAATGTCAGGGATTTGATAGATGTAAGATTTTTAATTCCAATTAAAGAAAACGTTAGTGGCCACCAAATAAAATTTACTCGGTCGCGAATATTTATTTCATTTCGTTTTTAAAATATCTACAGCACCTGGAAGATCCCCGATATTTTTTCACATCTCTGATTCAATTTAATTTCAAATCGGGCTCGTTTAAAATTTGTGAAGGTGTTCTGTAATTGTTGGGTCACGTTATCACACGTCGTGGACATACTGTGATATTGATAAGGACGCTGAGCCATGATTATATTCATATGGTGTTGTTTATTCCACTGCAAAATGATAAAGCTAATTAATTTATTATTAACGCATCTTTAGTGACAAAAAGGTATTATTAAGTCATGTGCTATTCTAATTTTGAATAGTTTTAAAGTAAACGCCTACTATATTTTAATTTAACTATAACACATATAATCTTCTTTATTATTTATGTACTTCTATCTATTTCATTTTTTCATCTATTTATCTATTTATTCATTCTGCTATTTTTTTTTTTTTTTGCTTTTTTTCCCTGATCAAATATGCAAATAAGCACAAGACATATCTAATTTGAAAAAAAGATAGTGATGAGCTGAAATCATCTAACGTCGTATTTTACAATCGCCTTAAAGGGAAATTTTATTCCCAATTTGACTTTTTAAAGTATGTCTTGATGCATAGATTGGCTCTTCAAATGAGTATGAATGGTATCAGATTTTTTAGATTGTTGCTGATAAGCGAAAAACGCGCCTTTAAAGTTGAGACAGAATTGACAAATTCCATATAGGTGGGCTTACATTTGAACTGCTGTCCACATCAATTTGTTTAATTTTAACACAAAAATGATATATTTCTCGTAAACGGCGCAATTTAGCTTGAATTTTTCAGAATTGTCATAACAAAATATACTCTTTAGGATAGAAATAAAAGTAAAATTTGCGAAAAAAATGTCCGTGAAATGTCACTAATCACGGTGGATAATCACATAACTCAGAATTTCAGAAAATCTTCAATATTTTTGTTAATACTTGTCCAATTTGACAGAGAGGTGGGAGAAAGCCAAGAATTAGCTGGACGTGGTGGATTTTTGAAAAGTCAACTGACAAAAAAGTTATTGCAGATAAACCCAACTTTTGGTTGATCTTCTGATAACATTTTTATCAGGCGATTTAAAAAAACACACGTATGTCTAATGCGTGACGTCTACCCACTCTCTCTGCTTCAAACCGAATTCAAATCGGTCTCATGATAACAAAACTATTACTTTTCTTTTATTTGTCTTGAAAGTGTTGTACCACGTGATTTTCCACCGTGTAAATATTAGACTGATGTAGCCGATTTTGCGTGAAAATTGAGATTTTGGTACAGTTGCGATCGTCTTGGAGTGTTCTATCTCAAAACGGTCAATTCTTTGCTGCGTGCTGTCTGCGTCGTGGTTGCGTTCACCAAAATCGTACGCAGGAGCACGTACGACCGGTTGTAAGAGAGGCTTTACAGATTGTTGAAATGAAGTCATGTTTTAGAGATTTTTAGTACCAGAATGTTCTCTCTGCTATCTGTTCTATAAAAGGTGAATATTTCAGACTCGGCTTACTAGAAAGTGTAAAAATGTCGATTAAGCCTCTCTTACAACCCGTCGTGCGTCTTTGTAAATCTTACTTCTTCCGACATTTTTAAAACGCACGATTTATATGGACGCACGACGGGTTGTAAAAGAGGCTCAACGAATTGTCCGGTCAATTCTTTGCTGCGTGCAGTCTACGTCGTGGTTGCGTCCACCAAAATCGTACGCTGCACGTGCGTGCATCGCACGACTATACCTACGTTTTAGACGCATACCGCACACATGAGCACGTACGACCGGTTGTAAAGAGAAGCTTAATAGAGGCTTTAGAACATTCTAATATTTGTGCGACAATATTATTATACGCAAAGCCTTTCCATAAATAAGTGAGTTCCAGCACTGCCGCTGTTTGTAATTAACATTCGAGTCGATATTTGAATAATTGCGATGATGGTAAGATAAACAAAATTTTATATGGCCAGTTATTGATGTGTACTTTAACATATTTAGTAACGGTTTTCTGAAAAAATGTTTTGTCACGTGATTCCCCGCCGTGATGTCTCTTGGGTCCGTACCGAAATAGATGATGTAAAGGTAGTATGAAAAAAAACTTTTACAAGGATCTCTCACTTCCGACAAGTTTAAGTTAAACGCTGAAAAATTTGTTCATGAGTAAAGAAGAACGTTTGATTGAAATTGAGCCTATTCGTATCGTGCCCGATGAGTTGCTCTTGTTTTGACGATATAATATGATTATTATTTCTCAGAACATAATGTGATGACTGCGATCAATTAGATAGTAAGACTTTTGGCAATGAAATAACCGGCAGACCCCATGTAGAGGTTGGTCCGACAAATTAACGAACGGTTTGACACTTAAGCAGATAAGGGCGGCTGTCTCCAATTTACATCTTTAACTGGGGGAGATCATGAAGAATTATGCCAAACGAGCCTATTTCAAAATATGTCCGAAAAATTACTTCTCGTTATTAATACGTAATACGTCATGATTCGATGAAACGGATCATAGACTTCCAAATACAAACTAAGTAAGAAATCATAGGCCTACATTGACAAAATCAGCCCTTTTCCAGAAAAAATGTGTAAATAAAATAACAATTCATTTTTGGATTAGCAAGATTTCGTAACTGCAGCTTAAATGAGCAAGAGGTAGAGTTTTGGACAGTACAGTCATCGACGAAATTAATTAATAGCATATGCCTACTATTGGGTATAAGATTTATAGAATTCAAAATTATATCGAATGAATAAATGAATGAATGAATGAATGAAGAATGAACTAACGAACGAACGAATGAATGAATGATCCTACGATCCAATGATCCATTTGTCAATCAAGCAAACCAGTAATCAAGCCAACAAAGCAAGCAAGCGCTATCGCTAATACTGACTCTAAATATCTTATCGAGATTGTCGATCTGTTGTAAGATAATGTAATGTAATGATAACCTGTCCCAGAAATTATGCCAATCGCGGTCGATAAGGGAACAAACTCGCATAACGATTTTGGCTTATCAGCAAACTTTGCAGAGTATTATCCCTTGCTGAATGAAGGAAAAAGTTCCACATGCCTACGCTGTACAGTCCAGTCTTCCCATCTCAGAACTCCTTTCAATCGTTCACGATAACAGATCGAGTGGCCATCTTCATCTTCTGTTTTTCACAAATTCGATAACCGCGTCTACACAGTAGACTAATCCGCATGTGTAATCTAGACAGACAAAGCATTGGGGGGCATCCCAGTTGGTCTAATCCCATTTGGTCTAAAATTCAATTTTTCCATTTCGTCTAAAAGTCTAAATTAAAAATATCAATAAAGTTATGTAATTTAAAATTGAACTTTGTGTATATCATTTGTATATCACGCATTGTCTCACACTTACACCTTTTTGACACAAATGCAAGTTTTAAACGAAATGGGGTATTGATAAAACAAGGTCTGAAAAGGTATTAGACGAGATGGGAATTTTTCGTCTAATCCAAATTTTTTATATATTAGACGAAACGGGATTAGACCAACTGGGATGTAACCAAAGCATTGATCAGTGTCATTGTTTCAACGCTACCCGATTGTGTAAACTCTTTCTTATCTTTATGCGTCACATTTTCCCTTTACCTTTTTCGAAACGATTTAGGTTCCAGTTTGAAAGTTTTGGCAGACGACAGCGTGGATGTTAATGAAGATAGGCCTAGCTCTTGAGTATCATAGAGTAATATAGTATTCATGGCAAACATCGATGTAAAAGAAGAAAATAGAGACTAGAATTTTTTTTTGTTAAAACAGCATTTTCTCAATTTCTCCATGTCGTCGCATTTCAACGAAAACCACGTAACTGCAACTTGTTTTAAGCCGCAGTTACAAGATTTTTGCTGAAAAGTAGCGATGTTTTAACAAACCTTTAACCCTTTCCCAAACCACAGGCCCGCAGGAACAGGGGGGGGGGGGAGTGCTAGGGGCTACCCTCCCCATGTTGGCCAAAAATGCCGATTATTTTCTTACTTTACACTGAAAATTTAGGAAACATCCAATTTAGCGCCCCCCCCCCATATTCAAACACACGGGCTTCAGCCCACCCAATATGAAATTGCTTCCTACGGGCCTGAACGAGGCCTTGTTTTGACGTCCTATATATAGAATAGGCTTGGGAAAACACGTGATATAGACAGCACCTTCTTCTTTTGTCTCAATATTTCCCGAGCTATTTTGGGGGCTAAATTGGATTTTCCCCTAAATTTTCAGAGTAAAAAAGGAAAATTCTACATTTTTGCCAACTTTGGCTTCCCCCCCTCCTGTTCCTTCTGTAACGTTCCGAGATGCATGGCTACATACAGACAACAACCAGTCCTTTCAGAGATCTATAGTCGTTTTTGAAAAGAT
This sequence comes from Fragum sueziense, assembly GCA_963680895.1. Lineage (NCBI taxonomy): Eukaryota > Metazoa > Mollusca > Bivalvia > Cardiida > Cardiidae > Fragum > Fragum sueziense. The sequence goes on from OY804597.1 coordinate 63,309,536, forward strand.
TTTTAATTCACCTTTTCTAGAACAACAATGTTTTTCAATGTTCTAAACTGAAAGGAGTTGTAGAGGACAAAATAAATGCCATTCTATGCAGATCAACAAATAATCTATCGGGATCTAGCGTATCTGGCTTTGGAAAACATTGTGGAAAAGAAGAAATTGCTTTTGACAAGCAATTTCTTCATTTCCCACAATATTTTCTACACAAAGAGACACAAAAATGTAAAATTTCATTCAGTTTTAATTGTCATCTGCAACATCTTTGAATTTGGAGGAGTCTAAAAGTTGCCGTTTGGTAATGGGTTAAAGTATGTCTTGATGAAAAGATTGTTTATTCAAATGCGTAGAAATGCTATCAGTTTTTTTTGAAGTTGTAATTTATAAGCGTAAAATATGCGATTAAAGTTGAGACAGGAATGACAAATTCTATATAAATCTGAACTGTTGTCCACAACAATTTGTTTAATTTCAGCACAAAAATAATTATACATTTCTCGTAAACGGTTTAATATTTTGTCTTGAAATATTCATAATTTTCATAAGAAAACATGTTCTTTCAGATAGAATAAAAGTAAAATTTATGTACAAAAAATTAATTATTGTGAAATGTCACTTTAAGTCTTTCAGAAGGACAGGGAGAAAATTCCATTTAGACTATATGCATCTTATTTTTTCATGCAAAGTGTTCTGTACATATCAAGCATGGTTGTCAAAAGGGGAACAAGTGCGTCATAAACCTATAAATATTTACAAGTCTTTTTTAACAGTTGAACATTATAGATTATGCAATATTTCGATAGGCCTATAGATCCAGATTCTTTTTCCCTTTTTGTACAAATTATCTTTGTTACATAAAATGAAATAAATTTGAAGTAAAAATCATTTTTTCAGAGATTGTTTGAACTTAAATCAGTCATTCTATGTGTAACACCTTAGTGTTAAAATTATCTTTTTTTTTTATTAAACTAGATCTCTATGTCAATTATATTTGCAAACTAAAGTAAGATATGAAATTATTATTTCACAGTTGGGCTAAAATAAAGCGTGTTAATTTGTGTAAACCATTATTATTTTTTTTTTATAAGATCCAATTATAGTGTCGATTTGAATAAAAAACATTATTTCACAGATTGGCAGAAGTAATACCAGTCATTCTGCGTACATATTTATGCTCAAATTACCATCGGGGCCTGTTTTGATTGCAAAAAATAATTTACGACTGCAAATTAGAACAAATATGAAGCAAAATCGTAAGGTCACAAAATGGCTGAAATTGAACCAGCAATTATATGTAAAACTGAATGTTTGAATTATCATTATTTTAGCAGCGAAATGAAGCAAAATCATCATTACACAGATTAGCAAAAATTAAACCGCTCACTCTATGTAACACCTTAGCCCTTTCCCAAACCGCAAAATTTTATAGTGGTCACATTCAAAAGCTGCTGTAGATTAGGGCCTACAAATGGTTGTTGATAATGATAGGAATTTGGTACAATAGCATAGAAAATATTGAGACAAAAGGAGAAAATGTTGTTTATCAGCATTTTCTTCTTTTCCCATGATGTTTCCCAGGTCTTTTTCATTATGGACTTCAAAATGAGGTCTTATATATGGGAAATGGTGAACGATGAAATTATCATTATACTGATAAAAAGTCAATTATACTTGCAAATTAAAGCAGAGTTTGAAATACATGTAAAATCATTATTTCACAGATTGGCTGAAAAATAGCCGGTCATTCTGTGTAAAACATTAATGTTTAAATTACCAATATTTTGATAAGATTTTATTAATAAAATTTATACTGTCGAACTAACTGAAAATATGAGACAAAAGATTATTAAAGTGCATATTTTGATGAGGAAAAATCAATGGACCGCTACCGAGATCCAAGAGTTATCCTGAAATTGCCCTTGATTTAGCGGGATTTATCTCCCTTGAAACCAACTGGGTAGTTCCGGTCTATTTTTGTAGATACACTAAAGAGTAAAATTCATCACTTCGCACGCAAAATACGATTATTTTCTTTACAAACGCATATTTAGCAGAATCGTCGTATACCATCGGATTGTTCAATTACTACAGAATAAGTTTCGGCTTTGATTTCATCCAATTGATACGTTTAATCCAGGTTAAACATCGGCCTGTTGAAAGCCATAAAAAACCTCTGCCCAGCTCGCCGCAAATTTCCATAATTTCCGAATATAATGGTCGAGAAAATTTTTATTTAGTTTTGCATATTGTAGAAACAATGTATTTTCAATATTTTATTTTAGTTGGATTATTTTCACTTTATTGGTGATTCTGCATGGGTGTCATTGAAAACGTGAAAAGTGTTGTAATATTCAACATTAATTTTGGAATTTGTTGATCCAAGTCACTCTTTACAAGCGGTCAATATGAGAAAAAGTCTCCTTACTGTGAAATAAATTCAAAATCCAAATAACTACACATGTATCTAAAACGCTTTTTAATTATTAAATATGAATTAATACAAAATATTTTCGTACATTTTGAGAAAAGGGAATGTATAGTTTTCTCTCAAAAAGCTTTTAATCCTTTGGCATAGTTTCTGACCTTCTAGTATGACAAGCTTATGTTCTATTGTTTGGAAAAGGATTAACAATTAATTATCTACCGACAAAAGGTAATTGGAATGTCAATTACCACGGACCTTGTGTATATCACACCAATCAGTTAGCCAAATTCCTTTAATTGATCTCCGCAAGATAAATCGCAAGTTACTGTATATTAAAGGGACTTATCATAATAGACAAAAGATTGACAGACCCGAATGATAAATTTATAGGCATGACAAAATTCCAACTTGCACCCTTAATTACATAATTTTACGACAAGTTTATTAAACACCTTTGCTTAAATATGTTAAACTGAGTTTGCCAACCCGTGCCAAACAAACAAAAAGAAAGATAAAACCCTGTTGACAGTTTAACCCTTTCCCAAACGACCGTCCTTTAGACTGCTAAAAGAATGTTAAAATAAGATTGCAAAACCGTGCTAAACAAAATTGAAAAAAAAAAAAAAATAAAAAATAAAAAAAAAAAACGTTGAAAGTTAACCCTTTCCCAAACGATAGCCTTTTAGGCTACTCAAAAATGAAGGCTGATTCGGGTGACGAAATAAGGCAAAAAACGTGTAAATTGCAGCAAACCTATCAAAGGAGGGATAGAAATTGCACATTGTCAACAAGTTTTCATTTTCTCTCGAAATTTTCCGAACAAAATTCAAGGTCGTCAAACCAGGTCTTGTTTGGGAATTTGAATTATTAGGCCTATCATCAGCAATGAATGATATTGGATAATGATTTTGGATTTATAACTATATAGCAGCTGATAAAGCAGGGTAGTTAATTCTAAAATCATTATTTCAAATCTTAAACATACGTAATGGGTACGCAGTTCAATCATCTTTGGGAGATGATACAATGAGTACCTACTGCATATGGTTTGAAGAACAATTCAAGACATTTTGCATGTTGAAAAATCGATACCCGTTCTTATCTGTAGCCCTTACCGGAAGCGGAACAACCCAATTGCAACTGGAATGCTCTGCCAGGTGAGTTCTCGTCCGCTAAATTATAATTGTCTATTACATAACAATGCTGCTCTGATTAATTACTAAACACATTGCGCGACGAATCGTAGGATAGACTCTTATTACCGTATAGATTCCACAATATAATTATAAAAGTCGTCGAGTGTTTCTTAACCCTTTCCCAAACGCCCCTAATGGAAAAAGTATGGGGAAACATTTGGACAAAAGAAAAAAATGCTGTTTATCAACAATTTCTCCTTTTGTCTCAATAGATCTATTTTCTCTAGATCTACTACATTACAGGTAATTCTTGTCTTTATCGAAATCCATTTGTCGTCTGCAGCAGCTTTGAAATTGGAACACCTAAAAATGTTGCCGTTTGGGAAAGGATTAACAGAATCAATGGGATAAAGGGTCGAATCACGGCGACGCGGCGACCGTTGGCCTTTGATTTTATACCGCGACGCGTCACGCTTGGCTGACTGACAGCTTCTTACCCAGGCATAATTTTATCTACATAGGCACGTATCTTGTGTATTGATTCTGGCAAGTTTTGCATGCATAATTTTGACAGCACTTCATCGTGGACGGTCCATCTAAAAGAGGATTGCGTGGGAAACAGATACTAAGGTGAGTAGATCTAGATCTACTTTGTTTTGCTAAAAATAATGATTATGTTTGCTTCAGATCTAGATCTAGATGATTAGACTAGAGTTAGATCTACATTTTTCAAAAAAAAAAATTCATGTGAATAGAATTTAGAATAGAATGTTATTTGCACAATTAGATCTATACCCAGTACAATACAGGTTAAAGGCAAAACATAAACATGTACAGTGATCCCACGATCTACTGATTCTCGACAAAGACCACTCCCATTTACTAATTATTATAGGTTATACGGGTCAAAAGCGAATTCACATCCATGACAATCAGGACTGCCGTTTTTAATATTGACCGTGTGTCTCGACATGTGTGATGCTGTTCCAAACCACAGGGAATTTTAGCGATTTTGATGGTGTCTCTTTCTTCTTTAGTCTAATAAGGCAGAGACACCATCAAAAATGAAAATCGCTAAATTTCATGTGTTCCAAACGACAATAAGACCTAGCTGCTTTAACCCTTTCCCTAACGGCAAAATTTTAAGGTTATCCACTTCAAAAGCTGCATTAAAAGACAAAATGAAAGTTATTAAAGATAGAATTTGTGTAAAATATGGCACAGAAAGTATTGAGACAAAAGGAGAAACTGCTGGTTATCAGCAGTTTCTTCTTTTGTTTCAATATTTTCCCAAGAGTCTGTACTCTCCTGACATTAGCAGGAAATTATTTTTTTGCAGGGAGAATATATAGTCGCTACGCTGTCCATCCGTCCGTCTTTTTGTCCATCTGTCTGTCCACACAGCTTATTAGGCTGGGGAGAACACTGCTAGGGGTCCTTTTCTCTGTTTCTCAATTTGAGTCTGCATCACAGAAAAAAGGGCCTTAATTAGTTTTTCTCTAATTTCTCTTCATCTAAGGGGCAGAAGTTAATTGAATTCTGTACTTAACTAAGGACTAGGTATACAGACCCTCGTTAAAAACACCACTTTCTAGGCATACGAAATACATAAAATTACACACGGTGACACTTGTAAATACTCTTCATATAAGTTGATTCACCGTGCCGGATTTCAAGATTATGATTCAAGAAGAAAATAATGTACAATTAGATCTATTATAATATTTTACTCTATATTCATTTATGCAAGGGAGGTAATTTTGAACATTTTGTAAAATATTTCCATATGTATGCATTAATTCAAAATTCTAAATTATACAAAATGCTTACCGGTATGTTTGTATTTGGAATGGGAATGTAACACAGTTTAGGAATTATTGGCTCTGTTCAAATTTCGCCTCTGGCTCTTTGGGGCTAATGTGGGTTTGGATACTTTAAGTGATAATTGAGATGTTCTAGAACATAATCTAAAACTAATGTGTCTACAAAAAGATCGGTCACGGGAAAAGAGGGCTTAATATATGATAGCTTTTTTGTGTCAAACACTTAATCCGGGAGCATAATCTGTCTATGACGGCTCTTGTTTGACTATAACTCTAACTGTAACACAATGTAATGTTAAGTATGTACCGGTACAAATTTAAAACAGCATTTGAGTTTGGACCCACCCCCAATGGAGGTTGGGGGGTCACTGACTGGGTGTCCTGTCCAGTGGCGGATCCAGAGGGGGTTCGGGGGTTCAAACGAACCCCCTTCTGAAGCCTAATTATTTCATTTTCATGCAGAAATTCAGTCAAAATTGTATATCAATAGGAAAACGAACCCCCCTAATTGTAAATTCGAACCCCCCTTTCAGAAATCCTGGATCCACCACTGCTGTCCCTTCTCAAAATTGAATGTACATTTATGACAATGATTCTGTTTGAATTTTCAGGGGCTAATGCTCAGCCGGAGACCATAATGGAGAGGGATTGTCACTGTACAAGATGATACATGCATTTATATATTGGTGGCAAGGTTCAATGTAAGCACATCAGTTTTATTCATTTCGTTTTGATTTTTAGCTCGACAGGCTAAAGGCCAGCGAGCTATCGTCATGGCGTTGTGTCTGTTGTGTGTGCGTTCGTGCTACATGCGTTAACTTTTTATTTAAAAATCTTCACTCTCAAACCAGTTAGCCAATTTTGACCAAACTTGGCAGAGATGTTCTTTGGTTGGCCATTTACTTAAATTGTTCATTGGAGTTTGATTGGTACATAAATGTGGTCGCGGCAAGGCAGGGCTTATCAGACTTGGAGAAATTACAAAATGATTCCTTCAAAATTATCCATACGGCCGATTTTGACCAAACTTGGCAGAAATGTTCCTTGGATAACCCTTAAGGCTTTACTTCATTTGTATGTAAAACTGTGATTGGTATATAAACATGGGATTGGTATGGGTGAGTCTTATCAGCCCAAAATCTTGTCGTTTGTTTACGGGTTGAAAATCAACCATTGAGCCAATTTTGACCAAATTTAGCAGAAATGTTCCTTAGTAGGCCATTTACTGAACCCATTATTATGCAATGAGTCTGTTTGACTCCCTACAAGATGGTGGCTTTGTAAAACATTGAGGAAAATGACAAGATCAGATTCGACCGGGTTTCAAATCTTCTACTTCCTTGCAAGACGCATATCAAATCACTAGGCCATGAACCCCTCTGTGATACTGGTTATTACTAGGATACAAGGTGCATCACATATTTGTACGGCTTTGGTCGTTTATTATGCATCATTGGACCACTTCATAGCAGTCTCTACAATTTTTGACAAGATAAGAGTCAAACCAGGGATTAACCCTTTCTCGAACAGTAACATTATTTTGAGACTCGTTCGGATTGACAGGCAATTTCTTTATTCAATCAATGTTTTCTACCCAGAATTTTAGACAGAAAAAATATAAAATTAAATTCACTTGATATTGTCGTCTGCATCATCTTTTAATTTGGATCAGTCAAATTTTTTAGCGATCCGTGACTTTATGTCCAAAAGTTAGGCAATCTTGATCAAACTTGGCCAAAACAAGTAGGATCATAAGTTCTCAGACAAGTTCGATTATGGGCCTGATTGGACCAGAAAGTGCAGAGTTATCTGCCCTTGAATGTCAAAAAATGCTGTTTTAAGTTTGTTTACACTCTAGCATCTACAATTATTGATCAATCTAGACAAAACTTAGACATAATGTTGGAGACTATAAGATCTCAGATGAGTTTGATTTTCAGTCTGATCTGACCAGAAAGGTGAGAGTTATGTGCCCTTGAATTGGGCAAAATTGCCACTTTTGGCTGTTTTCGACCTTGTTTACACTCTAGAATCTACAATCATGAATAAATTAGGACAAAACTTGGACACAATGTTGGGGAGCATAAGATCTTAACCGAGAGTTATTTTCAGTTTGATCTGATTAGCCCTTGAATTTGACAAAATTGCCGTTTTTGGCTGTTTTCGACCTTGTTTAATTTCTAGAATCTTCAATTATTAATCAATGAAGACAAAACTTAGACACAATGTTGGGGACCATAAGAAATTGGATGAGTATGATTTTCAGTCTGATGTGATCAGAAAGTCAAGAGTTAAGTGCATTGACTTTGATAAAATTGCAGTTTTTGACTGTTTAAAACCTTGTTTACACTCTAGAATCTACAATTATTGACCAATCAAAACAAATCTTGAACACAATGTTGTAGACCATAAGACCTCATACGAGTTTGATTTTCAGTCTGATTTGACCAGAAAGATGAGAGTTATGTGCCCTTGAATTTGATAAATTTGCCATTTTCGGCTGTTTTTGACCTTGTTTACACTCTAGAATCTACAATTATAAATCAATCAAGACAAAACTTGGACACAATGTTGGAGACTATAAGATCTCGGATGAGTTTGATTTTCAGTCTGATCTGACCAGAAAGACGAGAGTTATATGCCCTTGAATTTGATAAAATTGCCATTTTTGGCTGTTGTCGACCTTGTCTACAATTATTACTCAATGAAAAGAAATCTATCTTGGACACAATGTTGGAGAATATAAGATCTCAGATGAGGTTGATTTTCAGTCTGATCTGACCAGAAAGACGAGAATTTGATAAAATTACCATTTTTGGCTGTTTTCGACCTTGTTTACACTCTAGAATCTACATTAAAAAAAAGTTGGGTACCATAAGAGCTAGGATGAGTTTGATTTTCACAACGTTATTGACCATAATTCAGTCTTAAAGTCATAAATGCGAGTATCAATTAAATTGAACATACCTGTTCCTCATATCATTTTGGTTCAGGTGAGCGATATAGGACCATCATGGTCCTCTTGTCCTTATTTTACACTGAAAATCTAGGAAAAATCATCCAATTTAGCCCTCCCAATATTCAGGCACAGGGACATCAGCCACCCCAATATGAAATTGCTTCCTATGGGCTTGTGTAATATCAACATTAGGGAGAAATGCAGTACACAAGAACTGTAACTGGGCTGATCATATTTTTGGAGTTATTGTCCGACTCCATCGCTGATTTACATACTTATGGTATTTTTTGTTTGGAGCAATGACTCAGCATAACTCAAAAAGCATGCAAGGTAGAATAATAAAACTCCATTTAGGTTAAAAGCTTTCATGAAGGAAAAGTGCAATGTACGAGATCTGTTATTCTGCTGATCATATTTATGGAGTTGCTGCCCTTTTCACTTTCAGTCAATCTATAAATTTTAGGGTCTTTGGTTTGAACCCTGTCTTTGGTTACCCTTTCTGACATTTGAAAGGGGCTTTTTAGCCTTTAATCTCTCACAAATTGTTGGATTGTCAAAGATTTAAAATAAATCATATTTAGATTAACATATTGTCTTTAAGGTAGAAGACCCATAATTAGCACTAAAGAGCCAGAGGCGAAATTTGAAAAATGCCAGTGATTCCTAAACTGTGTTACATCTCCATTCCAAGTATAAACATTTATTTTTGTACAGTTTAAAATTTTGAAATCATGCATACTTTTGAAAGTATTTGACAAAAATGCTCAAAATAACCTCCCTTGCATATGAATAATATAGAGTAAAATGATATTTGTAAATTATTTTCTTCTTGAAGCATAATCTTGAAATCTGGCACGGTGAATCAACTTATGTGAAGTGTATTTACAAGTGTGTGTAATTTGATGCATTTCGTATGGCTAGAAAGTGGTGTTTTTCATTATGGGTCTTCTACCTTAAGTATGTCCAATATTTTTACTTTTCAGTAGATCAGTCCTTGGTTATAATGTTAAGAGAGTTTGATCCTGCATATGAATCTACTCTACGTCCACAGGAATTGTTGAATCTAAGGTAAATACATAATTGTTGTCGTTATATCCCACATCTACAAAGTAGAGAGGCGTTATATTAGTCTTTGTCCTTCTGTGCATCCACTGCTAGCCTATTTGTCATTCCAGCATTAAGCCATTGACACGTTGACTTTTGGACTACCCAAAAAATAGAGGCTTTGGAAAACATTGTTGAAAATGAAGATACAGTCAACACTTGTTATATCGACATCGGATAAGTCGAATTTTCGCTTAAGTCGAAGTTCAAATCTGGTCCCGTCCTCATCAATGGACATTAATATTTTCAAACAAAATAATTGCTCGAAACGAGAAATTTCTTTCCTTTTCCTACTATATTTCAATAATAATCGTACTTGATTCGTTTCGAAAACGGTCAAATATCAACTTTATCGAAGCCGAACAAAATCGGATGAGTCGAACTCTGGATAAGGCGAGGTATTTTGACGGCCCCTCCGACTTCGACACGATGAGTGTCGACAGTACATGTATTGCTTGTGTCAAGCACTTTCTTCATTTCCAACAATATTTTCTACCCAAAATAATCAAAAGAAATTGAAATACTTCATTCCTTTGAAATTGTCATCTGCAACATTTTTGAATTTGGATCACTCTTAAATTTTCTGATTGGGAAAGGGTTAATTCAAGAGTTGTTTAACCCAATAGGTCACCTATGACCACAAAACTTTACAGAATTGTTGCCATTGACCTCCTTATATCTCCTGCTTTATCCCATTACTGCACAGTGACGCATTTTCACTCCCTCACTAAAAAGGCTTGGGAAAACATTGTGGAAAATGAAGAAATTGCTTGTGACAAGCAATTTCTTCATTTCACACAATGTTTTTACCCTATAAGCCACAACAATATCTTAAATTTCATTCACTTGAAATTGTCGTCTGCATCATCTTTGAATTTTGACCAGCCTAATATTAAGCCATTTGGTAATGGGTTAATCTTTTATTTGAGACCATGACCTCTTACTTAGTTGACCTTGGAGTTTATTCTTTACCTACTGTGTAAGTTTATGCACTAATCAGGACATGTCTTCATAATTTTAGAAATGTTTTTTTGCGATTTTACCGGGGTCGATTTTACCGCGTAAAGTTACACGCTAAAACAAAAAATTGAATCTAAAATATATATATTATAACAAATGTTAAAATTTCTTTACCTACTGTGTAAGTTTACGCACTAATTTGGACATGTCCTCATAATTATAGAAATGATTTTTTGAAATTTTACTGCGTAAAGTTACACGCTAAAACAAAAAAAAATGAGTTTAAAATTTCTATTATAACACATGTTGAAATTTCTTTACCTACTGTGTAAGTTTAAGCACTAATCTGGACACGTCTTCATGATTTTTGAAATGATTTTTTTGAGATTTTACAGCGTAAAGTTACACACAAAAACAAAAAATTGAGTCTAAAATATTCATTATAACAAGTGTTGAAATTTCTTTTCCTACTGTGTAAGTTTAAGCACTTATCAGGACATGTCTTCATAATTTCAGAAATGATTTTTTGAGATTATACCGCGTAAGGTTACACGCTAAAACCAAAAAATTGAGTCTAAAATATCTATTATAACAAATGTTGAAATTTCTTTACCTACTGTGTAAGTTTACTCACTAATCTAGACATGTCTTCATAATTTTAGAAATGACTTTTTGAGCACTAATCTGGACATGTTTTGAAGACTTCATGATTCTAGAAATGTTTTTTTTTCAGATTTTACCGCGTAAAGTTAAGCGCTAAAACAAAAAATTGAGTCTAAAATATCCATAATGAAAATGTTTTCTTTACCTACTGTGTAAGTTTACGCACTAATCTGGACATGTCTTGAAAATTTCATGATTTTAGAAATGATTTTTTTAAATTTTACGGCGAAAAGTTACACGCTAAAACAAAAAATTGAGTCTAAAATATCTGTCATAACAAATGTTTTCTGGTACAGATATCATACTGTGTGAGTTTATGCACTAATCTGGACATGTCTTGAAGATTTCATGATTTTAGAAATAATTTTTTGAAATTTTACCGCGTAAAGTTACGCACTAAAACAAAAAAATTGAGTCTAAAATATCCATTATCAGTGATTTTGTTACAAATTTATGCAGAAGAGTCGTGGGACCCAGTTGTTCCCAAAACAATGAGTCCAATATTGAAACATATGAGTCTTCGAAAGACAATGTCAGTTACACATTGAAAATGTTAGCATTCTGGGACTCACTGAATATTTTTCAATGAGTCCTGAGAAAAAATGTGAGTCAGGGACTCGGGACTCGCAGGTAACAAAATCCCTGCATTATGAAAATGTTTTCTTAACCTACTGTGTAAGTTTACGCACTAATCTGGACATGTCTTGAAGATTTCATGATTTAAGAAATGATTTTTTTGAAATTTTACCGCGTAAAGTTACGCGCTAAAACAAAAACATTGAGTCTAAAATATCCATAATGAAAATGTTTTCTTTATCTACTGTGTAAGTTTACGCACTAATCTGGACATGTCTTGAAGATTTCATGATTTTAGAAATGATTTTTTTAAATTTTACCGCGTAAAGTTACGCGCTAAAACAAAAAAATTGAGTCTAAAATATCCATTATGAAAATGTTTTCTTTACCTACTGTGTAAGTTTACGCACTAATCTGGACATGTCTTGAAGATTTCATGATTTTAGAAATGATTTTTTGAAATCTTACCGCGTAAAGTTACGCGCTGGAACAAAAAAATTGAGTCTAAAATATCCATAATGAAAATATTTTCTTTACCTACTGTGTAAGTTTACGCATTAATCTGGACATGTCTTGAAGATTTCATGATTTTAGAAATGATTTTTCGAAATTTTACCGTGTAAAGTTACGCACTAAAACAAAAAATTGAGTCTAAAATATCCATTATGAAAATGTTTTCTTAACCTACTGTGTAAGTTTACGCACTAATCTGGACATGTCTTGAAGATTTCATGATTTTAGAAATGATTTTTTGAAATTTTACCGCGTAAAGTTACGCGCAAAAACAAAAAATTGAGTCTAAAATATCCATTATGAAAATGTTTTCTTTACCTACTGTGTAAGTTTACGCACTAATCTGGACATGTCTTGAAGATTTCATGATTTTAGAAATGATTTTTTGAAATCTTACCGCGTAAAGTTACGCGCTGAAACAAAAAAATTGAGTCTAAATTATCCATAAAAAAATATTTTCTTTACCTACTGTGTAAGTTTACGCATTAATCTGGACATGTCTTGAAGATTTCATGATTTTAGAAATGTTTTTTTTTTAAATTTTACCGCGTAAAGTTACGCACTAAAACAAAAAATTGAGTCTAAAATATCCATTATGAAAATGTTTTCTTTACCTACTGTGTAAGTTTACGCACTAATCTGGACATGTCTTGAAGATTTCATTATTTTAGAAATGATTTTTGAGATTTTACCGCGTAAAGTTACGCGCTAAAACAAAAAATTGAGTCTAAAATATTCATTATGAAAATGTTTTCTTTACCTACTGTGTAAGTTTACCCATTAACCTGGACATGTCGTGAAGACTTTATGATTGTAGAAATGATTTTTGAGATTTTACCGCGTAAAGTTATGCGCTAAAACAAAAAATTGAGTCTAAAATACCCATAATGAAAATATTTTCTTTACCTACTGTGTAAGTTTACGCACTAATCTGGACATGTCTTGAAGATTTCATTATTTTAGAAACGATTTTTGAGATTTTACCGCGTAAAGTTACGCGCTAAAACAAAAAAATGAGTCTAAAATATTCATTATGAAAATGTTTTCTTTACCTACTGTGTAAGTTTAACCATTAACCTGGACATGTCGTGAAGACTTTATGATTGTAGAAATGATTTTTGAGATTTTACCGCGTAAAGTTATGCGCTAAAACAAAAAAATTGAGTCTAAAATACCCATAATGAAAATATTTTCTTTACCTACTGTGTAAGTTTACGCACTAATCTGGACATGTCTTGGAAGATTTTATGATTTTAAAAATGATTTTTTGAAATTTTACTGCGTAAAGTTACACACTAAAACAAAAAAAAATGAGTCTAAAATAGCCATTATAACAAATGTTGAAATTCCTTTACCTACTGTGTAACTTTACGCACTAATCTGTGTATAATGCAAAAAATGTGAGTTTTGATTACCAATAAAAATGTTAAAATTTACAAATTGTGTGCTTTAGTTGTATTTTACCTATTCATTTTTCCTCATTTTTAGTCATCATTTTCCCAGGAAAGTGAGTGAAAAAAAAGGGATTTTGCGCATAAAATCCCTTTTTGGGACATAACTTGTTATATATAGCATATATTGATCTTCAAAAACTGCTGTTTCTTGGATCACTGTGCAAACTGAAATCTAATGATATTGCGCACCAATTGCTGATATATAGACTCTACAAATACTTAAATAATGTAACACAACGTAAAACAGGATTTATCTGTGACATTGTTTGTATTTTAGAAAAATACTAGCTTAGAATATATCTAACGGATTTCGTGAATTCTGGTTATTTCCCGTGCAAATTTAAGTGGAAAACAATATGCAAAAGAACTATTTTCAATTTAGAAGAATCTCAGTGGATAGAGCGAATAGATTTAAATATAGATTTTTCTATGTTTAAAACTATTCACACACGACTGGTACCAGCGAATTGTTGGATAGTAGCTCTCGAACACCCAAAACTATTGTTTAGCATGCAGTACCTGGCAAAGCTCTATTGTGAAAAACCCGAGTGGCAGCAATGTCCGAAATGTCTTCTGTAAGGCTTCAATAGAGTGCATCATTTAGTGTACAAATGCACAAATGTTGCAGTTTTTGAAGCAAGGACCGAATATATGACAAATATTACGCAGCAGTTTTTAGTCTCTCTGAAGTTGATTTTTTATTGCAGAAAAACTCTGGGCCCCGTTTTATTAACGATCTTACGATCATGTTTTCGTGTAAACTGTGTAACAAGGCATCTGATTGCACGAAAAATCGAATAAAGCAAATTTTATGAAACACATTTCAAGTGCAACAACTTTCAGTTGATAATCAGCAGTTTCTCCCTTTTCCCCTCAATATTATATAATGTAACATGAACCCTCTCTATTTCAATCACCAATCATTTTGTCGTCTGCAGCAACTTTCAAATTTCAATGCTTACGGCATTTCCAGTAACTTAACTTGTCCTTTGTTGAATTTGACTGTTCAAAGAAAGAGCCAATGTGATCTTGAAGAAAGTCATAAGAGTTATAAAAAGCACAAAGCTTGCTTATCTATTTTTAAGAGCTTCACGCATACATGTATGTTTGATCTAACCGTAAATTTATCGTGATGCACGTTTAGATCGCGCAACTGAAAGTCTATAAAACGAGACGCTGTTCTATAAATAGAACTACTCGGTTTGCATTTTTTAGCTCGACTTTTCGAAGAAAATGAGAGCTTATACTGTCATCCGGGCGTCGGCGTCGGCGTTGGCGTTGGCGTTGCAACCAAGGTTAAATTTTTTTCAAACATCAATAACTTCCATACTATCAAAGGGATTCAACCCAAACTTGGAGTACTTATTCACCATCACACCCTCTACCTTACTATCAGGGCCCATGACCCTGGGACCACTCTATTTGGAGTTATGCCCCCTTTATACTAAGCAACTTAGAAAGTCGAGCGCGCTGTCTTCGGACAGCTCTTGTTACATTCAAGATGCACGTGCAGATCGTGCAATTGTAGTCGATAGCAAGACGCTCTGTTCTAAAAATAGAAAATCTGGGTGTGCTATTTTAATTTAGATTCACATGCAAATCAATTTTGTGCTAAGAATAGACTTGGTTTACTGTCATTTCTAGATAAACCGTAGAGGTCTTTTTTATAACATATCATAACTACGGCTTGAATCTTGTGTAAGATATAAAATGTCTTTGTATACTGTTAATTTCATTCTTTTCCCACATAACAAAATTTTCGTCTTATTTGATATAAATTGATTAACCTA